>CM060247.1:78642096-79136294 GCA_030684275.1 Acipenser oxyrinchus oxyrinchus | reverse complement strand
ATTATAACATTATTGACACAGTAATAATAAATAAGGATGAGTTTAATTTTATGTCGTTTAATAATTATTCAAGTCCTGAACAGGATTTTCTGAATGGAGATTCTAGTCATAGAAATATTTTATTCTGAATTTAATGCTTGTATTTTGAAAAATGTAAGAAATTGACTGCATAAGTACTCCAGTTTAATGGATATATCCAAGGATAGTATGCAGCAGGTATTATTACAGAAATCTGGGCTGGTTTGTGTTTGAAGATTTTCCTCGCATGAGCTGGGCATTTGATAAAGAATCATTTTGCTTTGAAACACCCAACAAGCTTTCTGCAACTTCCTGTAGTGGATTCTAGAGCAATGGTTTTGAACCTTTGTCCTCAAGAACCCCCAATGGTCCAGGGCTTTGTTTCAACCTGGTCTATTTTTATCCCCCACAGGGAATGAAATTGCTAACAACATAGTGGAGGCAGTTGTGCATCCATATGTCACACTTTCTTCCATATATCTGTAAGAAAAACACTTATCCAATGGTGATGAAACTTGATATTAACATTATTCAGCATAGGTTGCTGGGTCTTACATTTAACCAAATAAGTCTGTTCATCTGTATGTCACACTTACATTTTTACGCCAAAATGTATTCAGCATAGTCATTTTAATATTGGTTACTATGATGCTAACACCTTATTTGCTTACCTAATGACATCTAAGTCTTCATTACAATTTTCATTAAACTATTCATTGCCATTTGCAATTATGGTCATGTTATAGTCATCAACTTTTTTCGTTCAATTGATTTTGAATTTACTCTGTAGTAGGGGACATTTGTAACTGACATACTTGTTTTAATTAGTGGGGCTTGCGACTTTGTAATTTTTTTGTCCATCTTCATTCACTTTAATGGGAATTTTTTCAGCATTCTAAAGCTCCCCATTGTTTAAAAACTCCCAGACTTCCAACATTCTATTTACTGTAAACGATGTAACTTTTAACACAAATCAGCTACTTTGACCACTTTCCCAACAAGTAAGATAAAAGTTAGAGCATATGAAATCTTCCTCTACTTCTCTGCTATTCAAATCTGAAATCAAAACAGAAATAACCTTTACCAATCAAGAGGTACACGTTTTAGTAACCGCACCAACTAAAATTTCTCTAACTTTTTATAAACAACAGAAATTTTGACCACTTTCCCTAAAGCAAGCCCCACAACTTTACTTGTAAAGTTACCATCTAGTCTGTATTGCAACCTGGCAATAAACATAGACTCTAAAGTAATAATCTAATCTACACACTGTTAATTGGAGACCACTGTTCTAGGGAATTCAATTTCATCTATTAGACATGCTATTGTGGGTTTGTATGGATTATCATACCCAATCCCCATTTCTGCACCATTAAAAAATACTCCTGCGTTGTTCAGAATTAAAACAAGAGGTTAGATTTGCTGCTTCTCTAAAAAAAAAATTGTACTGAATGTTAATTGTTAAATTTCTGTTTTAATAGAAGACCACATGGGTAATTTAAATCATGGTTTTCTGTTTACAGAAATAATGTGTCTTGATTACAAGCATATGGATGTGAATTATAAAAACAGAGACAATGCAGTAGATAATGAGACTATATGAATGTAATGAAATAGTATATATTATTTTTTGTATGAAATTAGGTAAAATAATTGTTTCAGATACATGGATATCTTGTATTTTTAAGGTGTCAAATATAATTCATTTTATTTAATAAATATTTTGCAGTAAGGTGTTGTGACAGAGAGCGAATGAATCCAAGTCAACAAGCTCCCTCCCGACCTGTGAGGGTGCTGTGTAACAGGAACAGTGTGCCCCGTACTGGATGGTTTGGCAGTTCATTCCAGGGTCAGTTGGAAGCCGGCCATCCAGGAAGGGGGTAGAGCCACCATACCAGAAATCATCACCTTAATGCGGTAGGCGATGTGTCAGTCACGGATTGGAGGATACGTGATTGGCCGCGACACTGGAAGAGGGCGTGACCAAGGGTATTTAGGGGAAGCGGCCGAGCCATCTGTTCCTTTGTTATGGTTGCGAGAGATCCGCTGAAGGAGAGTAAAAATACACATTGCTGTGTATTGCTTGGGATTATTATTTGTGGTCATAATGACCTGGATTACAAACGGGATCAAATAAAACATTGTTTGGACTGTGAACTTATGTGTTTGTCATTACTTGAGCACCAGATCAACTCTACACCTGTGCACTGCAAGCTACTTTCCAAAGGTGTATATACAGTATGCAATATAATTCTACGTGAAATTAGTTAAAAACATCAATTACTTAGTTGGAAAATCTTGTTACCTGTGATTAACCCTCATAGTGTTGTATAATGTAGGGTTTGTTAAGAACAATCAATAATGCATCTATAACTATGTTATACAAATTAATAAACAATAATAACAATATATAACAATTGACTGAAATATCTGAAAACAGTATTTCAGGTTAAGACTAAAATACAAAATCTTCAACAAAAAGGGCGGGGGTGATAATGCAACTGGTGGTAATAGAAGCCTTGGTTCTCACTACTTTAATTAAAGTTTGTTATGATTGGATTTTGTCAGTAGTTTGCAAGGTTAGCAGACAGTATTTTTTAAAGCTTCCATTGCAGAATGGAAGCGAATTGTTAAGATTTAAACTCTAAACAGCTAGCAGTTCAGCAGTCCAAGCTTTATGTAAATAGTATATAAACTATAAGTAAGTGGACCCAGGTTGTGAATGTAAATATATAGATGGATTTGTATGATGATATTCCTTCATACACAGATGTTCACCATCCATTAACCCTAAAGTAGTGGAAGAAAATGCAGTTCCTATACTACATGTACTTAAAACAACATTACCCTAAAATATTCAACTCACACTATTTACTTACATCACGATTCATATCATCAATATGATGCCAACGTGTTGTTTTATATAGAATTACTAAACATATCTGTTGCAGAAAGCTCCTATAAATGACACCATATATTTTCAATTTGCTCAACAACTACATAAATCATGCCATGTCAAGCATTATGACTAAAACATTCCCCCTAATAAATTAAGTGACTGGCTAACATTTTGTAAGATTCAAATTGTGAAATTGTGAAATTGTTTCATGTACAGCAGATCAGGGAGACAGAAAAAAAACACCTTCAGCCCACAAGATGAAACACTTGAAAAGCAAGCCAGTCTGACAGGTTCTTATGTTTTAATGAGCTCAGAGTGTTTCATAACATCTGTTTTGAGATTAATGGCAGGTGGGTTATAGCGCTCCGGTCAGTCTAAAACAAATCAGCAGGTTCAAACGAGTGATCTTGTGTAACCCCAATCCATTTCATCTGACATTTACTGCCATGTCACGGTCTGTTATCAAATAACTTTTATAGCCATGTTGACTAAAACCTTCAGAGCGACTGAGAGCAGGGGCACAACAAGAAAAAAGGAAACTTGTGAAATGGAAAGATTGTGGCATATGTAAGGCATTTAAAATAAACCGATGCTACAGTTAATGAACACTTCATTCTGGAAAAGTTTGAAACATGGAAAAGATGCAAATGTATCTATTTTTATGTCTTTAAAAGAGGGGAGAATGAATATACTTACTGTACCCCCAGAAAAAAGTGCTTAAAAGATGAAAAGTAACTATCTGCATTTAGCATTCAGTGTGGTCCATGAGCTGTTATGCATGAAATAGCCAGCAGATGGCATGAGTATATATACTGTACTTTTGACTTGGCTTAGGTGTTACCAAAAAGGGAGGTGGTTTGGTCAATTGGTTTGTAAAAGGAATTGGGGGACATATACTTGGCATTGCTGGTAAAGTAAAAATTGTTGCTTTGAAAGCACTTTGAATATAAAGAAACAAATTACTGTATTTGCGACTTTCCAGTGACAAGAATTGTTCAGTGCTCTGATCCAATTCATGGAAGTTGACAATATCAGTCATTAAGCAAATTATCTCACTGTCCACTAGCTGAATTAAATACAAAATAAATTAACTTCAGCTTTAGCTACAACCCTTGGATGAAAACATTTAGTAAAGTCTGTATGTTTGTATTTATTTATTGTATATTTTTGTTGTTTTCCTCAAAATTACCAAAATTATGGCTTTTTCAAACTAAAATCATCACCACGTCCCTGGGGTTTGAGAACAGTTGTATCCAATGTTAGAGCTTGTGTGGGCAGTTAAGACTAACAGAATTAATGAACATAAGCACTGATTTCAATGGTTAAGCACAAAACCCACTGTTTACAAATGGGTCAACAGTTGGAACCACACTCTTTGTCGGGGACAGCTATTTTTGTTAATGTCTTTATGGAGCTTGTAGAATGATGTTTTCAGACCTCATGTGTGTGTGGTTGTTTTTAGCTTTTACATAAATGAGCATGAAATCAGACCACCATATTACCCATTATTTCATTTGTGGCATGAAAGTTTTTTAGATTGTTGTCTAACATGAATAAAACATCTTGTTAAAAAAAATATCATTGTTAGATTGAAAGTGCTTAAATACTTCTGACAGCCACCTGATAGGTGGCCCCTGGGAGGGAATGACCTCAGGCAGTTCCCTACTTTGCTTAATGGATTGAATGCTAGTCTCCCAAACAGAAGCATACATTCCTGCGCTGAAAGCCTAAATCTATGTGTCAACATTAAATATGTATCAAGCTGGGAAGCCATATCAGAGAGAATAATATTTGAGCTGTGTTGCTTATTGTGTGATGTTTTATACTGTAGATTGGAGCTTCACTTTTTACAGTTATCCTGTGGAACACGGGCAGTAATGGAACAAATTAGGCCAAGACCAACTGGGATATTGCGTTTGAATCTTAAGAACCACCTTTGACCCAGCTAGTAAAGGAAACATTCAGACCTTCTACTGGTGAGATGTTTCAGTTCTCCTCATGTGTTAAATGGGGACAGGTGGTCTTTGCTGGATGGTTGTTATTATTATTTGTTTATTTAGCAGACGCCTTTATCCAAGGCGACTAGGGTGTGTGAACTATGCATCAGCTGCAGAGTCACTTACAATTACATCTCACCCGAAAGACGGAGCACAAGGAGGTTAAGTTACTTGCTCAGAGTCACACGATGAGGCATGAGGTGGGATTTGAACCGGGGACCTCCTGGTTACAAGCCCTTTTCTTTAACCACTGGACCACACAGTCTCCGATATATTAAACCTCTGACCAATCAGTGTCATAATCATTGTAATTTCCAACCAGTTTTTTTTTTTTTTTTTTTTAATGTCTGTGCCTTACAGCCAGTGGAAACTATTACTTATGTAATAATCCCTGATAAACCAGCTCATTGTCTATAGTTGTCTGCTTTGTCAGTTAAAACTGATGGAAATTAAGATTAGACAAAAAGGTCATTGACTTTCAGAAACACAATTCTCAGGGATTATTACTGATATAAACAAAACAAAACCACATTATTTATTAATTCCTGGCATTGTTAAGAAAGTGCTGTGCTGTAACTTTAATGTTAACTGTAACCCATACACACCTGTATTATCTGACACGATTATGTCAAATCTACACTGGTAAAGTATAACCGGCTTTACTAAACAGTACTAGTGACAGAGTAATGGTTAGTATATAACTTTTTTTATGTTGGTTTTACTGAGTCAATTTCAGTTCAAGCATAGCTCAAAACTAGAGGTGCCCAATCAAGGCCATTACATACTCTAGGTTTAATACATGCAATTAAATATTCAACAACCATCTGTGTGCAGCTATGTCTTTTTTCTCTTAAATCACGTTTTTCTTTTGTATTTTTTAAAATAATAACTACTATTTAAACTATCAGCTTGCTCACTGCCACCAGCCACCATATCTGAAATTATTAAATGTCTTACTGCTGCATTTAGGAATGATTTGAAAATGTTTGTATTAATTTATGTTCCTATAGAATTTATTTAGACACAGGATGGTTGGTGGATGTCACTGGTCTAGTGCTACTTGTAAAACTGTGCCTGAACCAACATGTTTTAGTTGTAGGCTGTTGCTACTAATGAAGCCTGGGATGTCAATGACCATGTGACATGTCGTATGGCAGTGTGCTTGGGTGAAATTGATCATCGAAGCAACACAAACACCTGTATGGGGAATCTGATGGGTTGCCAATCACAAAGCCTGCTGCAGGTGATGCCAGCTGGCTGATGGTGCTCGAAAGGGCTTGTTAGGCAAGTGAGCAACATCTTGCTGTGGTAAATGGCTGATTAGCATTGGTCATATGGCCTGCTGGGAAAGAGTAGATAACCAGGCTTTAGCTTTGATTGTCGTAAGCTGCCCTGGCCTTTAAATAAAGTGCCCGGGAAAAGACACGTTTGGCCTTTTTGGTGTTGTATTTTGGAGGTATATGTCTGGTCAAACGTTAATTCTAATTCTCCCAATGACGTATACCATTGTAGCTGCCTTTGTGTTACCATTGCCTTTTGAACATATCCTTACACAGAGTGGCTATTGCAATGCCATTGCTGATCATAAAGCTGAGGTACTCTATCAGTAACTGACTGCAGTAAGTTTAATTGCTGTTAATCTGTACAGGGTTTTAATAACCCTTATGGGTAACCAGATGTAGTGGCGGGCGGTCAAGGCTGGTCAGCGACAGAAATAGCAACCATCAAACACAGAACTTCAGTTTAAAGTGGCATGACTCACTTTTATTCAACAAACAAAAGGTTTAAACAAAAACCCTACAAACTCTTCAAAACAAACAAAATATAACATCCAAGCTTTGACTATCCCGGTGTTCATTCGTCTTCTCTCTCTCTCTCTCTCTCTCTCTCTCTCTCTCTCTCTCTCTCTCTCTCTCTCTCTCTCTCTCTCTCTCTCTCTCTGGGCAACACACCTTCACTGAACTATGTCCTATACCCTCTCACCAAACAAACACTCCTTTGTTCCTTTTATACCATGTGGCCAGGGGCTTGATTGATTCAATCATGCAATCACCACCTGGCCACATGCCACACTTTTCCATTCATACTTCAATCACTCAATTAATCAAACAATCAAACTCTTAAACAAGTAAACAATGCCATGTGGCTGTACAAGGTTGGCCATATTGGTTCCAGCTCCCTTCACCAAGATGGCCGCCAGCAACCAAACTCTCACACACACACATGCACACACCCACACACCCATGCACCCATGTGCAGAGCCTCTGCTTTGTCACACACAGCCATATAAATTCCACACACACATACTGTATATATCCTCACCTACTGTATATGTGCATTAAAAATAACCACTTAACTGCTTGTCAATGTTGGGATAAAAATCGTATTAGGAATTTTCATATTGCTTTCACCTTCTTAATACATAGCTTGTCATCAAGATGTCCACTCTTTGCTGAACTGGATATGCTTTTGTATTTGTGTGGTTTCATTTAGGTTCTGCCATCAGGTTCTTCACTGTATCAAATAACAGCCCTTTTACAACATAGTATACCAAAGTCCATCTTCAGCTCCACAACCCGCAATACTCTTCTCTCTTCCACTTTATTAGAATATTGATAAACAAAATAGAAACATCAAATTTGTGCAGGGCTTGAACTATGTGAAATTACATGGTTGCCCTTAAAGTATATCACCTTTCCTTTATGCAGGGAAAACCTGACCGCATTTGTGACCCCAGGGTATACAAGGACAAATGATAGGACTAAAATATGTCAATTTTGTCAGTGTAGATTATGAGCAAACTGTCAACCAGATACAATATAGTTTGGGATTCCCCAGCTTTATTGTGTACCTATGGGTTGAGTGTACGACCAAATATCAACAAAATGACAATGTAAGTAAAATGAAAAAAATCTCCTTGTCTAAAAGTATCACCATGCTAACTGTCACACATGTCATTGTATTGGACTTGATGGTTGTTGCCTGAAGTATTTAAACTCTTTGTGATTTAAATCTTCAAAGCCTCAGGTGCCCTCAGCGAATGAGTTTTGCTTTGTTTCACTCCATCAGTCTCCCTTTGGAAATAACATCCAAGTTACTTCAAAACTTGTTTCAGGTGTGTTTAATTCTGAATGAAACTTGCCAGTAAGTCCTATTATAAATAACTAGTATGAAAAGTGCAGGTGGTGGAATTCAAGTATTATGCTAGTTTTAGACCAAGACATGTACTGTATCATAAAAGTTACTATTGGATATGAAAGGCATGCGTTGTCATCTTTACTGTACCGTACATGGATATGGTGCCACTTGCAGAAGATATTCCTTTTTGGGATATAGAGACAGAAAGGTCACCGTGGGTTTTAGGATTTAATTTTTTTTTAGATAAGCTTGGATGCAGGCTATGGAATTACAGTGAAACTCTGATACAACGTACTGCCTTGGGACCGTAAAAACAGCATGTAAAGAATTATATTATGTGAAGATTGGAGCTAAGTTTTAGGTTACCAATAATCAGTATAATAATTACAATTAATAGTAGAAGATGCTGAACTGGAAAATGCTGCAAATCTCTCTGTTGGGTAGATTTCCTCTGGAAGGTTCCCAGTCCAGAATAAAGTAAATGACTGTCACTCTCTAAACTAAGAGGGCTATCCTTGCCTGTTCTTGAGCAATATTATTTGGCTGCAAGGCTAGATTCGGTGCAATACTGGATTTTCAAAAATGTTAATGCCGGATGTACCCACATGAAAACCATTTGGAAAACAATCTGACTAGTCACTCCTAACTGGTCTCAATTTAAAAAAAACAAAACAGCTATTTTACATACACTAAATGTCTGGTTAAAAAATGTTTCGGATTAGACAGTGATTATTTAAAACTGCAGGATATTCCACCCACAAAATATAAAAAGCTTGGTATCAACACTACAGGACATCTCTCAAAATGACACACTGTCTTTTGACACAGCACAGTCAGTCACAATACAATATAGCAAAGGAACTCTTTCAGTTCTTTCAAATAAGACAAGTCCTCAAAATGACCACATTGTAGCCTACATGCTAATAGCAAACATCCATTGAATAAATATTGTAGCGTGCACGGGGGAAGGCAGCAGTAGGATTGGTAGGTCAAGTAATCACACTCAAAGACATAAGCCCGATATACGCTCCTTGCAAGGGAGCCGGCTCTTTTGTTCAGTGGTAGCGGCACTATGCTTTAGTGCGAGAGGTCCCGGGTTCGCACCCACCCTCCGCCTGTGTGTGGATTGCCTCGCTCTGTGTGATGCGCCTGCCTGTGGGAACCAAGATCGCTACATTGGTATCAGAAGTGGACGCAGGTACCCTGGTACGCACCCATCGGACTGTAGGCTGGTTAGCAAGTCCATGGTGGACTTGAGGCTGTCAGGGGAGAGTGTAGCATGCACGGGGTATTGGCACTATGCTTTAGTGCGAGAGGTCCCGGGTTCATGCCCGCCCTCCGCCTCTGTTTGGATATAATTCCAGGTCTTACATATGCAACATTTTTTCTCAGATTTTATAACATTAAAGTGGAGTTTTCTCCTTTCAATATATTACAGGGTGATTAGAAAGTAAGTTTACCACATCAACGCACCATGCACGTAAAAACTTTGAAAATATTCACCAACGACCCTTACCAAATCATATTTAATGGCACTTCAATAGTAATGCTATAGTGATGTACTAAAATTACTGGTAACACAATGGGAAGCTACAATGGTCGGCAACAGAATGGTGCCAAACTAGTATACAGCAATTAAAATGCACAAATATGTAAAATCCATGAGTTGTTGTAGGACGTGAAAACGTATTTAGAATAAAATAAATCAAACACCTTGAAGACATCTGCCTGATCTCTATGGGAATAGTTGCTATGTGGTTGTAAATACATCTGTATTTCAATAGGAAATATACTGGAAAATGCTGGCATTTATATGAAAAAATTTAAATAAATGTCTGAATGATTTACTGTATAGTAAGAATGCATATAAGGGTGAGTTGGTCTTCAAACCCATTTACACATCCACCATTTTGAACATTCACTGCACTCAGCTTCAATCAGTCTACAAATGGTGGTGGAGTCAGTGGTGCTACTGGACATCCTCCATTCTGGTACAGCTTCAACAAACAAATAAACGCTACATGGAGGTGCTACGAGAATGCGTGAGAAGTTTCTGCAGACAACACTTCCATCAGAACCAATCAATTCAGAACCTTTCATGTTAATTTGTAAATGTTACTAATAAATGTGGCAGAACCTCTATAGAAAGATTTATCTTTTCTCAGGGCCTAAAAAAAGACAGACAGTTTCTTCTGACTAAATAGGAGGATACATCTGCAAAAGCCCTTGTAAGACTTTGTTTGTTTGTTTCCTCAGAAAAAGAAGCCTCTAATTAGGTAACTGGCATTAAAATGTGCAGTTAATCTTAGCATAGATGCAGAAAAAAAACTTGTTCAATTGGATTAATTAGAAATAAATAATAATATAATGATACAATTAAATAGGTATAAAGTAGGATTGCTAATTAGCTGAACATGATTCATATATCTGGATGGTAGGTTTTTGATCCTCAAACAAATGCATCCTTGTGAAAAGGATTTTTAATTGATGCACAGAGAGGAATCAGATGATGTTGAAAATAATTACTCCAAAATTATTCATGCGTTCAGCTGAACATAACAAATGAAGTTTGGGCTCTGGATCTGGCAGAGTGGACACGTGCTAATTAATAAAGAAGAGGAAAAAAACAAACATCTTGCAACAGATTTAACCCAGTGTTAGCTAGAAGACAGGGGAATGATTGTAGCCCATAATGAGCTTGTCATCAACCACTCAGTCTAATACAGTGAATGTACAGACATCAGCAGAATTGTATTTATTTAGTCTAGGACATGCTCAGTATTTGATTTTGTAGTTAGCATAGTGTGTTGAATACAATCAGTGTACAGCTGGACAGGATGATAATTAAGACTCATTCACACTGTACGGTATTCTACACATAAGGTAAACCAAAATTCATTTTATGCAGAAAATTGATTTAACAACATACCCCAGCCACATTATATATTTTGACAGTCATTTAAAATTGACAGTTTGTAGTTGCTTACTGAATGGTCTACTTATTCAGATCAGGAATAAAGCTCCAGGTAACCTATTTTCAAGTTGTGTATTAAAAGTCCAAAGTAGAAGCCTCCATCCTTATAAAAGTAAAAGCAAAGCAAACTGTAACAAAGCACAGTGAAAGCATAGATAAGCATTATAAAGCCCACAGAGCTATGGTAAAGCATAATAAAAAAAACCTGGCACACCATGGTAGACAATAATAAATGCATACTGTAATCGTATACCGGTATTATAATAACAAGCATGGGAAAACTGCAAAATTAACCTGCAAAATGTACTGTGGCAAACTTTTATAAGGGCAGGCTCAAATGTTTGTGATCAATGGTCAGAACTCTGTCTCACAAAAGAGCTGTGCAAAGAAGAAAAAGCTAGCCTTACATACCCGAGGGCCCAAGCTAAAGTGGGTTTGATGTACTGTAATTGTTGAAACATATATGTGCAATTATAGCAGAGTTTATGTTGAGTATTGATCTGTTTCTAAGAGAGCTACTTGGCTTCTATACACCATATTTGCTGCATTTTACCTAAAGCAGGGTAATATGATTCCCGTAATAAAGACAAAGCATATTCAAGCATTGAACATGCAACAAAACAATCTACAATCCTTTAATAGGAGTCTTTGTCTAAATGCTTTACTTAAACCTTTTTTCCAAAAGTTGAAACTGTTTGACTGGTACTGTGACAGTGCGAGATGGTAGACTGCAGATGGAACCAGCAGCAGCCCCAGGTTGATATTGAAACAAAATGAGTGCATTTTACAGACTAGAGCAGATGGAAGCATGGCATTAGTCCAGATCATATACATAAATCAGCATAAAAGCGGGCATATAATTCTGCATAAACAGACTCAACACCAACACATCAAAATGGTGCCTTATTCACCAACAATGTGTCAGAGACAAAATGACCACACCATGTGTGGAGAAGGGCAGGTTTCGACACATTTTTAGGCTGAACAATATTCCCCTTTTTACTTGGGCTCAAAAAAACAAGAGTGAAGATGGGAATAGGGAGAAGGAATAAAAAACAAGCTGCCTGTATGATGTCATGCTATTTATATGTGCCTGGTTCTATGATAGATGGCATCAATGGGCACCAAGTAGCAGATGCCTCATAGTTTGTACATCACTATGACATGCAGAACTGGTGGCTGAAAGCTGATAAATGTGCAAGTGGAACAGCTTTTTTTTAAATGAAAAAATAGAGCACATACTGTAAGTTAGTTTTAAAAGAAATTAAAACCATATATTAAAAGCAAAATGGGTGGATATGGGCTAAAATGTTAGATTTACATTTTTTATATTGAACCAAAATAATAATTCAAGAAGGAATATATACATTTCCCCCACAAAATAGGGCAGAAAATTTGCATTTGGTGTTCATCAAAGGTGTTTAAAAATCAGCCGTCTTTGTTTATCCATTCAGCAGGACCAGTGATGATGTGAGCTTGCGCACATTATCCCACGAACATGCCCCAGGCCTGCCCTGAAGGAACCACGGTGGTTTTTATGCCCATATAGTCATTGGCCTCTCTTTTAGAGACTATCTGCAAAGATGGCCAATGCGAGTTATGTATCTTTTCCACACCGTGCAAAAGTGTCAGGTACATTAAAGTGGTGATGCATCAGCTATTACATTCATTATCATCCAGTTTTGGTTGTATGGGGTACTCCCATATATTATTTCTCTTAAATATACTATAGACAATTAGCTACCCTGTTTTTCTCCCCAATTTAGAATGTCCCTTACTGCAGGAATCCCCACAACAGCTCAGGGAACTTCTTACCTTTCAATTGAGCTGTTGACGATCACTCTAGGAGAAATGGTGTTTGAAGTGGCGAGTGTGAGTAAAACTACAGTGAACATATCCGAAATAGCAGCTTCCATGTATCCACGCCAAGTGTAAAAAAAACAAACTTATTTAAACAGGTGTTTTTTCCCTAGATTTAACCTAAACAGTCCAGATTTAGCTAAATACATAAATGTTAACAAACACATTCTTAAAAGTTTTGAAATGTGTACATTTTTTTTGGCATTGTATGCAGAGTAGGCGGTGAAGCGGAGGGATTTGGCTCTTGGAGTGTAAGAGAAGCTCAGCTCAATTGTGAAAACCCAGATTTTAACCAGGACACAAACCTGGGCAAACCTTGACTTCCCCTGCAACCACACTGTCATACTTTTACCAGTTGAGCCACTCAGGGAACCTCTCCCATACATTTTTTTTTTCTTTTTTTTTTTTGTTGAACTCCACCATAGACCATTGTAGTAAAATCTGCGGTGTGCTAAAATGGTGAAAACAGAATTAAGTCAGACACCAGTTACCTATACAAAATATTGATTAATTTACTCCATACATACAGTGGTTGCTTAGCCAGAAGTGTGTTACTTAATTAGTTTAAAGTTGAATCTGTTCACATATTATACAATTATATTTAAATAGCATTATTATAATTACATGAAAAAATTAACCGGATACCCAGAATACACAACACAGGTCAGTGGTTATGAAAATAAATGGTGTGTTGTTCAACCTCAAGCAAGAGGTTCTTTCCAGCCAATTCACAGGTCTACAGTGTAAATTCAAAAGCTTAGCAGGTGGTTTAATTGTTTAATCATAATATATGAGAGTTTGTTTCAATATTCTCTATTCTTAATGGTTTGTTTTGTAAAATTGCATATAAAAATTATTCTGCTATTGTACATGCTCATGTAACTGATTGCTATACAGCCAATACAAGGACTGCTCTGCCAAGCAATTATAATTTATGGAGACCTCCCCATCTCCACCCTTACGGAAACCTAACGGAAACATTTTGCAGTATATTGAGGAGTACAGTGTAGTATACAGATTCATATGGATCACCAACTATGGGGTGTTTGCCTAAAATGGCAAATCATACCAATGTTTGTCTCACAAATGTCTATGCTCATATATTTATATCAGTGGTGGCCAATACACCAGCAATAAAGTGAACAAGAGTACAGTAAAGTAAAACCCTTTTGATTGATTGGGATTATCTGGCTTTAAGCCAGTGGTGACCAATATGTTAAGGTAGCAATGGAAAAAAGAAAACAGAATGCAAACATATCAGCATTTTCAGCTTTAAGCATTTTGTGACATTTTTGTCCAATAAAAATCACCCCATAAAAGAAACAATTAACATCTGAATTTATTAAAAACAAACAAACATCTTTGTCAAGTAGACAAATGTGTCCCAATATTGTTTTCTGCAAAAGCAAAACACGGTGGGAAATTGCCTAAAGTTTTGTGTGAACGTTTGCATGCTTTGGTTTTGACCATTTTTCCAGCTTAGGCTCAAAAGATGTTACAGCACAGCAAAGCTGAGCCTCAGGAATTTGATCAGAAAGCTTTCTGTGCTTTTTCGACTTCAGGTCAGTCGGTGCTGAAAACGTAGTTTTCCACAGGCATGTGGAACCAAAAATAACACAAAATTCCAGCTCCCACCTTTCGTTATTATTATGCTTTGGCGTCAGCTTTGTCTTCTTTGAAACAGCTGGGATATTTCCATCCAAATCGATACCACTGGAAGGCACAGAAGGCTCTCCCCTATCTTTCGTAACTCACACCACAAAGCGATCCATTGAAACCACCAAACACAAACTCACAACTGTACACAACGAATCAACGTGTTGAAGAAGCTTGTTTTGCTTGGGTTACTGAGGTATGGAGGAGTACAGTTATTAGCGCCATCTACTGTTTGGAATTAATGTTCTTTGTATGTATTAATTGTCAAGAATGATATATTTTAAATATGCAATCAACCCTGTTAAAACTATGCACAGCTTATGTGTTGATGCTTGTTCAAATTTGCCCCAGGATCCACCAAAAATCTCTAGAGATCCACTACTGGATCATGGTCCACATATTGGCCAACACTGATCTATACTGTATTTCGTTCTCCCATCATTATTTTCAGATCAATCTAATAAAGCCTTCAGAAGCTACAAGCCTCACACCCTTTCATGGAAGCATGCATAAAAACATTCAAACATAAAGACAAGAAAATGTATAAAAACAGTATATTCTGCAGCTTGCACATGTAGATAGTATATAATAGAAGTAAAAACAATATAAAATATATAGAAAAATATGTGAAAAATTATCTGTGTAATGTCTCTTATATTGCACATGTTTTTCACCATAAAACTACAAAAGAATAATGTGATTCCAATATGCCTTTTTGATATGTAAATATATAATTGTAAAATTGTTGGAATGTATAGGAAATTGTTGAATTGTCTGCCAATATATTAGAAGATATATGTATAATACATACAGATATATACACTAGTGCACTGATGGAGTTGTTAGTTATTTACAGTGCTTTCACCACAGTTAGTGATTATTTTCATATAGTACAGTACTTTCAATTACTGGAAGGTGCTGGTAAAGACAATTCTGTTGCATTGACTTAGGCTTCTGTGTATTACTTTTATGAATATGGGCTTTACAATATATTGCCATGTCATTCTGTCCTACAAAACAAATTGAAAAAAAAAAGATTAGTGCAATTGGTATATTTGATGTGTAAGTGCCTGCACAAGGAATCTTAAAGATTAGGGAAAGCTGCTCCTCAACCATTGAAGGCAGTGTTGGGGAGCATTCATATCCTACATGAATGTGTGGGAGCTGTCCCTTGGTGCAATATACACAATATTCATGGACATATTTTGGTCAGTCACTTCTCTCCATTTATTTTTACTTAAAAATACCTAAAAGAATATTTTGATATGTAGTCGTATCTGCTTAATGATACTGATTAAGTAGATAAAAAGTAAAATATCTACTTAATTATTTTGCAGTAATATTTGTCATTTTAAATAAGTCATCACATTTGTTGATGATTTTAAGTAACTCTAAGCATGATTTGCCTCGTGGTTGAGTGTGGTGGTAGGGGTTAATCTATGAGAGGAGTGCAAGCGGTGGAAATATTCACATATTCACAGGGCAAATAGTTCACAAATGCAGGTGATTCAATTATTTTTACAGCGTCTCACTGAAACATCTCAGGAAGAATGTTGAGGTCAACACATTTCACAATCATAGATAAAACAGTGTTCAGAGTATGCATCTGTGTATATGTATTTAAATATGCTTTCAAGTTAAGCTGTGTCTGTGTCTTAGTTGTTTTAGCCAAGGGAAAGGTGTTTTTTATACTTAACAACTTGGCTGAGTAGCTTGTCATTAAGGTTTAGTAATGTCTGTCAGTCCTTGGGAGACCACATTACAGCACTGTCTCATACAATCTGTTGCAGCTCTCTGCCTTGGCTTAAAACCATCTGAATCAAACTTTGCTGCCACATTGATTACTCACCATCCTAAAAAGCTGTTTAGTGATTCAAGACTTCAGTCCAAATACCAAGACAGGGCTTACTTTGAGCTTTCTCACACCTCTTTTAATGGAATACAAATGAATTCTTAAATCTTTTGGTTATGACCAATACTAACCAACATGACTCCGACATGATACAAAAATGACTGCCGTGATTCAGACTAATCCCTAATAAGAAGTTTAAATCAAGACTCTCTTTTATGTCTCCTTGGATGATATTATGTATTAACTATGCATATGATATAGATTTACAATAAATACAAATTAAAATGTTCCATAGCAACTCACTGGGCAACACAAATCAAGTATGAATCCACTGAAGCAGTCTCACGCTCATCAGTGCTCACCAAGGTACTCACATTACCAAATGCCTGCACACAGAACTTCCTTGGCCATGAGCTCCCGCCTTCAGAGCTTATGCAGTGGGATTTTTTTTTCTTTCTTCTAAATGGCAACTGTTTTAGATTTACGAGGGAACTCCCCAGCTTACCTTCTAATAATTCTCTCCTACACCAATGTATTAGGAAAATGCTCTATGAAAATGGTCGTTCTCGTGCTAAGGGGCTGGCTAAAACATTTTAAAAATATTTTCCTGGAATTAAATGATCTTGTTTAAGTTCTTTCTTTCTCTCAAAAAGAAACCGTCTGCATCAGTGTTTGTGTATTTTTCTGTTCGTACCTTAGCCTGTCAGTATTCTACCTGTTACTCGTCACTGTATTTCATTTTGTGGTTGGTGTTGATCCACTGTATTTTTCAGGTTGGTAATTAAGGATGCAGGTTTACACTGTAGTGTATTGTTATTCTTTTGTCAATAGTTTTGTTGTGCACTTTAAAGCTCCCGTCTGAGTTAGGATTGTGTCATTATTTCTCATATAGGCCATTTGTTATAGATCATTTGATACCATGACATTTCTGCTAGCTGTAGCACTTTTTTAAGCCAATAACAAAGAAAGGTTAGGGGAGACTCAGTATAAGTCTTTACAATCTTAAAATAAGTAAATAAAGTTAATTCTAGTTACTTATTCAAACACAGCTCAGAGACCAGGACCAGAGGACAGTTGGAAAATGAGTAGAGACAGACTCAATTCCTATGCACCATACAAGCACTGATGGGCCAAATGACATCTCATTTAAAACGTTTCTTATGTTCTTATTTTCTTAATTGTACAAGACTGAACTGCCTTGCTTTCTTTTTCTTTTTTGTACATAGCGCTGCAATACACTCTCTACCCTCTGTTATTCTCTATAGAATATGCAGGTAATTTAATTATTACAAAAACCGGTATACTTTTGTTTATAATGGAAATGTTATTCCCAGTCTCTTTTCATGCTATTGTAAAACTTACAATTTGTATTTGTTCCTTTAAAATTTTATTCTTGCTTTGGTTAGCTGGGCTGGATCCAGGAAGCACTATGCCAGATTTCAGTTTGTCTTGGCTATGTACTCTAGTTTAGATGACAGGCCCAGTGTATTTATTAATTCTAAAAAAATTATTGTTTTAAAATCAGGTGTGCGGTGGCACATGATATAACATTCTCATAAAACATCAATTACATGGAATTTTGAAAAGTTAAGTAAAAATAACAGACAACCAGTACATTTTTAATATAAATTGTTACTACACATTCTGTGCTTCTGCATGGACACATTAATGTGAATGTAACTGTGATCATTAGTAATTATTTTACACTCTATGGCTTCATATGATACGATTACCTAAAGTCATTTAACATTATTTTTTTTCCAATGCACATTTCATAAGCTTACTTGTTTTGTTATAATTTGTTGTAATTCTGTTCTGTGAATAAAGCTTAGAGAAAATAAATGTATTGGATTTACTGGCTTAGCGTCGTACACACTTACTATAGCAACCAAAGCAATGCAGTCCTAATCCAATCAGGTGGCAATGGGTATCCCCCAGAATTAATGGGGAAAAGGATGTCAGGTCAATGTTCCTGTCAAATGCAAATGTTAAAAAAGAAGTAGATGTGAGTAACAAAGCAAGCAGGCATTCAGTAAACAAAAATAACATTTTAATGATGGATACAATTGTGACAGCTTTGAAAGGATTTAAGAATATTTTCTTCCTGCTCTTGCAGTGTCTCAGTAAGAAGCTTTCATGTGTTGACCCTTTGCATTCTAGTGCCTGTGCATTACAGTGCCACAACCTTGAGTCCCATACTTTGAGACTACCTTGAGACTGGATCTTGTGAGAAAGTAGCTCAAAGGTCTTCCTCGTGTTTCCTGATGGTGAGGGCAGCAGCCCCCTGAAGGAAGGGTGGCTGGAAAAACCAAACTTAAAAGATGCCCCACATTGATTAAGCCAAGACATGCTGCTGAACCAAAAGCAGGTAGCGACTGGCAGCAGCTGTGTGGGAATTCACAGCTGTCACAGACTTGCAGCTCCCAGAGAATGTTACCATTAGTCAGCGGTCATATTTGAGGTTGACATTGAGGATAAAAGGGGGACAGCACAGAGCACTCAAAATAAATGAAAATAAATTAGAGATTTGCAACAGCAAAATATTGTTATCCCCTTAAAGTATTATTATTGACCTTATTATGGGATTTTGACTTAAGTGATGGGTATCTGTAATCTATTGTAAGGGTTTAAAGAGATATCTAAATCCTGGAACATTTAAATAATTAAAATAAAGCCTTCTCTTCAAATTATGTATTTGACCTTTTTTTTAAATGATTTAATTAGATGAAGCATTTAGATACACCAGCATTTAGTTAAATTGAATGGCAGCATTTTCTTTTAACTAAAAACAATATATATTTATTTCAGAATTCTAATAGAAAAAGGTACATATAAAAAGTCAGAAATATACTGTGTACAATATAGTGTAGGCCTGTATATTTCTTTATAAAACATCAAATGGCATGTGTGCATGTTTGTGCACGCACAGGTCTGGGATTAAGAAAGACAGACTTTCTCAAAACAGCATGCAGCTACAGCTCCTTGGATGTAACCAGCTTGCATAAGCCTGAAAGACGGAAAGTTCAGGCAAAAATAACTCAAACTCGACGACAACACACATTTTGAAAAGGCAAAATTAGCAGTGCGATCAAGAGAAAATGAATGTGTGGCTTTTTCACTCAGTTGTCAAAAGTATTTTACTGGATGATTAATCATCGGTGCTTTGGTCAGCCCTGCGGTCTTGCTATAGGACCTGCCCCCTGACATGCACCTGCCTCTCTAGACCCGCACGCAGAAATGGATGTCTCAACTCTTCTTCCCAGCTGTTCCAGTGCTTAAATAAATCTCACTTAGAAATATCAACTCAAACTTTTCATCCATGAAAACATATCCAATAACCTTAAATAACTGTATAGCTTTCTGAAATAATGCACAGAGTTATGTTTGCTGTTGATTTCCACTGATGCAAACTTGAGATGCTCTAGAATGTATTTTACTAATACTTTTATTCATTCATGTTGGGATTTTACAGTGCTGCTACTATGAGTGCTTGGAAAAGTCTAGCTTTCACAGGGCCCTTATTCTGTCTAATACACCTGCAAATTCAATTCCAATTCGTGCGCCACTGTGTCCCTGTGTCAGGTGCACTCTGAACACCAGGCCGCAATGTGGAAAAGCTGCTTTCCTCTGTGACAGTAAAAGCATTTGCCACCTGAGTAGAATAAAAAAAAGGATCTTAGGCCCGAACTACAGCTGTTCAGCACACTGGGCCAATCGCAGATTTGGCAGGTGCCAGTTGTAGTGAAATATGCAGCTGTATCACCACCCACCAGGACCTATCTGAAATACTAAATAAGGGTTACAAAGAGACATTTAGACATTTAAATGTATATATCTATACAATCAAGTAAAATATATTTTTTAAAAAACAGTTTAGAATTTAGGTACTGATAGGTAGATGTGGTTTATATGATGTAAATTCAGTAAGATATAAACAATAGTAAGTGTTGAATCAGTAAAAATAATTCACTGTTTCGAGTGATGTCATTTATTATTCAACACATTCAGTTGATTATGCCATTTAAAACATTTCTTCCTAATGGATTGTGACAGAAATATAATGAGTTCTGGTGATAAATCTTCCTCCCGACCTGTGAGGGCTAAAGAACGGGAGGAGAAGTATCTGGAAGGGCTGGCCTGACAGTTCGTTTCGGGACGGGAAGTGGGTCAGCCTGGAAAGAAGCGAGACTCTGTTGTAAGACCGTTTTGACTTGAAAGGTAAACGAGGGGCAGCTGCAAGTAATAAGGCAGCTGCAACCGTTTACCTAGATATCATCGCGGGATTACATATAGGGACCAGGGTAACGCTGATCTTTTCCTTCGTTTGGGTTAGCGCTAGGAGAGAAGGACTGAGAGAGGAGCTCTCAGAAAATAAGAGTGATAAGTGTTACGTGTTGTGTGTTATTTCTGTCTGTCTAATTGTCTGTCTGTATCGCACCACTAGACAGTTAAAGCACACCTCCGGAGCTGTCGCCACGAAAGCACTATCCGGAGCACCACTGCACAGAGCACCTGCACGTTTGGATTCACCCAGGACTGGTGACCGTGCCTTTGTTTTCTGTTCAGGACTGTGTTGTGTTATTCACGCTCCCCGCGCTTTACACATTGTTGTGTACTGCCGGGGATTTATTATTTGACGGTCGCCAGACCTGAAAACGGCACAATAAACACTTGTTCACCAAATTACCGTTGTCTGCCTGTCACTCCTGCATCGCATCACCGCTACACCTGTTCCCCTTACCAACCACTTTGCCACACGTGGTGTCAGATCCGGGATCATGGATCGCAACGCACTGGTGGAGCTGCTGCAGGCGCTGGAGAGCAGACGCGACGCAGAGGAGAGAAGGAGGGAGGAGCGCTACACGGCGCTCATTGAGCGGGTAGGGCTGGCGTTGCCGCAGCGACGGCACCTACCACAACACTGCTGATGTCGCCCCGAAGGCACGGGAGATGAAGATGTCGGCGGAGGATGACTCGGAGGCGTATTTGGTGGCGTTCGAGCGGCTGGCTACCGGCGGCTTGGCAGCGGGAGTTCTGGGCCAGCCAGTTGGGACCCTGCCTGATCGGGGAGGCTCAGGCAGCCTACCAAGCCATGAGTGACCATCACGCCACCGATTACGACCTGGTCAAACAGGCTATCCTCCGCCGCCTGAATATAACTACGGAGACCCACGGGCGCGGTTTAGGGAGTACCGAGAGCCCGGAGACACGCCCCAGGGTGGTGGCAGAGCGGTTGTGCGACCACATGGTGCATTGGCTGACCCCGGAAGAAGACCGCCCAACAGATGGGGAAGCCATTGTGGTAGAGCAATTCTGCCATGTGGTCGGCGCCGAAACCCAGGCGTGGATACGGCGCCACAACCCTGACACCCTGGAGGAGGCGGTCAAGCTGGCAGAAGATTTCGAGGACTCCCTGACTTCTGCCCGGGTCGGGATCCTGTCGGCCCCTGCCCCTCGGAGCAGTCGACCTCTCCCTCCCTCTCCTCCAACACCACCACCACCACCCTTGTTCCCGGGACCCAGACCTCCGAGCGCCGACCCCATTGGGCCCCTTGCCTCCCCCATGGAGACCAAGGTTGGCCCCAGCTGGGTAGAGGTGCTGCCCTGCCCGTTGCCATACCAGCAGCGGGACAGATTTACACCCTATGCCCCCTCTGTCCCTCCTATCTGTTTTAGGTGCCACCAGCGGGACATCTGGCCAGGTCATGCCCCGCTGCCATGGAGTGTGACGTGGCCGCGTGCAATTGGGCACCTGAATCGGGTAAGTGTGGGGAAAATGGTCGGGAGGGGCCTTGTGTGATTAATGTTGTTTTAGGGAATGTGAAAACCCACGCTTTAGTGGACACGGGGTGTGAGCAAACCTTGATTAGGACAGCTCTCCTGGGTGGTGTGTCGTGGCGGCCACGATGTCAGGTGGCCATCTCCTGTATCCATGGAGACACGGCGGCATACCCCACATTAAAAGTATATTTATCGGTAGGACCGACTTGTTCGATAACAAGATTCAATTGATTGTTCGTTTAGTAATTGGATTTGGTTTTGGCTCTTTTGTTATGCTTAGTTCAAACAGTTAAAATGTTTGTCTCTCATATTGCGTGAACGTTGTCATGGGTTCCTTGAAGTTTGAATTTGAAATCCCACTTACACAGACAAAAGTGTATGTTGTAAGTGAAGATAGTAGCGAGGACTATGTTTTAGATGTAGAACACAAAAGTGGCATTAGAAAAATAAAAAGGCAAAAAACAAATGAATGTTAACAGGGAACAGAGGGTAAAGTTATTGATTGTTTTGCCAACCCTAAAACAGATGAATACATAAACATCATTGCCACTGATTTTCAAGAAATATTCCAGCAAAATGTAAGTGGGCTATAAGCTTGTTTAAACAATGGTTAAAGCCATGAAAGTGGAAAAGCTGAGTTTAAATCAAACGTCTGTGGAGATTTGCTAAGTGATGATGAAATTGCTGTTGTTCCTGACTCTGTCCAGAAGATATGTGAAATAAAAATTAGAAGGGGGGTATTTTTGTGGAAATTAATTTTGTGGTAGAATATGGTGTAAAATTGTAGAAGGGAGATACATAGGACCACCGAATAGAATGCAGTCTTGGAATGTAAGGTAGTGTGACAGAGAAAGAATGAATCTTGATTATAAATCTCCCTCCCGACCTGTGAGGTTGCTGTGTAAAGGGAACAGTGTACTCCGGACTTGATGGTCTGGCAATTCATTCCAGGGAAAGGTGGAAGTCGGCCATATAAAAAGGGGGTGGAGCCACAGTACACCAAGTCATTGCCCAAGACGGGAGGCGATGTGGCAATCGTGGATTGGAGGAAAAGCGATTGCACTCGCTAACCAAGGGGGCGTGGCTGAAGGTACAAAAGGGGAGAGGCCGAGTGAACTGCTCCTTTGTTATGGTTGCTAGAGAACCGCTGAAGGACCGTAAACTTACCGTGAGTGTTCCGTGTTTGTTTGTTTGCCCATCTAATTGTACTTGTTTGACATTATTAGATGGCTAACACGTTCCAGGAGCTGTCGCTAAAGGACAGCACTGCACTATTGTACATGAATAAATTGTATTTCACCACTTGCACCAAAGCACTCACTCCGGACTTGTGATCATGTTTCTGTTCTGTTTAAGGCCAGCACGAACCTGGACAACACTGCACTTGTGTTCACCATAAACTGTAATTACACCACAAACACTAATTCACACACTGTGACTTATGTTTGTGTTTTGTGTGGCACGAACCTGGACAACACTGCACTTGTGTTCACCATAAACTGTAATTACACCACAAGCACTAATTCACACACTGTGACTTGTGTTTGTGTTTTGTGTGGCACGAACCTGGACAACACTGCACTTGTGTTCACCATAAACTGTAATTACACCACAAGCACTAATTCACACACTGTGACTTGTGTTTGTGTTTTGTGTGGCACGAACCTGGACAACACTGCACTTGTGTTCACCATAAACTGTAATTACACCACAAGCACTAATTCACACACTGTGACTTATGTTTGTGTTTTGTGTTTCGTGTGGCTGTTTAAAGAACGGGACTGTTTATTATTTCGGGAGCAACCAGTGGATTACAGTAAAGCAACACACGCCCCTGTATTGCTTATCATTGTTATTATTTACTGTGTGTTTTGTGTCATCAGACACTTGGATTTAAAATTAAACACCATTGCACCTGGATTATCATTGTCTGTCTGCTTATTGATCACTGCTTTATACCTGCACCTGCCCACTGGTAACCACTTTACCACACTGCCCCACACTCCCCTTCTCTTCAAAGCCAGACAGCCACTCTTAGTTAGAAGATTTGTAGAATTAATAGATCAAAGGCTGGCATCACAGAAATATTTGAATACAAACAAGCCATGTGACAGCCATTTAACTGCACTAAGTGGTAATTGCCATTAGAATGTTATTTTGGAGTACTTCAAATTGTAGTCACAATACAATATGAGTACAGTCAGTTGCAGTACTATTTAAGCCAATTTGCTGTGTTTAACCCTATAAACCATTGTTGTTCCCAGAGGAACATGGATATTACAAATTGTAAGTTTTTCATAAGTTAAATACGAATGGGATTTTTAAATATGTGTACAAATCTTGACCCAAGCTATTTTCATCTGCTCTTGCACTACTTTGACTCCAGCAACGAAGTGTAGCCCAGTATAACAAATAAAGGTGCTGTCAAACAAGGGTTAAAAGACAGCTAGAGCAACTCTGGTAGCAGCCAATAGAATTTGTTGTGCAAGGCAGGAAAGAGAACCTGTGAGGGGAGGGGCAAGGGAGAAATGTAAACAATGTGCAGCAAGAGATAGAGTGAGTATTGTATATAGCAAATATCTTGGAATTTGGTTGGAATTCAATACAATACAGTAAACCATCAGGTTACTAGTAGTATACTTACCTTGTAGTAAATATTAGGCAAAGGTATATGAACTCTATTACTATATGTGCAGTACATATCTAGACATAGGCATATTGAGGGGAAAGCTACCATTCTAGACTTCATCACTCCACCCAGTGCCATCCTGTCACCCAGATAGCATCCAGGTTACCCAGCATCCCTGGGTTACTCAGAGGGTTCAAGAGGATTGACTTTTGGTTAATAAAACAGGAGTTTATTACATCCGGCATCCCTCCGTCTTTCCATGAGGAAGTTTACAGGTGGAGAATCAGTGAGTGCAATCCTTTGCCATTCGTTCTACATATTTAGCTAGTTAGTTATATTAGTGTTTGTGGATGTTATTTGGGCTTCAGAGGGAAAGCCTGAAGTGTTTTTTTCCAACCCCACTGCTCCCAAGCAACGATCTGGCCTGCAACTAGTTGGGCATAGGGACGAGTATTATACACTTTAGGCCATATAGCCCTTATTTTGTAGGTTAACTAAACATTATTTTGCATATTGAACTTTGGGGTTTATAGATATTAGCCAAACCTTAGGTGGAGGCACCGTGTACTATAAAGCTTTGATCAGGTGTTTATCAACACTAACCCAGAAATAAGTGCTCTTCAGGCTGTTTAAGTAAGGTTTGTTTAATTTCATTATTAGCAACTCCGCCATAAGCCTGGTAGGGGTGCTACATAAGCAGTTAACTACATTTATAATTAATGATTAGAAAAAACAAACAATCAGGAGGAACGTCATACAGTTGTACTCTTACAGATTTCAGAAATTAAGCCCTGGGTAGACAAGAGGTAAGCTTGGGACTAGGAGCAGGGCCACAGTCAATCTACCCTCAAGCCCTGCAACACCTTCCTAATAAGAAACACTTCAGCCATCCCATATATCCTCCTATAATGCACCCAGTTATACTATGGACAAATTAATGAATTTGATATTTCAGGAGCTTCATAAGAACCCTTGTGAAGCCCAGTCAACTGGAACAAAATCATGTGCAAATTTGGCCAAACAATGTTAACATAATTAACCAGTGCAAAAACCTTGTGCAGAATAAAATCCATGACTGAATGCTTAACAAAATCATTATAATTTCATTTAACTAAATCACTGCTCTTCAAGTCATGTGTAAGAAGGCACCTCAACCCAGCCTCAGGGTAAACGCTCTCAAATGTATACCTAGAACTCATAACAAATTCTTAAACATTATAAAATCTATATTTCGTAAAAATATTAACAAACTTATATATATATATATATATATATATATATATATATATATATATATATATATATATACTATGTCAGTTGTATACAATTTTATTACAATGCTGAGGCATGTTTTCTGTTGATGTCCTCTGATACAAACCTAAGGTGTTCTGGACTGTCAGTACCAGTACTTTTAACGATTCATGATGTTACTTTGCTACTACCGGGTATGCCTGGAAGAGTCTAGCTTTTCCATTCTATTTACTACACAGGTAAATTCAATTCCAATGTGTGCTCCACCCAGTCTGAACAGGTTATAAACTGCTGTCTGAAGTGTTTAACAGTCTTTCAGTAGGTACGTCGTTACTCACCGACAGAGCTGCCTACAGTTTCAAAATGTAGTCTACTTTTACGATATCACTGCAGTGTGAGAGTTTCTGCACTAGATTATATATAAAATCTCTTGCTTTTTAACATCTTTTTTATTATTCCTAAAAGTGTACAGTAAATAATAAGTGATGTATTTGGTGGATCAATCAATAGATTTTTATTTAATAGTCTAAATTTAATTAACCTACCTCTGACTGTCTGAGCAATTTAATGAGGAACAAACAGTTTTTGATATTGGTAAATTTTAAGTTCCATACAGTAGCAAAAGTAATCAGAATGGAGTTCAAAGTGCTTGAATAATTAAAAAAGCTGCAGTGGAAAAGAGGGGTGTAGGGTATTTTTGTCTATTTTTTTAACGCAAGCTTTTGAGGTTGACTCAAGCCTGTTTGCAGATGAATGGAGAATGAAATGCTTGAGGGAGAAGGGACAAGGGCCTTGCATTAATCAGTACTTCTTACGAAGTCAGTCAAGTCAGTCGAATGAAATCCAGTGACAGGAAGCAAACCACAGTTAGCAGGATATCGGCACCCCTGTCATAGATGAGAGGAGGACTTGCATAAACACAACTAGTGACAAACCTAATGATCCTTGTGAGAAAAGAACCTCAATGGGCACAAGCCTGGAGTTAAATGGTCAAGAGCTTCTGAGAAAACTGTGTGGGACACAGTAAACACAGATCTCTGTTTTGCATTGGAACAGTTAGATCGAACAGTCATAAAGAAGCTGGATAAATTTGGGGATACCATCTACGGATATGGAAGCGGGAGGTTTGGAGTTGAAAAAAGAAAGGAGAAAGTACAAACTATTCCTGTAAAGTCTAGACGGCAGTAGGAGATTGAGCGCTTAGTTAGAGAAAGGAGACAGCTGAGGAAGCAATGGAGGAGAGCAGAACAAAGTCAGAAGGAGGGACTCAATCTCTTACAAAGGGTCATAAAAGATAAGCTTGCAACAGAGCTGAGTGCCTATGGAAGCGCTGCAAAAAGAAGGAGAGTGCGAGAACTAACTTTTATAAAGACCCATTCAAATTTACAAAGAAGTTATTCACCAGGGAGAAGAATGGCACACTAAAGCAACTAAGTCTGAGCTGGAGAGATAGCTTGAAGAAACGCATTCAAAAAGGCAGGAGCCTATGTCGATTCCTTCAGACATCCCACCTATCAATCCACCAGAATACCAAATGGAGGACTGCGCATCTAAGTGGAAAGAAGTAGAGCAAGCTGTGAAAAAGGCAAGGGTGTCATCATCTCCTGGAGCACTCTTGTACAGAGTGTACAAGAGTGCCCCTGGTGTTCTACGAATCCTGTGGAAATTGAGAAAGGTAGCATGGGAAAAACACGTTGTACCAAGAGCATGGCGCCGAGCAGGTGTGGCCTTTATACCCAAAGAAAAAGATTCTACAAGTATCGGTCAGTTTCGCCCTATTTCCCTGTTAAATGTGGAAGGCAAGATTTTCTTCAGCATTGTTGCTCAGAGATTGTCAGCTTACCTACTGAAGAACTGATTCATTGACACTTCAGTACAGAAAGCTTGTATTCCACATTTTCCAGGATGCTTAGAGCACATCAGTGTGATCTGGCATCAAATTCAAACAGCCAAAAAGGAGAGGAAGGATCTCCATGTGACATTCCTGGGTTTAGCTAATGCATACGGTTCAATGCCACATGAGCTTCTTTGGGCAGCATTTGATTTTTTCAGTGTACCGAGGACAGTAACAAACTTAGTGAAAGCCTACTTTGGAGATTTGCAATTTTGTTTTTCAACTTCAGAATTCAGCACTACATGGCAATGTCTAGAAATTGGAATAATGGCAGGATGCACCATTTCTCCACTGGCTTTTACCATAGCAATGGAAGCAATTATTAGGGCGTCAAAATGGGTAGTGGGAGGAGATTGCTTGGCTTCTGGAATGCGACTGCCACCAATTAGAGCATACATGGATGACATGACAATCATGACTACAACAATAGCCTGCACTAATCGGTTATTGGGCAAACTAATCAATAACATTGAATGGGCACAAATGCAATTCAAGCCCACTAAGTCAAGGAGCATCTCTATAATCAAAAGTAAAGTAGTGGATAAGAGGTTCTACATTAACGGTGAGGCAATACAAACATGAAAATCTTGTGAAAAGTCTTGGGAGATGGTATGATGGAGACCTAAAGGACATGAGGGAGAAGTGAGACAACAAGCAGTTTAAGGGTCGAAGAGCATATACAGCAGCGTTTACCGGACAAACTTAAACTCTGGTGCTTTCAGTTTGGTCTACTGCCAAGACTTCTGTGGCCACTCACTGTATATGAGGCTTCCTTGACAACAGTAGAGAAGCTGGAAGCCTTAATCAGTTCATATGTCAGGAAATGGTTAAGAGTTCCATGCTGCCTCAGCAGAGTAGGACTTTATGATAAAGGGATACTGCAGCTGCCAGTCTCAGCTCTAACCGAGGAGTTTAAGTGCACCAAGGTTCGATTGGAAATTACATTGATAGTCACATGACGAATGTGTGAGGGAAGCATCACCTGTGTAGAAAACTAGAAGAAAGTGGGCGGAAAAGGAACCTGTGGAAGATATAAGGCTGCCCTTTGTGTCATTGATATCATGGGGCAAGTACAGCATGGAAGAGGAGGCCTTGGTCTCGGTTCAGTTCCTCCTACATGGCACAAAGCAGCCCCAGCTCAACAGAGGAAGCTGGTAGTCAACGAGGTGCAAAAGTAGGAGGAGAGGATGAGGTGCGTAAAGGCAGTTTCCCAGGCCAAGCAGGGAGGATCGACAAGATGGGAGAGTGGAACAATGCAAGATCGACTGGTGAGCACTATGGACAATGGAACAGTTTCCTCATCACATCAACATATGATCACTCCCATCACCACAGAACCTTAATCTATGGGTAGGAGAGGATCCATGGTGTCCTCTGTGTTCATCGCCAGCTACATTGACACATTTTGACAGGATGTAAGGTGGGTCTTAGCCAAGGGCAGTTTACTTGGCATCATGACCAGGTATTGCAATGTTTGGCTTTAGCACTGAAAGACAAGCGCAGCATGACCAACAGGTCGCCACCAATTCCAACAATATATGACACATGAAGAGCAACAATCCTCCATCCAGGGGAGCAACCACCAAGTAAAGGTATTAAAAACAAATCTCGTCTAGGACAACTGGAAGATACTAGAGACTGGAAAATGCTGGCAGTTGTTGGACAACAGCTTTTTTTCCCACCTGAGATTACCACCACTAACCTGCGACCTGATATTGTCTTGTGGTCTGGATCAGCATGCCTTGTTCACCTGGTAGAGTTAACAGTGGATGCTGTGGATGCTGAGGCGTATGAAAGGAAGAAACTTTGGTATGCTCAACTGGCTGCTGAAGCGGAACAGCGAGGATGGAGAGTCCAGGTTTACCCTGTGGAGGTGGGTTGTCGAGGATTTGTGGCACACTCCACAACCCGGTTTCTTGAGTTATCGGATTCAGTGGTCAAGAATTGCGACACATAGTGAAGAACTTATCTGAAGCAGCAGAGAGAAGCAGCAAATGGCTCTGGTTGAGATGAAAAGATTCTGGTTAGGGACCTCGTAGAAAGAAAGCAATGTTGATGTAAAGGAAGGTAAGCAAGCTGGGCTTAGCTGAGTGGTGGATGGAGGTGGGTGATGCTGGGATGCCAGAATCACTGTCGAGCCCTCTTAAGGTGTCGTGGGCTAGTCGATGAAACACCAAGGATGGAAGGTGCCCACTTGAAGACCCCAGAGCCAGCATTGCAGCCGTTGTGTGTGCTGATGCGCCAGGGAGGCAAAATAGGCTGATCTCTGGAGCCAGTATTATACTTCAGCCATCAAAACCAGGCAGAAGGATATCTACATCATCAGATGGAAGGAAGCGCAGATGGATCACATTAGTTTACAGTAAAATAAACTATTTGGTCTTATTTGGTGCTTATCTTGGCGAGAGCTAAGTCCAATATCAGTTTTAACACCTACTCATGTAATTTCCATTTCCATGTAATGGAAATCGTTACTGTTCACTGGACACCATCTGTAATTAAACTTTATTTATTATCATAGAATACAGCTGTGCAACAACTATAAAATGACTATGACAAAGCGTGTGGTCTGTATCATTGATATTGCCAGAGGTTTTGTTCATTCTTACCAGGGATGCTTTATACTTTCAAGTGAAACCAGGTGCAGCAAACGATAGTGTCATGGTGCACATTAAAACAGTTTTGATTTTTGAAAATAACATGCAAGGTCCAAATTACATCCATATTAAAATAGTATGCCATATATTTGAGGCTGATATTAAAAAAATATGCTTTCCAAAATTGCATAAATTACTCCAAAAAGCGTAACTTTTACCATAGTGCCTCAAATGTATTGAGAAAGTGGTTCCCAAGCTTTACCAATATGAGGATTGATTTAGTTGTATCTACTTTACTTAGAACCTACTACAAGTATCAGTTTGGGCAGCTGATCTGATTATAATCAATCCATTGAATGGAACAAGGATCATCATCCAGTTCGTATGGGCAAGTAGGGAGCTTACTAAAGAGTGCAGTTAGTTTGTTCTTTAAGTAAGTCAGTGTGCATTTTTTTAGTAACATAAAAAGTCTTGCAATCCCTAAACTACTGCGATCCAGACCCTTCTTACCTCCCGCTTCTATTTTGCTTTACGATCATTAGTTTTATCAGTGAAATGTGGCGCATTTAAAATGTATATCTTATTTAAAAGTATGGGCTAGATTCTCAAATCTATTTGCTCGCCATTAGTAAAGTTTATTTTTTTATTTTTCAGAAGTGTAAATTGCTGTATTGTCCATTAAGAAAATAATGGAAAAACCCATTCCATAGAAAAAGCTGCTTCCTTCAGGCTAGCAGTCAGCTCCTGTACTAATAGATGGAGCAATCCTCCATAGACAAAAAGCTTCTTCTCATTCCTAACATTACTTATGTTCTGATGCTATTTTTTATGTATAAACTGTGAAAAGTTGAGCAAATAGCTACCAGGGCTGTGCAAACCATGCCTTTGAGTTAATTTGAAACTAAACCATCTCGGCCCATTAAAGATTGGGCAAGATAAAGCAGTTAAAGTGCACACAGTTGTTCCATTAATGTGCCGTAAGAACAAATGTATGTTTGAATGGTTGAATGCTCAATTAGGTAATCATCTCAAGAAGATTGGTTTTAACAAATACTGGTTGATATACTGTACATTATTTTCTACACCACTGTGTCCCTTGCTGTCCATGAAGAGTGTGAGTTTTAAGCTGTTTCAATTGAACTAAGTATATTAACTGAACAAACTATAGCATTGTGGCAGGGCAGAAGCCCTGAATGTGTAAATATGGAAGTGTGTGTTAGATATGGCAGGGCTGGAAATTAAGATTCCAGCCCTGGTTGTCTTGGGTGTGTTTGTGGTGGTGGTTGGCAGGAATAGGGTTAATTCCTATCCCTGCCGAATACATGTGCAGAATGTAGCCAGGTGTTGATTGAATTATGAGTTCTCAATCAACCCTGGCCACATGGTATATAAGGGAGCTACACAGCTCCATGGGGAGAGCCTGCTTGAGAGAGACACATGCTCCTGAAATGTTTGTTTAAAAAAACCTCACCGTGATAGCACTGCTTGGGTGAGGGTTTTTTGTTTTTCATTTTGTGGTTCGTGATTGTTTTGTTAAACTTTTTATTTTGTGTTTATTAAAAATGCGCGGTAGCGCTTAAACTGCAGTTTTACTGTCTCCGAGTCTCTGTCCACCCAGCCATCCTGTCACAAGCATGTTTTATTGTAGCTCTATAATGGCTTTAAGTCTGCTAGTTTTAGTAAACAAGAAGCTGTCTGTGCAACTACATGTAAATTTGTGTTCGTCGATGTGATTTATAAGAAATTATTTTCCATTGGCTACGATGATGTTACCATAACAGGTGAGCTGTAGGCTTTCCTATCCAGGCTTTGGCTTCCTTGGTTTCCAAAGTAGCAAGGAAGCAACGCTTGCGATACATCACACTCAATTGGTATAATTGACATTGACAGCAGACTAGCTATCTTTGTTTTTAAAACTAGCCTCCCACATTCAAGGGGCTTACTGTGTAATAAATGCTCCAGCAAAGTAAATAATAAAGTACATAAAAAAACACATCTGTTTTAATTTAGCTTTTCTATTTATATTATCCTACTGTATATGAACCTGTACTCTATACAGAAATAATTGTAATTTTAGATACAAATTATAATCATTTTATGTCCAGAAAATGTGGTTATGTCTCATTGCTATTTTTAGCAAATGGCTTTCAGAAAGTGGGGCTTATGCACTATTGCATGTAGAGGATTAATTCAAAAGAGTGAAACACAAATGTAGTACCGTTTTTGAGTGCCAGATTTCAGATAAGCCTCCCTTTTACCATGATACAAAATATGTATTATTTTTATTTTAGCATTTTAATGAAAAACTAATTTAAGACATTGTTAAGTTATTGTGGCAAAGTGGTTTGTAGTGCACAGGTGCAGTGGTGATGCGGTGCTCAGGAATGATAGACACAAGACAGTTCACGGTGAAAAAGCAGCTCTTTATTTGCTGACAAATAATAATACCTGACTCTACACAACGATGTGTATCGCTCAGGCAAACCATTTGGTTCAGTCCTGAAATAATAATACACTAAACAAGACACACACAAACACAACACGGTCACAAGTCCAGAGTGAGTGCTCTTAGTGAAAGTGGTGATTTACAGGTTTATTCGTGTACAATGGTGAAGTGGAGTCCTGGTTTAATTGCTAGTGGTTTAGCTACAGCTCCCAGAGGTTAGCCTTCTATAATGACAAGCACAGACAGTTAGAAACAAACAAAACACTTAATACTCACGATTCACAAATTGATCACTTCCTTTCTCGGTCTTAGTGATAACCACATCAAAAGGAACAGATTGCTGGGGCCACTACCCCTAAATACCCTCCGTCACGACCTCTTTTGGTGGCGCGGCCAATCACGTCTCCTCCAATCTGTGACTGACTTCTGGTATCGTGGCCCCACCCCCTTCCTGGATGGCTGGCTTCCGACTGACCCTGGAATGAACTGCCAAACCATCTAGTCCGGGGCACTCTGTTCCTGTTATACCTTGCCCCCACAGATCGGGAGGGAGATTGTTGACTCGCATTCCTTTGCTCTTTGTCACAGTTATCAATTTAGATTTATATTTCCTATTTTTCCAAGTTTAGTACTTCATTTAAAATGCAAAGTACTGTATGTGTCACAGGGTATGCTTGACTTGATATTGTATTACAGATTTTAACAATTTTCCCTCTTTCACCCCACAGGTTGTTTGGATCTCAGACTGAGCACCGGCCTGACCACAGACTGCAGAGGAACCACACGGACCAGCAAGTAAAAGTATTTTTCATTAGTACAATGATCAGTGCAATTGACAATAAAACCATGCACAATAATAAAAGGATCAAATATATCGCCACTATGCCCACCTATCAATGAATATCCTAAAAATGTTATAAATTCCTAAACAGCACAGTACAAGACTAAAACTAAAGTGCTCAGATTTTCAGCAGCAAGGTAAGTATTACAGTTCCTACTGAACTAGACTGTTAAGTCCTCCAATGTCCCAAACCATATAATTGAAAGGAGAAAATATACTGTATATCCACAATGCCGCTGTATAGTCACCTGGCCTTCCACAGCTTCAGAGTGTCCTGATTCCTGCGGTCAAAGTTAACTCTTTAACTTGTTCTAAACATCATACAAAAAACCCTCAATCCTGGGGTTTAATTGCAAATAATTCCCGGTTGCCAGCTCGATCTCTCTAGGTCCACGATCCTCCTCCAGAGGGCTCCTCCTCTCTCCCTCCACTCCACGATGTTGACTATTGAAAAGGACAAGCAGGGAGATCCACCCTTATTACTCTGCTCCCTTCCCCAGCTCGCTCTCTGAATAGGGTTCCCTCACACACCTCGATCTCAGCCCTCCCTACAATCGGGTCTTGGTCACTTAACCACACATAGATAACCCAGCTATTCCAGTCTCCCTTTGGGTAGTCAATTTAACATTTAAAAAACGCATGTGTAAAATATAAGTAACAATAAATAGTGTAATAAAATACAATAAAACAGTGAATATTATAAAAAAAGTGTGCAAATTATTACCATAAAAAACACTGTATATATTATTTGGTCACTTGTGACATTTGTATTGCATGTTAACTGGAAGCTTAACATCTAGAAGCATATGTTTCTCAGAATGATTTAAAGTTAAAACAAATAAAACTAATAAATGCATTAAACCACCAGACAAATTATTAACTCAAGCCTCTCTGAAGCCAGACCACCATTCAGTAAAACAAACAGAAAGTTTGATATTCTTCTGTAAATTAACTGAAAAGTGGAAAATTATCATATACTGCATCATATATTAGGTACAGCCTTAATTACAACAAAGGTTAGTACATTCCACTACTTAGCAGGCTTGCGATTTCCTAGGCTACCTTCTAAGTATTCATTAGCATAACTCTGATAAATTACCGTTACCAGATTTAGGGAGATAAAATAGCTAGTCTATTAATTACTGTGATTATTATTTACTAGAAAAAGGACTCTGGGCAAAATGTAAAATGGAAGCAAGTTTAATAATGCATTATATTGGAAGGGGCATTTTATCTTAAAGATTAAGATAAGTGTTCAGTACTTTCCACAGGTAAAGGCAATATTCATTAGCAATGTAAGATTAATTAATGTAATGTAATGTAATGCAGGTAATATATAAAAAAAACAATACATGCATACAGTAGCCATGACTGAGAGCAAAAGTCGACAGTTCTTGCTCTTACACATCTTACATATTGCAGTGAAGTTTTGAGATAAATGTGGATACACAATCTAATTCCCTGTTTTACTTTGCTAAATACTTTATTTTAAGAAATTAGTGCACACACCTGAATATTATGGAATGGTTGTACCAGTGACAAATACATTTAGCTGGAAACAGTATGTAAGGACTAATCTAATTTGTTTATTTGAAACAAAAAAAATACAGTAGTCAATTATCAGCTGCCAGTATTAAAGAAATTCATATTCAAAACCATAGCCGCAATACAATATACAAGATTTAATTCAAATTGCTAATTCTATTTAAAGAAAAAAATCATTTTTTAATTTAAATTGCAACACACTGCATTTCCAGCAAGGTGCAGACTGCTGCAGATAGAACAATGCATTAAATTAAGAGTGCTGAGTGCACAGTCTATCTTAAAAGGTTAGCTATATGTAGAAAAGTTATATTTTCCACAGCTCTCGTAAAACATTTTCTTATCCATCAAATCAACTAATTGACTCATTACTACTAGGCTGTTTGTCTGTACAGTATCGTACCAGCCAAATCAGGATATCATACCATTATTACTCACATAGCATCCTAAGCAATAGCACGATATGGATTCAAAATAAATATTATTTCTTCTTCTTCTTATTTGCCAGATGCTTTTATCCAAGGCGACTTCCAGGTGTTACAGGGCAGTACATTGTTTAAATACAGTATAGTTAACAGTAAGTGCAAATAATACTACTAAAATACAATATGAACTAGGATGCAACAAGTAAGGATTACAACAAGTTATATCTACAATGACATAGTTGTAGTGCATTAGTGCAAGGATAGTGCATTAGCTGTAGATCCAGTAATGTCAGGTAAGTCCAGTGCTTAGAAGGAGGAGTAGATCAAGAGATGTACAAGTACAGTCTGAACAGGTGGGTCTTGAGGAGGCGGCGGAAGGCAGTGAGAGTTGTCCAGTAGAGGAAGAGCGGAGAGGGCGAGAGGGGGTGTAGGGAGACATGAGAGATTGGAGGTAGGAGTGGGCAGTGTGGTGAAGAGAGCAGTAGGCAAGAACAAGGGTCTTAAATTGAATGGGAGAAGAGGTAGCTAGTAGAGGATGTGAAGTAAAGGGTTAGCATGAGAGTAGCGAGGTTGGGAGAATACAAGATGAGCAGCAGAATTTTGAATGAGCTGAAGAGGGCGGATAGCCGAAGCAGGGACCAACAAGGAAAGAGTTACAGTAGTCCAATCTGGAGAGTACAAGAGCTTAAACAGGAGCTCAGTGTGTTGAGAGAAGGAGAAGAAGGGGTCAAGAATAACACCTAGGTTTTTAGCAGGAGATGAAGAGAGAGTGATAGAGGCAAGGGATACTGAGATGGAGAGGTCAGAGGAGGAAGCAGAAGGAAAGTAGAAGAAGTCTGCAGGACTGAACCCGGATTGAAGAGGGTCAAGCAGAGTGCTCGCTGAGGAAGGATGGCAGCGGTCAGTCAACAGCTCGCTCGAGTTATAGAGAGGAATGGAAGGAGAGAGACAGGGCGATAGTTCTGGGCAGAGGATGGGTCAAGAGAATGGGGGTGATATGTCATGATATGAGAAAAGTCAGCGGAGGGGGGGGCGGGTTGTTGGTGGAGGACAGAAATATTGTACAGTGGTCCAGATAGAAGCATATTAGAACTAATATGGTATCATGGTAGTGCAATGCGTTTTAGTTCAATTATATTTACAATTTTTAGTGTCGTCAATTTGTTAATCAAGGTTTACTCAATGTATGTTACCAGGCTATTTATAATACTAGATACCCTCACTCGCATGTTTCAAAAGTATCCATTTCAAAACTTGAAATCTTCATTGTTTCTGTTAATGAAACAAAACTATCCACTTTAATTCACTGCAGAAGAGTGGTTATGAACTCCGACAGCAGTGAGAATAAAATGTTATGAGAATAAATAAAGTAATGTCGAAATTGAGCTGATAAAAGACTTTTGAATTATTATAAATTCATGTCATACAAAGCCCTTGCTGCCTTTCACCAGCTTACAATGAACTACAACCCATCTATGATCATATATGTTATTATTATTAGTAGTAGTAGTAGTCGTAGTCGCATTAGTAGTATTACCCTATAATAATTGATAATTAAACATCTTTATAAATTCTAAATATACGTAGTGAGTTTAGAAAGAATTTGTTTAAGACCACACTGAAACAAAAATGAAACAAGACAGGTAGCTTATTTATGTCTTTTTTTTTTAACTTTTCCAGAGATGAAACTAATTTACACAACACCCAAGAGAAAGTAGTAACAATTTATTGTTTGGGTTACAAAATGAAAAATAGATAATTAGGAAATGGGGAGTCTATTAATTCTCTAAACTTACTCAGGCAATGCCCACAGAGCTAGAGCGATATTTGCTTACCTTGTCACTATGCAAAAATGTATTAGCTAATTATTTTGAATAATGCAATTAAGATATGCATATTTAGCATAATTTTAGCAATGGAAGTGTTGCAGTCAGCAGATACCGGGTTGCACTTTCGGCAGCTGAGGCAGGGGCACTGCACAGTCTCAGATGGTGCACGGCACAATTACAGAAAACACAGTCTCAACTACGCTATTAGCTGCTGTAATTAATTACAAACTGTACAGGAGGGCATGGTGACACAGTAGGAAGTGTGCTTATTTATTATTAAGGAGACAAAGATTTATACACAATTAAGTTATAGGATTAATACATTGTTTAAGTTAGAATTTAATTTATTTAAGAATAAAAAAGACAAGCTGCATGAATCAAATCACAATTTTTCCTTCAATGCCTTAACTTACAAATCACTTTTGTCCCAAGTGTAGTGCATTGGTAACACTTTATAATGAGTGTCATTAACACTTTATAATAAGTGTCAGTACAGTAAAAGTAATTATCAATGAACAAAATATTATTTACAGTACTATTGAATTAATACTAAGTAAACATCTACTTATGATACTTTTCACTTCATAATAAACCCTTATAATCTACCATGGGCATGCACTCTCATTGAAAAATATGAAACGCGTGTGCCAAACACTGTAAAGACTTGTAGCCTAACTACAGTACAACCATATAATAGAAAATGTGTTGTGTCCATTATACTGTATGTTTGGGATGGGCAACAGAGAAAATCACCTACAGTACATGACCTCTGTTCTCCCCATTCATACGCAGTCCAGTCGACTAAAGACACATGCCTTTCATCTGATAGGTGGATCTGTCAGATGACAGTATTTGTGTTCTGAGGCCAGTACACTTGTTCAGCACACTACCTGATTCAATGGTGAGGGGGCCAGGCCAAGCTTCTGTCATTGAATTCCATTATACCGGTAATAAGGAATGAGGAATGATGTAATAAGGAAAACAAAAGATCCCAGCCAAGCCGGGAAGCTAAATAAAGTTACACCAGTGGGGCACCCAGGATGTTTACCAGTCAAGCTGAAATCCTCTCACACAGGCCTGAAGAAGATGTTTCACACAAGCCCAGGTGCCTAAGCTGCTTTCCCTAGGGTGGAGCACAACCGTAGCCCTCGCAGAGAGGAGAGGCTCAGAGCAATCTATAACTGTAACCTTAATGAGTTGCAGCTGTCTCCATTATCCTCAGCTGCAGCACTGCTGTTCATCAGTTGCAGGATGGGGTCGCAGAACAGAGGCTGCCAGTGAGCGGCGATGAGATGAGTCAACAGTAAGAGAGAGAAAAAACAATGGTGGCACATTAATAATACATCAGATTTTGCAATTTTTACCAATGAAACATTCATTTTTAAACTTTCCACTATGTTTTAAATACCCAACATTTAGAAGAATATTTATTCAAATGCAGTACAAAACAAGCAAATAAGCGCTTGGTGTATTCTTTAAGTTCAGTTCATGCTGCCATCCCTAGACAAGAGCCTCTTAGGTCTTTATATTTCTACTAGGCTTTTACAACATGCATTAAATAAATTGGCAGACAATTCAGTCGATCCATGCGCTATTTAGTATTTTGAAGTTGCAGTTTGCCAAAATGACGCAACATTCAGTTTTAAAGTCAAATATAATTCTTTGGTATCCATAGTGATACAACCGTTTGTGTACTTTGTTTTCATTCCCCAAAAGCAGTTTCAGCTGTAGGGACACATATGCTCCCCCTGAAGCCTGCTTGCCACTACAGTACATCAAACAGACATACTCCTGCTTCCTCTAAGAAAGCAAAATAGAAATTTAGCAGGGAGGGGGTGGTTTGATTTAAGAGCTGGCCTGGGATATATTTGGTTGGAATCCAAGCTCAAGAGGAAGTGTGTATTGACATCTTTCGACGTCTGCACTCCACCTACTGCCTAAATTATTGCATTGCTTTACACTAAGGCCTTTCAAGCAGACCTATTCCATGCAACAACTTTGTAAGGGCCATAGATACATGCTCTTATACATTACTATTGGTTTAAACAGCTGGCAGTGCCTGTAATTTATCTTGCCTGAGAGCTATTGGGCAAAGCACTTGACGCTGATTCCCACACAGCTATTGTTCTAACCATGAAGGTTATTACCTGCGCTTCAGGAGTTATCGCTAACCTGGCATAGAGTGCTTGCTTTAAACATAACATATGTTGTCCGAGGAAACTAAAGGTAGCCTGGGAATCAGGCCCATAACCCTCTACTCAAAAGACCACTAATTCACTTAACATGTGACACTACGTGCTTCCCTGCTCACTGTCTTGCTGGAGCCCTTGAGCCTTAACATATAGCCAAGTGAATACTAGGGGTGTTAGATCTATGTTAGATTTCTTAAACATTTAAACTCAGATAACCAATAACCAGAAGCACTCCAATAGAACGCTTACAACATTAATCAGAATACATGTCTACAACACAAATGTGTACATGGAATAGACTATGAATAGATAATAAGTAAGAACAAATTTTACACTGTAAAGTTATTACTGTATAAAATCTAAACTCAACATGTGGGTATTTTAAACAATTAAACTCTAAATTAATACACCCTAATGAATACCAAACCTTATTTAATTCAACAAAATAAAATGTGAATAAGGTCCAGCATTTCAGCTTTAATCATGTTATTTTATATGACAGACTACGTACATAGCTGAAAGGCAAACTGTAGTCGAAATTGTTTTCCTGCTATTCAAGTCAGGATACTGAAACTGTATGATGTATAGGGTGGCACAGGAAGTCACACTGAGCTGACAATATAAGGTGATGAATCCAATGCATCAGACATCTAGGCTGCTGTGCTGTATATTATTCCTCAGAATGTCTTTTTGTACTGTTCTTTTGAAGCTGTTTGTGTGGTGGGTCATCAGACATGCCATAGAGACATTTGGAATGGTGAAATCCTACTTTCCCTGCGGAAAGGAAAATAGAGTTCCTTATGAATGAGGTTGCAGGGTAAGCTGAGGCCTCCAGCAATTATGGGGGTTTTCATGGGAGGCCTCAGCTGGCTCTGGAATAATGAGTTTCAGCACAATATCCATCCAGAATTGTAATTATATTACATGCACGCATAACTAAAGGTTTTATTAATTGTACATGTTCTTCGTTTAAGGCATTTTACATTTAAACTGCACATTTAAATATGTATTAGATGAAGGGCTTTCAGTTTAACTCTGAAACATACAGTTAAATCCCAGCCAACCCAGCTCCACTTATTCAAATTATAAAAAATAAATAAATAAGTGAATGAAACAAAAAATGGAACAAACATCAAACCAATAAGTACAATCTGAGCTGCAGTAATAAACTAATTAAGGATTCCTTTGAGTCTTATCTTACGATTGACAGACCAGATTCCATGCTGTGTAACTCTATGTTCCATCCATGGAAAGAGCAATGACACCTGTACTTTATGTAGATTGAAAAAGGCTACATTAAGCAATAATACCCAGCACAGAGGGAACTACCAGAGATTACAGTCTTGTGTTTGGTATCAATTATTTTCCAAACTTGCCTGTGATTCTGGTAATTTCAGTGAGGGTTGTTATTATTATAATTATATGTCAATGAAGATAGGGAATATTCTTTTTATTACTGATTTTATTTTGAGTGCAATTTGTTATAATTTATTATAAAAAAAATCAAGTAATATAAATGTTTCTACATATTGACCTTCCGCTATCGGCAGATCATTTTTAAACAAATGGTCGCCATATTTATCTCTTCACCATAGGCAAAGTACAGCAGAGAAATACAATAAAGACATAAACATATTCAACCAAACAGACAATAGACAATCCTGAAACAAGAGAGCAAGAAAATGACTTAGACCTAGACCTAAAACTTTGTACTGAATTTGTATCCAGTGAAAAAACAAGAGAACTCCAGCTACACAAAGGACTTACACTTTTTAAATGTTAACCTATTCTGAGCTAGGCCCTCTGTATATCCTATCATTTCCTTTCATCAATTAAATCTACCTTATTTAACCTTCAGTCACCCCTAGCTAGCTGTCTTGAGTTTTTTCGTTTTTTGTGTAAACCTAAATGGATTTCAAGACTCATCAACTTATAATCAATCAATCACAATGGAGTACTCACAGCATCTGTATTCTGATTCAGAGGATTCTCAGGATTTATTGTCTATACCAGATCATTCTCCTCCATCTTCAATCCACGGTCCCTCCAGCCCCTGATTTTTCTCTCCCTCCAGCATCTCAGTTAGATCTGTTCAGCTTACCGTTCAAGTGTCTCCTTGTCTACCTGCCACCCAAGGTTCTAATCTTGGCCAATCCAAGCGACTCCAGCTTCAGGATGCTGCTCCAGAATGATTGTTTTGGAAGGACTGGATTATGAATAAACTAGTAAAAACCTTAACCCTTTGCGGTCCATTTATTCAGCGTGTGTCAGGCGCGTCAGATACGATTTATTTTCACACGCGCAGTTTATTTTAGACGCGTTGTTTAAAAGTATTTTTTTTTCACAGTAAAACAGGTTTAAAAGGCACTGCATATCAACAGGACACTATAGTCAGTACTCAGTACAGCATCTCCAGCACCGCCCCACCCCTCGTTCGCTATATTTTTCAAATAACTCGTAATAATAGTACATACCGATAAATCATCTCTTGATCACTCGTTTTATCACCAAACTCCTCAATAATGCGATCCAAGTCGTTATTTTATTACTATAACATCTCAAAAAGCTCTGCAGATGTCTGTGATATTCTCTGAGCGCTGGATGCTGAAGCAGCTATCTTGTTTGTGTATGTCCGTGTTATCTATGTGGTGTCGGGTCTATCAGTATTCATGAGATATGGCCCCCTTTTTTTCGGCTTCTCTCGGCTCCTATCGGTCTCACTCGGCCATTGAATGGTTTTCTCGGCTTTTTCCAGAGAAAAAACGACTAGAGACCTGATTTTTGTGTCTTTTTGATGATGTCGGATAGGGTCCGACATTGGACCAGAAAGGGAAACTTGTGATGTGGGACCAGGTCCGACATAGGACCGCAAAGTGTTAAAAACGGCAGTGATCGAGAATCTCTCTTCCTTCTCTATTGCAGTTCCATTTCAGCAGAACCAGTTTTTCCACCTAAAAAGCTCCTCAGCAGCGCCCAGCCTTTCAACGTCTTCAAACAGACAACAGGCAGTCTGTTTCAGAGCAAGTCATTCCCACAGCCAGCACTTCTAACCAGCAGCCAGACAGTGAAATTCAGCAACAGCAGTCCATGATCTTTAACAAAATAAAATCATTTATGCAGCCTTTTGCCAACACACTGTCTTCAGTCAGTACCAAACTGTCAGATTTCGATAAAAGGGTGTCTAATATGGAACAGGAGAAACAAAGTTCAGCTCTCTAACTATTTCCTTCAACAAACACTGTAGCGGCGGATACAGTTTCTTCCAGTTCCGCTCTAACTTCGGTCATTGAATCAGATCCTCCAGTCTACAACCTTGCTATTGCATCTGCATACGGCTCCTCCTCTCCAACTTCAGCTCGACGTCACTCAATATCTCCGCAAATCAGACGTAACATAATCAGTAAGGTAAGGATGTCAATCTCGTTTCATTATTGATGATGACATCAGAGTTTCTAGAGTTGTGGATTGTGGAGATCTATCAGTTACTTTAAAATCCAGAGACTCCAGATAACTAAAAAAATGAACATTGGGGGAATTCATCCTTGCCTTCTCTATATATAGAGAGATATGCTATGTTCTGTATATCCTAATCGAAGAGCCGAACTACTCCTATGAATATTACATAGTGGAACTGTCTGTCAGATACGGAGGGACCATATTTTTTGATTATCACAGGGCTTTTTCAGCAAAAGCAGCAGCTATTCTGGTATCCGATAGCCAAATAATTAACTTGGCACAACCTGATTCAGATTTATTTAATAGAATTGTTGGCAATCTCAGAGCCAAAGCATGTGGGGTTTGCGTTTCCACAGCCCATTCAACATCCCTCCGCCCAAAAGCAGCAACAGCGTCAACCTCCTAATCAGCTCCTGGCACCTCTGTACCTCACTACTCAAACAGAGCCTCCTTTCATAATCCTACCCATGCTTCAGCTCTTCCAGATTTATCCTCAAGGCAAGATAAATACGGGCGCACAATTAGATTCTGTGGAGGGAGACAAACCTGCAATAATTTTAATACTGGTTTGTGCTCAAGCATGCACATATGTGCAATACTTGCGGGGATGCCCATTCCAGTACAATCTGCCCTCTAGCTCACAAGTGACTCTCTCCAGTGCTCACAGTCTCCACTCCCATAAACATTCCTGCGCTATCCAAAAAACTCCAGAATCACCCTGACACCATTTTCACCAGCTACTTAATTGATGGACTAAAAAACATTTTTTCAGCCGGACTCAGTCAAATTCCGTCCTCCTCTTTTCAAAGCAAGAACCTTCATTCTGGCATTCTAGGACCAGAGGTAGTTCATTCTCTCATCAAAAAAGAAATAAAGAAAGGTTTTATAGTCAGTCCATTTTTAGCTCCCCCATTTCCAGTCATAATTAATTACATAATTAATCCCATCGGCATCGCCACTAGGAAAATGTCAGGAAAACAGCGTCTCATCATCGATTTATCAGCACCGCAAGGGTCAAACACTAGCAGCATCAACTCGCTCATTCCTCATGATCAATTTTCTCTTCATTATATTGCCATTTCAGATGCAATTCATGCCATTAAATCAGCAGTTTGAGGTTCCTGGTTAGCTAAAGCAGATATATCATATGCATTTAAGGTAATGCCAATTCATCCTTCTCTTCATCATCTATATGGTATATGCTGGGAAGGAAAGTTCTGTTTCGCTACTCAGTTAACTTTTGGCTGCCGCAGTAGCCCGAAGATATTCGATACACTCTCAGAAGCATTATGCTGGATACTTCTCAATGCTTACCACGTTCCATTTCTGCTTCATCTTCATGACGATTTTGTATTGACATCTAATCTTTTAGATCTGCCAGCAGAAGTGATTTCTAATCTTAAAAGTTTATTTTCAGAAGTCGGCGTTCCGCTTTCAGAAGAAAAAACAATTGGCCCCCTGCATTCTCTGGAATTTCTTGGAATCATTCTAGACACAGAAAAGTTTGAAGCCAGCCTACCTGAGTCTAAACTCAATCATATTTGTTTTCTTATTCAGAACTTTCAGATCAGTAAAACAATTAGGAAATGTGCACTGCTTTCCTTGCTGGGTCAATTAAACTTTGCAATTCACATTATCCCCCAAGGGAGGACCTTTATATCTCAACTACTGGCACTCGCATCGACAGCAAAAAACTTGGACTATTTTAATATTTCCTCTAAAGCTAAAATATGGTCTGATATTATTCAGCACTGGAATGGCCTTTCTATGTTCTATGATGATATAATTTCAGCACCACACAATCTGGCTTTGTTTACAGATGCCTCATCTTTGGGATTCAGAGGTCTCTTAAACAGTCAATGGTTTTCCAGTACATGGCTGCAAGAAATCGAAAATTTTTTCTCCACATCTAAAATCCACAGCTCTTCTCGAAATATACCGAATAGTTGCACCTGCCCAACTATGGGGTCATCTCTGGTCTAAAAAGTCATTATTATTCTACTGCGATAATATAGCTACAGTGCACATTTGAAATAAAGGACGTTCCAGTTCCCCTCTTATCATGCAATTACTACGGTGGCTAGTATGGATTTCAGTTTCCAACAATTTCCTAATATAAGCTTGCCATCTACCGGACTTTTATAATAATGCAGCTGATGCTCTTTCTCATTTACAGATTTTCAAATTCCACAGTCTGGTTTCTACAGCTCTGCCATTTCCAGCAGCAACTCCACAGTTCAATCAGCTGATTTTCAACTGAATCCAACTATCAAATAAGCTACTTAATTCAGCTCAAGATTACATGGCTTCAGCACTTGCCCTTTCTACCAGATCCTCATACTCTACAGGTTGGGCATGTTATGTAACTTTCTGTTCCCAAAGCAGGATTAATCCAACTCCATTTAATCAGAATTGGATCATGGCTTTCATTGTTCATGCAAAGGACTCTCTACATCTGGCACCAGCTACTATCCAATCCTATTTGTCAGGAATTCAACACCAATTTCGCTTGATATCCATCGCTTCTCCAACTATATTATCAATCCCAGCTGTTTGTCTCCTCTTGCGATGAATTTCCAAATGCTCCCCGGCTCCATCTTGTGCCTATCTCTATAGACATTCTCGACAACTTGATTACTATTCTGTGCCAAGACTACTTTTCTCCATTTGACGATTTAACCATGGAAACCCTATGCCTAACAACATTGTTGGGGTTTTTGAGATGCTCAGAATATACAGTTCCTTCTATTTCCAGCTTTCCTACTCTAGGTACCTGCTGCAGTGACCTGAACCTCATTCAAGATTCCTATTTCATCCTATTCCTTCGGATTTCAAAAACAGACCAGCTGTGGCAAGGACAATGTATCCAGCTTTCAAAACTCAACTCTCCTCCTTGCCCCTACACTTCCATGCTGAAGTACATCGCAGAACGCAAGGCCATTTCATCCTCTGACCTGTTGTTCATCAATTCAAGCCGGTCCATTGTATCAAAGCATTGGTTTTCTTCACATCTCTCCACTTTGGTGTCCAGAGCAGGTCTTTCCCCGCAATTCTACACTCCTCATTCATTCACTCCTCATTCATTCATCAAAAATATGGGGCACTGCACCTCATCAACAGTTGAAGATTATATTCGTTCTTCATCATCTGAAATATCCTCTGCCCATCAGTCCATTGCTTGTATGTCCAGAGTGGGGACGACCTTTCGGCCTGGGCCACCAAATATTTCCTCCACCGTGCAGAGGGTCTTCACTTAGTCACTTGGGTACAGTTTACTAACCCCTTTGCCATGTGAAGTGTTTTCTTTTCTTTTGTGTTAAACATTTTCTCTCTTTTCTTCTTTTCTATATGCATTAGCGGTTCCTCTTTTTCTTCTTATAGGTGTCTTCAGTGGGGAGCCGGGGGTCCATTCTTTAGGGGGTTAGTGATTCCACTTTCTCCAAACCTTTGTTAAGCTACGCTTCATTGACCTCTTAGAGGGTTCTTCATGAGTCAGAGGGGACCCCCAGCCAAACCCCTCCTTTAGCATGCATGATCTCTTGTCTTCTTCTCAAGTTCTGATGCCTGTATTTATGTGTGGGCCCCTAAGCAATGGGACCCCTCTTCATTTGTTGGGTCTCCTCAGAGACTGTGACCCCTCTCCTGTTTGTCGGGTCTCATCAGCGACGAACCCCTCTTCTCTATGCCGTGCTTTTGAAGAGGCAGAACACCCCGCTGTTTTCTTTCCAGTTCACGAGCCTCTTCGCATGTCTGGTTACGTCAGTGACGGTACCCCTATTCGTATGTCAGGTCACATCAAAGACGATGGCCCCCCTCCTGTTTGTCGGGTCTCCTCAGCAACGGAACCCCTCTACTATTACATGTTGGGCCTTTGAAGAGGAGGAACCTCTCTATGTGTTTTAATATATACTAATCCATGCTTTTCTTTTTGGTTCACAAGCCTCTTGGTATGTTGGGTTACCTCAGTGACGGTAACCCCGCTCCTGTTTGTCGGGTCTCCTCAACGACGGAACCCCCTTTCTATATGTTGGGCCTTGAAGAGGCAGGAAAATTAATTCACACTCCGGTCTTGTCCCTCTTAGGAATATTCTTTATTTCCTTGGCACAGGTTTGTTGCTTTTAGTTACAGCATTAGAATACAGAGCTCAATGAAACTTGCTCAAAGTACCCCGTGGTAACCATCTCTCCCCCTCGTCCCAAGACACCACCAAACTCCTCACAGTTCAGCAGCCATGTCACAGTGTGTAAGGTCTTCCATTTGAAGCTACAGAGTGCCAACAAATCATTTTTGCTGTATTAATTCTACACTAATAACATTAAAGAAATAATCTGAAAACTGCAAATACTGTAACCTAGCCAAAACAATAGAAAATTACAATAGCATCAATAATAAAATAAACTTAAATGAGATGGATACAATAATTGTCTCAATTAAATATGCGATTAAAACCAAGATTAACCAAGATGATTTTTTTAAATCTCAAGATTAATTGCGATTAATTTTTAATTGCTTGACAGCCTAGTAATAAATTTATAAAAATGTTTCCATAAGCAAAAACTAACTACCCTCCAAACTTGCAATGTAATCGAAATCACCCTATTAAGCACCGTGAAGTTTCACCTCACAATCACATTTAGAACCACTACTATGCAGTTATCCAAAATATAAATTAAATAACAGAAATAAGAACCTACCTAACCTGATGATGTTTAGATCCCCAAGACCATCCTCCTGTTTTTCATTGCAAATTTGTTGAGTACTTACAGGTCTCGGTTTTACAACAGCCATTAAAGCATGATTCGCACAGGATGTGGATTAGTTTTCATCAAGGAAAGTTGGTAAATTCTAAATGAAATGCGATGTTGTGGCCAGAGAAGGGGCTTTTGTGCATGATTTGTAAACAATGAACCGGGTTTAAATAACTAATTTAGTTGTGTCTTCTTTTCCAAAGGCTACAATAACCATTTGTCTTTTGAGTGATATGTATTTCCATACATATCTTCAAATGCACCGTTAAAAGCCAATCATGTTTTGTATTTTTCTCCCGTCCCCCTGAGGCCATAATTTCTGTATTAATCCTAGACTTGGACGTCTCATCGCATGTCAGTCTGAATAGTACAAGCACACGCACTGTCCAATCAAAGGAGTCGAAGGCTGAATCTGGTGTAAAAATGACAGGACTCTGCCCAGACACAACTAGATATGTGTTTGACTGATTTGTGCTTTAACTATGCTTAGGCAGGCAGCGAGGCAAACAGGTCACAGGTGAGAGCTTACATTTCTAGGGACGTGGGTTTACAGTGTTGCAAGTGGCTGACTTTTTTTTTCTCCCGCGTCATTGAATAATGCATTCTGGGGGGAGGGGGGTTCAAACCCCTAAAACCACCCCCCAAGCAACGCCACTGTCTTCAAGATATACGGCCTGCATACAGTCAGCTCTCCTATATACAACACTCAGATACACGTCAGTCGCGTTTTACCATCCTTGTATTAAGAATAAAATCAATCCCCATTATATATATATATATATGTAACAAATTAATGCACTTACCCGTCACATGCGATTTCTAACTCCGTCACCAGTTTTCAGATACAAAGCCCATCTTTTCAATGTTACAATTGACTTGTTTAACCTTCACAGCCTGCGTTTTTTTTTTCTGGCATGGCAAATCAGTCTGTCTTTATTGTGCACTGCAGTTATATAGCGCTTTCTCCAAAAACAAAGCGAACGAGACCAGGCATGGTAATGTAAAAGTTAATCATTAAACAGTTTTAGATAATGTGATGCATTTTTTTAAAAATCTGTGATCTTTAGTTTCTTTTGTGCATTTTCATTTGCAAGTGAACTTATCGAGCACTATATTCTGCAATTTTGAAGACTGACTTTGGATACTGTTTTAATTCTGGAAACTGGTGTTATTTTTAAATCTTTTTCTAAATTGCATTGCCTTTTACTTTTTAAATAGTCTGTGGATGGGTAACATGATTTCATTTTGTGTCGTTAATGGTGAATTTTACATACTACAATACGTGCCGGTTTTTATGTACTGTATGTACTGTATTACAGTTCACGTGTCCAGTCGTCTCTTTTGGCAAGTGATATTTTCAGAATCATATCATTCTAAATTAAAATACTACTTCTGCTGAAAATATAGTACTGTACCAACAAAACCAACTACAGTACATCTAAATGGAAGCTTACTTATTTTAAAACACAGCCCTTTCAGCTTTTTGACATTGTATCTGTTTTGTGTTCCCTGAAAAAACTGACAAGTTTTTGTCTTTTACTAGAGTGTTTTTCCCCCAACTCATAAACTAATAAATTTCAATGAAAGAATTAACATCTCCCTGCACAGTTCCTCAAACCCAAGTCTTATTTTTTCTTTCTGTATGAAATGTGTGTGTGTGTGTGTGTGTGTGTGAGAGTGCAGGGCAGGGGGTTGTTTGGGTGGTAGAGGGCAGGTTACAATGTGCTCACCTACATTCACTCAGATGAAATAATCAGATATGCATTGCACTCGTTTAACCGTCACTGAAGTCCTCTCACAGAAGAATAGTTTTACTGCCATATTTGCAACACCTCTTGTACGTGTCAGGGTCCAATACTATTAATTCCAGGTAAGTATGTTTTTATAATTCTTTATAACCCTTTGTCCACAGGTTTTTTTGGATTTTGAACAGACCACCCAGATTTTCCCATTGAGTGCACAGGAACCACATGAACAGGTAAGTAAAACAATTGAATACAACTTATTTTATAAGACAATTTGTAAACCCCCCCACCCTTTCAAACCACCTGGTATTTCAATACAAAACCTATTCTAAAAACATCTAAAACTGTGCACCACGTAAAGCCTTCCAGAAAACATTGGTAGCAGGCTACTTGTGACTTAAGGGAGATTTTATTATTACAATTATCAGCTCCACACAATATATTACCACAACAGTCCCGAACAATAGAAGCAGCGGTTTGGTGAAAAGATAGTTACAGAATATTCACCTGGGCCTCAAAAGGCCTAGAAAACTCAGTTTGTAGGTCCTGTACTTAATCCAAGTCGCCAAACACTGTCCCGGCAGAAACGTCAACAAGGAAAGATAAAGTTGAAGGTGACCAATCCAAGAACCTCCTAATCCATTTGTTTATCCCGGTGTAAGGCTTCCTTCAGGCTCGATCCCCCCTCTCCAGCATCATGACCTGCAACAGAAGAAAAAACTGCACTTGATGTCCACACTCCCTCTGAGTCCCTGGTCATTCCCTACGTATACTCTGATCTCAGCCCTCGTACTCTTATTTGGTCTTCCGACCCGGCCACTGGTACTTAGCTTAAGTAGGGTAGGACCTTGCGTATCGGGTGTGTACAGGGAGCTGGCAGTCTGTCCCTCAGTTGGTGCCTGTTCGCTCCTCTGGGGCATCAGTCATGGAGGAGGGTGTCTTGAAGGGAAGCAGTACAACGCCTTGTCATAAACCACAATTAATAACAGCAACTACAAGTGTTTCTGCCAAGTATCTTTACTTCTGAATCAGTTGTCAAACACTACACGGTACTCAGCATAATAATATAAATAGTCTTCTTTTAATCAAAAAATGCCACTTCAACAGCATAATTAAAGGATAAATACTTAGCTTTGCTATCAGTTTCTGACTGGTCCTTCCTTCCATCGGGCTGCCATGTCTTTATCCTTCTGTACTCTGTTAGAGTTGTTACCATCCAGGTCTGTCTCTCTGTCAGTCTGTCTGACTGTCTGTCTGTCTGTCTGTCTGTCTGTCTGTCTGTCTGTCTGTCTGTCTGTCTGTCTGTCTGTCAAAATGGTCGACTTCCTGTGTCCTCCATTCGATTCCCCCTGGAACCACACACTCCCCTCCTGTACTTTTAGTTCCCCTTATATAATGAACTGTCAATGATAGTTAATTGGTGCAAATGGAAAACACCTGGCTGCATTTGGAATTGGGGAATGGACTATTTTCTCCCTTGAATCACCTATGCTGTATTACAAATAATATCACACACTTACCAATAAATAACTTAAACACAGCGATACAAAATAAGCAACAATGTGCCTCCCTTTGGGTAATAAACAAAATCAAGTGTGAAACATAACAAGTGCAAATGAAACCAAAATAATATAATAGATACAAAAGCAAAACATAATGAACCCCAGCTAATTATAGGCACTCGTGACATACTGTGACAGAGAACGAATGAATCCTCATCAACCTTATCTCCCTCCCGACCTGTGAGGGCACTGTATAACCAGAACAGAGTGCCCTGGAATGGATGGTTTGGCAGTTAATTCCAGGGTCAGTCGGAAGCCGGACATTCAGGAAGGGGTGGGCCACGATACCAGAAGTCAGCGCCTTAATGCGGTAGGTGATGTGTCAGTCATGGATTGGAGGAGACGTCATTGGCCGCGCCACCGAAAGAGGGCATGACGGAGGGTATTTAGGGGAAGTGGCCCCAGTGATCTGTTCCTTGGTTTATGGTTAAACTACAAGGCCAGAGAGAGAGAGAATTTCAAAGTACCGTGAGTGTTTTTGTTTTGTTTGTTTGTCAGCTAATTGTCATTGTTTGTTTCGGTAGTCAGCTAACACGAACCGAGAGCTGTCGCTACACGCCAGCACCAAACCCCAGACTACACTGTACACCAAATCACCTGTGACTGTCCTTCACCACGCACCTGCACTAGAGCACCCACTGTCAGGAGACGTGTCTGTGTTTGTGTTATGTGTAATTTAAGTGTCTTAGTCTTTTGGGACTGTAACCCTCCTTGTGCACGGTGCAATACACATTGTTGTGTAGAACCCGTGCTTATTATTTAAAGTGTTGTTGACATGCAACCCAGCAGGAAATAAAGAGCTGTTAATTGTGAACTGTCTTGTGTTTGTCTGTTCTGGAGCACTGCATCACCACTACACCTGTGCACTGCAAACCACTTGTTCACACATACGCATCAAAAATCTTAAATGGCGGCCACTTTGAACACTTGAAGGAAATGGAACTGCGAATCATATTCAATAAAGCCCCCTTAGCTTAAAGCGATCTTCTGTAAGATAATAATACTTAAGGTTTATAATTATGTTTATTGATCCAGTTCTTAAGATACAATCTTAAGATTGTGCTTGTTAGTGAAACATCCTAATAGGATCAAAGCAAAAACACCTTAGTGGAGGACAAAAATGTGGTTCTTTTTTCCAATACCCTGTTGGCTAGTCAGCTTTTGCTTCAAAATCCCCATAGGTATTTGAGGATCAGCAGAATGTTTGCTCTGCTAAAGCAGAGATTTGGGACATCATCTTAAAAAGGCGATGCATGATCCAGTTCAAGATCCCTCTTTCAACAAGACTGAGTGCATGTTCTTATCCCTAACACAGACAGCGAATAGCAGTGGTGCAGCATGACTGCCTTAAAAAAACTGAAGATTACGAGATGAAGCATGTTTAATGTAATTACACATCCACTTCTTGTGATGAACGACCATGTGAAGCATTACTAATCCCCAAACAGATACCTGCAGGGAGGACTATCAAGAACAGCTGTTTGGACAACAAGAATTGAACCCTATGAACCCACTGTACTGCAGCCATTAACTAACTGCATTAAAGAATGGTTTTAAGCCATATACACTGGGTTCACAATAAAGGCATGCATTCATGAAAAGTAATTTAAATGTATACTTCATTCGCTTCTTGCTCGGCTTGTGATTTTAATTTCATGTATGCCATTGATAAGTCCCTAAATCTTGGCTCCCTCGATTCCCTTTCAAAAGTAGACGCACTGTGTGGTTCAGTCCTTCTTTGAAATATTTTCTAAGGAGCTCAAATCAGATAATAAGGCTTTTGCTGTGAAAAAAAAACAACATACCGCCTTGAAAGTCAAGCTAGCCTGTTCTTATTCTGGAGGATCTTACGTTCTTGGAAGATAGGATGTAAAGCGTATGTTTATTTTAAACACTTCTGGATCTCAACCAGGCAAGATGAAGGAAATTCACTTAGCCAAAGCTGTTAATTATTTCATGCCACATTAGCATATGCACCAGAAAACTGACAGATTTTAAGCTGTATAAGGTAGACAGCTTAGGGTTGATGGTACACAATATAATTGAGCTACATTGGGTACAATTTTTCCTCTGTATTTTTCTGGTTGGCACAGCTGCTCACAACTTGAATTTGCGTTTGGTTCACTGTGTCTATAGATTGATGTCTTTTGGATTTCACTATCCTCTGCAGCAGTTGTGTTCACCTGTCAGACTGCTTCCGACCACATAGGCAAATCAGTCTTTGTCTTCAGAAATTAACAAAGTTATGGAAATAGTCCTGTCCAGTAGTTATGCAAAGCAGTTGTTACTTCTATACATGGCTGTTTCAAGTTGAAAGGATTAAAAGTAGCCACGGAGGTTCATGTCTTATTAAAACAAATCTACTTTTTTTACAACTTCATGTAAATATTTTCAATTCCATGCTGGAGTTTTAAAATGTCTTCTGGTTGAACAGATAAGAATATAGCATTGCCTACAAAAACTACACAAGTCAGCAATGTATGTGATTATGAGCAGTCATTTTACTATAAGTGCTATAATACTGCTTACCTTCAAGAGGCCCTGTGCATATATTTGATTTATACCAGATAGTAAAGAGGGCTCATATCACCATTACATAACATAGTCATGTAACTGCTGCAGCTATGGAAACAAAAACTAAAAGATTTCAAAGAAAGCCTAACAGTACTGAGAGGATGCACCTACACTGTATACTTTTCAACACATATTGTACAGTTTCTTAGTACAGTATTGTGGAAGTATAGACAAATTGAAACTACTTTTTTTCCCCCAAGCCAATTACAACAGTACATGTCTTGTTTTTTATTGTAAAACAACAGCTTTCGTTCTTGAGCTGTGTATTCAATTTGTAAAGAGGGTGAGGTTTTTTAAAGAAGTGCAATTATGCTGCAAGTCAAGTCCCATTTAAATGAATGAGGCTGCCACCACAGTACATCATGTACTGTGGTGGCAGCCTCATCTAATTCTGTTGAGAGTGGCTGTGTGCTCAAAATGGAAATAACAGTAGTCATAAAAGCACTTACAACAAACTGCCAGCAATGGTATTTAACAGTATGTAACTAGGAAGAAAACTCAGTACTAAGAACAGTAATGTACAGTAACTGCTCTTTTCTGGTGTTGTTTCTTGCTGGTATCCTTTTTTGTCTTGATTTATAATTATAACATGTTTGACTGCGCTCCCTGACCTCTATATACTGATGTTAAAAAGCTTCAAAAATAAACTCAGGAACTTAATTTAAGAGTTCCTTTGTGTACCTTAGTTGTTTTTTTTATAGTTATTATTATTAATATTATTATTATTATTATTATTATTATTATTATTATGTGTTTATTTAGCAGACACCTTTATCCAAGGCAACAGAGACTAGGGTGTGTGAAATATGCATCGGCTGTAAAGTCACTTACAACAACGTCTCACCCAAAAGACAGAGCACAAGGAGGTTAAGTGACTGAACCGGGATTTGAACCAGGGACCACTAGTTCTGAGTTTTTACTGTACTTTATTTTTCATATCAATATGGTTGAAGTCACCTGCTTAAAAAATCATACCTTGAGGCTCCTCTCAGAACTCCCTTCCAGTGCAAAGTCAAATCATCACAGTGTATTGCAATATATTTTTCCACTACCATTGCGAAGACCTTAAGTTTAAACTTTTAAACTGGCGGTAAGAAATATCATTGCGAAGGTTGATGGTGAGGATCTGGCATTTTCCTTGATGATCTCAGTCTGTCTGGTATTTGTGGTGTAAGGTCCAGTGCACTCACCAGCTGTTCTTCATGTTAAAGAAAATAGAGTGAAAATAGTAATGTGCCAGAAACAGATTTCTTGTGGTATTAAAAAGTTAAGTAACTGATGGTTCCCCTTTCTTTAAAAGGAGTAATTTTCATACTTTTTTCTCCATCAAACATAAACAGATCACAACCTACTTCTAATTCTGCAATATCACATCTCAACAGTACTGACAAGGTAGCGAATTGGAAGGACTTTACAACAACATCCACTTATAGATCCCAAGACTCCTCAAGCTGCTTTGCAAAATATTCAATTACACAGACTGCAGAGCCGTGTTAAATGCAATGGAGAATAGGAGTCTTTAGTTTAAACTTACATAGTGAATAGCTGAAAAGGGGCAGCTGTGATATTCTTAAGCAGAGATATTGTGTAATGGCTAAAGGAACACTGTATATGCTTAGGTACTAGAAGGCTTTCATGCTAAAAAACAATTACTGTCCCCTTGCCTTTCTATGACGTTTGCATATTACTATGGAGGGCAACTAGAAGTGAAACTCCTTGCAGTGATGTTACAGAATGTGCGGAAACCAGCAGCCAAAAATCTATATGATATCATTCAAACTCAGGTCGATTGAACTCCTCACTGTAATAAATATTGCAGAATGTCAGGCAGGGACTACCTCCTATGTGTTTACAGTTAAATGTGTGGGGCAGTTTGGTTCTACCTGGTCTTCAACTGGGGATTAGTTTGGCCAGGTGACATAGGAATGTGACCCAGCAGAAAAGTACAAATGCTATGTCATTAGTCATTCTTCCATAATTTCAAGGAACTATTAAAGCCCAAGCTAAAATCCAAGCTTAAGCACTTCCTCATAAAAGAATATTACTTTAAATCAATTAAACATTTCCCATGAATTGGTCGCCTTCAGTGTGCATGGTCTCTGGTTCACGTTCCGCCTCTGCCCTGTTACACTAGCTAACTATTACAAATAAGAGACCAATCAAACAGAAGACTCTGCAAGCAAACAAATAAATACATTAATAAAATAATACTGCTGGTGGTATCCCTTTGTGGAAGGCTAAAAATGTGTGTTATCAGCTAACCAAAACATTAATGAAAGCTTTGCTTAAAACTGGGTGGAGGAGATTACTCATCGCTTATGAAGACCACAGATATAAGGTACCACTCACCCATAAGTCAGTAAGATTTTAGAAAGTCTACAGTACTTTGCCTTGCTAGATACATTCAGCTGAAACGGCATCTTGGAATTTTGTCTTCCAGTGGCTGTCACGCTCTACATTTCAACCACAGAACAATTCCCCTTTCCTCACACAAGACATGCTTTACTGCTCATTCAAGAACATAATTGTTGTACAGTATGCTCAGTGGAGTTCACTCACCAGTGTCAGGCCAATGTACATGGCATAATGTGATGTTTCTTGGCATCCTACTTTTAGGAATCTGTTCACATATGTTCACAATTTTCTTATCAGTCCAAAAATGATTCTAACATGGAAGCCAGGGCTTCTTGTGAAAAAGAGTTGCAACATCATATAAAATATGACTTGACAGCACTCAGCTTTGGCAAACCTTTTTTTTTTTTACTTAATTTAAAGCAATGCAGAATGATAAGTGTTTTCAAATGTGTTGGGATTTTTTGTATGTGTTTTTAAATATTTTGGATCCTTTAGGGTAGTGGTTCTCAAACTTATTTGTTTGCGGATCACCTAAATTTGTTTTGATCTCGGCGGACCACACAATAACAGTATAACTGACTGAAAAATAAGCACATAAAAAAATCACTATAATACTAAGAATAACCGTAGACTTACCTTTCTTTGTTTTAATGCGATGGGTGGGCCTGTTTCTGTGAGAAAAGTTATTTTAAAATTGGAGTTTTAAAAAACAGTTCTAGTTTACTTTTCATTACTGCGAATTTATGAGAGGGGAAAAAAACTGACTGTTTTATTTTTTAAATTATTTTATTTTAAAAATGCAAATCATGTATTTTTCTGTTAGCTTCTCCAGATCAGTGGTAGTAATGCGTGGATAGTGAACTTTGTCTTGCCTCCTTTTCTGTATCTTTTCATTATCAGCAAAAATACATGATACATTTTTAAATGCTTGGTCACTAACAAGGCTAACATTGAGGGTTATGTCAGCTCTGTTTATGGAGCGATTGAGACCAGCACGGAGGCTTCATTCATTTTAATTAATTACAATAAATGCAAACGTTGAAGACCTCCAGTTTAATGTTTACAATAAATATACTGCTTCGCTTCATGCATCCAACCAAACTACAACCAAGCTGTGTGGTCCAGTGGTTAAAGAAAAGGGCTTGTAACCAGGAGGTCCCCGGTTCAAATCCCACCTCAGCCACGGACTCATTGTGTGACCCTGAGCAAGTCACTTAACCTCCTTGTGCTCCGTCTTTCGAGTGAGACGTAATTGTAAGTGACTTTGCAGCTGCTGCATAGTTCACACACCCTAGTCTCTGTAAATCGCCTTGGATAAAGATGTCTGCTAAATAAACTAATAATAATAATAATACAACCATATGTTAATGCAACACCACTCATGCCATGTTGTGTGTTACTTTACAAGCTGCACGTGAGCACAATACACAAAAACTCCCTAATAACAAATACATTTTAGACACTCCAAAACTATATATAACAGAGAGTTTAGACATTGTTTTTTACTTGGAGATATTCTCCATGTATGAATTGTCTTCCTGCATCTGTAGCTGATTTTTGAAGGTCTCAAATTTTGGGTTTGCAATGGGATCTATAAACTATGCTGCTGCTTCCTTTCTGTAATTATGTAACCTTTCAATGGGCAACCTGAAAGGAGCCGGCAGACCACCAGTGGTCTGCGGACCACAGATTGAGAACCACTGCTTTAGGGAATATGCATTATTCAATATTAAACTAAAGCAGTACAGTATGGTCTTAAAAATCTATTTTATTCATGGGTTGTATGTATGTTGCCTCTTGAACATACAGTCATACAAACATTAATATTCTTGGTCCAATTTTAGGCTGTGCAAAATATTATTTGAATGAACTCACACAAAAAAAGCATACTTTGTCAATTTCAAGTACAATAGCTAACAGTCCTATATCTTTTACCAACATCCTCCAATCTCAGCATTTTATGATAAAACATACATAACTTTAATATTTATTTTTCCATACAAACCCAGCAACTTATAAAAGATTTAATAATATAATAAATGTAATGTGCCAACTCACACTGTGTATTTACATTTTCAAGATGTTTAAATCATGAATTCAGACTTCCTGCTCTTCATACCAAAAGGGTCCAAGAGGCCATTTTGTAAAACAACAACATATTGTAGAAACTAAACTTTTTTTATTCATATCCCCATGCCATTGTCCCCCCTCACAGAACAGTGAATGCAGTGTTTCAGAATTGACTCTACAGGAGCTTTAAAATACTGGAAAGTAGAATTTTTAATTACCCAGACAAAAATGATCAGCTATTACAATTGAAGTGAGTCTCACTATTATGTTTCCATGAAAGTTTGAAGTTTCAGATGAGCTGTGACTGTAATATGATGCGTTATTGCTCTGACAATGTACCATAATTACAGTTCAAGGTAGGTAAAGTTACCAAATACATAATTGTATTTTATATCTGTTATGTAATTCAGTGAGCAAAGACGTATTGTGTCAGGATGTCTGAATGCTGTAAATATAAGGCGTGAAAAAGCATCACCTTTAAGATCCCCTTTAAAATGTCAGAAAATAAGCCTGGCTGTTGGGATTGATCATGAAATCATCATTAAGCTGCAGGCATACTGCAGGGAAGATCCAGGCAGCAATACTGTACTTTATTTAACTGTCCCATTAGACAATATTCCTTTAAAAAAAGAGTTGCAGGTGATATGTGCAGCAGTGCAGAGGGAGGCCTGTCTCTCACTGTGCCAAATGCTGCATGATGAATCTTGTCCTTATCTGACATTATCTGCAATTAAGTAGTGGAGGGGGAATTTCTGGGGCAGCTCACAGACAGATTTGTTTATTGTTGGGAGTCCCATTGGGAAAGGAGAGAGGCCTCTATTGCGAGCTAGGAGACACTAACTCTAGGATCATTTTACACCTTTGTGCAGTTTTTAAAAAATCACTCTCTAGACCTGTTAACATAGAAGGCTTTCATTTAAATTTGCTCAAAATTAAACTATAATTTTGTTTGAACCAGTGTCTTGTAAATGCAGCACTGGCTGTGTTCCGACTGTGCCATTTTGCATGTATGTTAATGAGCTGTATTGTCTTGCAGCTCGGCTTGCAAGTTTATCGTAAGTCAGTACAATACAGCATATCTTTTATTGTAGAAATGTTCAAAGACAGCCTTATAAGACAGTTGTTGTATGGTTTTTATTTTTTATTTTATCTTGGAAATGAAATTAATTATACCCAAACTGAATTGTGGTCTAATTAGGCTAAATTGAAGTGTGTGCACAACCATTGCCTGTCTTGTATAAAGTACAGTATACAGTCATACTGCTGGTTTTACAGGCAGTCAAACATTATTTCTTATTGTAGTTTTTGAAACCAGACAACAGTCTCAATTGTATTTATACATTTACAAGATATAAAGATTAAAATCTAATTTGACAGTGAAATTATTCGGAACAGATATGTATTTAACCTACAGTACTGTGCAAAAGTTTTAGGCAGGTGTGAAAAAATGCTGTAAAGTAAGAATGCTTTCAAAAATAGACATGTTAATAGATTATATTTATCAATTAACTAAATGCAAAGTGAGTGAACAGGAGAAAAATCTAAATCAAATCCATATTTGGTGTGACCACCCTTTGCCTTCAAAACAGCATCAATTCTTCTAGGTACACTTGCACAAAGTCAGGAATTTTGTAGGCATATAGTCAGGTGTATGATTAAACAATTATACCAAACAGGTGCTAATGATCATCAATTCAATATGTAGGTTGAAACACAATCATTAACTGAAACAGAAACAGCTGTGTAGGAGGAATAAAACTGGGTGAGGAACAGCCAAACTCAGCTAACAAGGTGAGGTTGCTGAAGACAGTTACTGTCAAAAGTCATACACCATGGCAAGACTGAGCACAGCAACAAGACACAAGGTAGTTATACTGCATCAGCAAGGTCTCTCCCAGGCAGAAATTTCAAGGCAGACAGGGGTTTCCAGATGTGCTGTCCAAGCTCTTTGAAGAAGCACAAAGAAACGGGCAGCGTTGAGGACCGTGAGACGCAGTGGTGGGACAAGGAAACTTACTGCAGCAGATGAAAGACACATCATGCTTACTTCCCTGCAATCGGAAGATGTCCAGCAGTGCCATCAGCTCAGAATTGGCAGAAAACAGTGGGACCCTGGTACACCCATCTACTGTCCGGAGAAGTCTGGTCAGAAGTGGCCTTCATGGAAGACTTATGCCAAAAGCCATACCTCCGGCGTGGAAACAAGGCCAAGCGACTCAACTATGCACGAAAACACAGGAACTGGGGTGCAGAAAAATGGCAGCAGGTGCTCTGGACTGATGAGTCCAAATTTGAAATATTTGGCTGTAGCAGAAGGCAGTTTGTTCGCCGAAGGGCTGGAGCGTACACAAATGAGTGTCTGCAGGCAACAGTGAAGCATGGTGGAGGTTCCTTGCAAGTTTGGGGCTGCATTTCTGCAAATGAAGTTGGGGATTTGGTCAGAATTAATGGTCTCCTCAATGCTGAGAAGTACAGGCAGATACTTATCCATCATGCAATACCATCAGGGAGGCATCTGATTGGCCCCAAATTTATTCTGCAGCATGACAACGACCCCAAACATACAGCGAAAGTCATTAAGAACTATCATCAGCGTAAAGAAGAACAAGGAGTCCTGGAAGTGATGGTATGGCCCCACAGAGCCCTGATCTCAACATCATCGAGTCTGTCTGGGATTACATGAAGAGAGAGAAGCAACTGAGGCTGCCTAAATCCACAGAAGAACTGTGGTTAGTTCTCCAAGATGTTTGGGCCAACCTACCTGCCGAGTTCCTTCAAAAACTGTGTGCAAGTGTACCTAGAAGAATTGATGCTGTTTTGAAGGCAAGGGTGGACACACCAAATATTGATTTGATGTAGATTTTTCTTCTGTTCACTCACTTTGCATTTTGTTAATTGATAAATATAAACTATTAACATGTCTATTTTTGAAAGCATTCTTACTTTACAGCATTTTTTCACACCTGCCTAAAACTTTTGCACAGTACTGTATATCTGGGATTTCCATTGCATGGTCAATGGTGCTGATCTTCTTTCAGTTGCTGCTTCACCTCTGATGTGGTACTGGGCACACATTCACAGATATAGGACTAAGGGGATAACTCTGGTCCCAGTTCCAACAGCATCAGGGTGTAACTTTCACTGAGTCATTAACAGGTATGTATTCTTGTTCTGTAAACTGGACAGTGGTCTATCTGAATATGGTCACCCATTAACTGTACATTAACTGTATATTAATCAAAATGAAATAAGGGAATTGTGAATAAATAAATCAAATTTAGACATTTAGAGCTACTTCCTTTTTAAACCAGTATTGGTGTCCCAATAATGTCTCATTTCTTCTTAAAGGGTACATAAGGACCTTTTTATTTTATTGTGTTACATGTTCCCATGTGTTGCTACAACTGTTTACGTAAGGTGTGTGTGTTTTTTAATTTTTTTTTTCACATGTACCTGCATGGACCTCTCCGAACTATATTTTCCATCATCCTCCTGCTCACATATGTAACTGAGATGGATTTACCAGTGAGCAGGAGGATGATGGGAAATGTAGTTCTGAGAGGTCTATGCCGGTACATGTGAAGCCATCTTTAGGCAGGGAATGCAATTTAAAAGTTTAAAAAAGTGGTCAAAATGTTAAAAAATAAATAAAATAAAACAATACACACACCTTATAAAAACAGTTGTAGCAACACATGGGAACAGGTAACACAATAAAATAAAAAGGTCCTTATGTACCCTTTAAAGTGGTGTATAACATCACAAACACAAATATGGGCTGACATTATATTTATTCACAGCCAAATTCACCTTTTTTAAAACTGTTTAACTTGTTTCTCTTATCTTTCTTCTTTTCTTAATGATGTTTAGCTTGTGTGCAGCAGCAATAACTTCCCTCTGTAGGTATTCTGTCGAACACATTCCACCTACAACCTGACAGCAAGTTTGAAAATCACAGCAAGACTAATTACTAGAGAAGAAGCCTACCAAAGGAGCGTTTTCTCTTGATGAGAATGACAGCCTGGTGACCTACTTCCCGGCCTGATCAGCCAGTTCCTCTCAGAAACACTGCTCCATTATGTACTGTCATAAGAATAAGAAGCCATTTCGAGCAGTAGGTATCACTAGGGATGACAGACTGGGCTATTGGTAAGATTGTCACTGTGTGGATTTTCTTCCTTTCTTTTGTTTTTATTGTTTGACGGAGGGGACAGCAGTACGTGATTCAAGGGGTGGGGGTGGTGCCAAAAGTAGCAGCACTACTACAACACATTGTAAAAAACAAACAAACAAGAAAAAACATACAGATTTAGATTGCTTCATGTCTTAATTCTCCAATCTTGCCTACCTAATTGTTTTCCATACCATTCCTCCAACTAAAATGTTTTTGGTCTCTTGTGCCATTACTCAACATTGAAGTTGAGCTGAAAATAAATAAATATATAAATGAAAAGCATCAGTGTAATTACCACTACTCAGTATAAAAGGTGAATTTTAAAGTTAAAGCTTTTAATACTGTTGATGCTACCAATTATTTACACAAGGTGCATTACCATATATCATTAAAAACCAATGAGTACCTTAAGATACCATTAAAAACAATTGCAGGGTCCCTCAAGTATCATGTTGTGTGGGAACAAAATATAGTGCATCTAATTCAAACCAATGTTGGTTTCTGGTGTCTCCAGGTGGTAACCCACAATAACAGCTTCTGACAACCTACAAACCAACTGCCGATGATAAGTGCTAGTGCAGGAGCTACAAAGAAGTAGGTATGACAGCTTCTCATGGCTCTCTGCTGCTCCACAACTCCTGACAGCTGTTATTTCTGAGGGGAGGGAGTGAGGGAGGGTGGTGGGGGTCTTCAAGGGGAAAGGGTTAAGAGTAAACCAGAAAGATGTTCGATTAGAAACATGGTTGTCAAGGAGAAGAGATTAAGTTGAGCAAATGTTTAAGGGCCTCTTAAAGAAAAGTAAGGATTTTAATTAATTGTCCTTTTGTTAATTTAATGTACAGAACCTTTCTAATTTGGTGTACTGCAAGACACACAGGGGTCTTTTAGTTGATTTAAACAATGGTGGATCTTAAAGAGTAAGTAGCAGGGTTCGAAAAAATATAGCGATATCGTCCCCACGTGTTCGTACAACTGTTTAAATAATGTACCTGTAATTATTCTTTATATTGTTAACATCCTTATAACTTTTTCCCTTATAACTTTAAAGTCTGTTTCAAAGCTTTTTTCAAAATGGCCACTCTAGTGCACTGGGGTTTGAGATCTGTCCTCTTAATCACTGGAGGAAGAGTGATTTAAAACAAAACAACAACATAACAAATGCTCTAGCTTTTCAGTTCCGTACAATATCATGGATCATTATTGATGCGTTACCTGTTTGATAATGTGGGCAACAATCCTTACACTATCAGTGCACTAGAGCAGCCATTTTAAAAAGACCTTTGAAACAGACTTTAAAGTTTTAGGAGTAGATGTACTAAAGTGTTGCACCTGTCGCAATAGTCACAAACCACTTGCAAATGTACTAAACAAGCGCAATGCTATTTGCGACTTTTTAGGGAATGCTTTGCGGCAGCAGCTTTACTTTGCGATTCAAGCTTAGATGAATATGTATTTATGGGCGTTCCTGCATAAATTTGCAAAAAGGGGGCAGATATAGTGGAAATGAGGGTTCTCAAATATTATAATGAGATGTACAAAAGCTCCTGGCAATTGCAACACTTACAATTGCATCAATTTGTTAAGAACTTTTGAAAGCATGTTTTAAACAGTCGCAATTGTTGCTGGCATACCCAGTCCGCTTTTTCTCGTGCGTTGCCAGTTGTGCTCAATGCATTTTTGAGGCGAACACCCAAGTACCTAATTTTCACTAAAGGCAGGGTGTACTTACAAGCCTTAAAAACAAATTTCTATGACATTTCTGGTTTCCCCAACGTGTTGGGAGCAATAGACTGCACACATGTGCCACTAACCCCTGCAGCTCATTCTGAGCATCTGTATAGGACCATGATCTATTTTGTGTCAATTGTCTAGGCTACTAAGTAGGCCAAGTTAATAATAATGATTTTTTTTTAAAATGCTAAAATAATTTACTTTCAATTTTAAATAATCTTTTATTTGCATTGTACGCCAATTTGTACAATGCAGCAGCATGATTTATTTTGTGTTACCGATAGGCTAAAGTAAAAAGAAAGTACTGTACTGTATACTGTATATACTGTATACATGTCCAGTTTAGAGAGGGGCTACCGTATGATTATGAAAAGCTTTTTGGTGGCCCCACTATAGAATCTGATGGGATTAAACTGCTTTTCTTTTATATATATATTAAAATAGGTAAAATGAAGACGGAACAGAATGCATTGTACAGATGACGTTTACATTTAACAAAAACAAAGCTATTTACTTGCATGTACAGACATTATCCTTTGGGCACCCTCTGCTGCAGCAAACCACAACTCAACTCCCGCTATTGTGAACATTATTTGAACAATGTCGCACGACTCTCACAATGCTAGAGATCTCGCTAAGAAGATCTTACCGGCTCTTTTCATTAACATATTTTCTCTTCGTACATAAGACAAAATGTTTACTTTGCTAACAAAAATGCAAATTGCGGTATGTTTGCGCTGCGACTGGCCCATCTTAGTACACCTACCCCTTAGTGTAAAAAGTTGTCAGGATGTTAACAATGAAAAGAAAAATAAAGGGCATGTTATTTAAAGAGTTGTAGCAACATGTGGGGACGTGTAACGCTATATTTTTCAGAACCCCACTACTTACTCTTTAATACAGGTGTTGTGTAAATCATTGTAAATTATAATAACATAAACATAATATCAGGTCTGCTTGTGTTGTTACAGTAACATAAGAACTAATATGATTGGCTGTAGATGGGCACACATTATGGCTGCTGCCTATTGTATGAAGCTCCTTGTATTAAGACTGGATGCACACACATGTTAGGTACCCAATCAGAGAGCTGAACAGAACTTCCTAATTCCAATGCACAGTGTAGCAGAGGTGCATGCTGAACCTTGGATGTGTAGAGTAGATGGAGCAACGAAAGCAACAGAAAACAACACAGATAGATTCATAGAGCACCTGAATACACCCCAACAGCCAGTGTATTTTCCCCACATAATTCCTTGCTCTGGTTAAATCACAAAATCACTTACATTCTCTATTTTTTTTCATTTTACTTCATCACGCTGGTATATACAGTAGTTTAAATTCTATTAATGCTCATACAAGCTTTCATGAGAATGCCTAGCCTTCCTGTGCCATTGATTATACCACATCTCAGCTGCACGCTAGCTCAGAGATGGATTCTGCCTGCCTGGGATTTGAGATTGGCAGGTTTGAAGAACACTAAAGGGATCCCATGATAAGTTTATTCTTTCCCATTCCCCTGCCAAGTGGAGTTGTGTTCCTGGAGCTTTGACACCTTATAAAGACATTCCAGTGGATTCCAGCAAAGTCAGGCAGATGGTATGAAAGGGATATACGGGGATGCAATCTCTGCCAGCTTTTCATGTACTCTAGGTAACATGGTGTTCCAGCAAAAAAAAGAGCTGATATTATTGTAACAGCCCAAGGAGTGAGGCAAACAGCAGGATACTGCCAAAGATCACAATTTATTTATGATGTGGAGTGGTGTAGGTGCAGTTTGAGTCCTTTTTCAACACCTGCTGACTTAGAGATCCTAAGAAATGGCATAAAATTCCATCTCCATGTCCATCATCAATTTTTAATCACATCCAGTTAAATGCTTGTCTGCTTTCTTTGGCTTTCCACTCAAACAAGCGAAAAAAAAACGTACAATACTGGAAACCAAAGAACAATATTTAAGACAGTCTTTGTCAAATGAGGAGAATTGTTCAGGCAATTCTTTTTTCTCCAACACTCGTTTATTTTATTTAATGAAGAGATTGCTATTTAAAAACCAGGGTTTTCTGGCAATGGGAATGTTCAGATAATGCATCATCGTTTATCGTTTGGCAATTTTCAACCTCCTCTTCCCCTTCTCTCATCCTTAACCATTGTTACAGGTTTGCCATTACATCATGCTATCCTTAGTACCTGCTCACTAGATAGCACTGGATTTTACAGGTATGGCTTCACAATTTTTATTTCTTAATTTTTCATTAGCTTTAAGCCACATCAGGCAACCCATCATTGCATCAAGACAAGGGAAAACAGAAAGAAAATAGCATTATATCAAACTCTGGCTGTATATGAATAAATGACACAGCTATAATCTGCCTGAAATATTGCAACAGATTTTGACTTTTGTGAGATGCAGGACTGGACCTCTTGGTGAGTAAAATACATGGTGGAAAGGTTAAAAGAAAGCACAGAGCATTTTATTATTGTTTTTCTTCAATCAAAATGGCTAACGTTTGCAATTTCCCTCTGTGCTAATGATAGAGCATTAGTTACACGTAATTGATTTGCTGGAACAAAACCAACATTGATGACTTTTCTTTGACCTTTTTATCACAAAGACACAAATTTGGCTAAGTAAATGCTTTAAGACTCACAAAAAACATTGTACACATTCATGTCTAAATATTAAAGGTTGACTTTTGTCTTGAGATTGTGCTACTTATTTATGTAACTTGAACACAAATTCCTCCTCTAACGCAGACACTGTAATTATTTCTCTAGGGGAGCCTTCAGTATAAGGCTACTGTATTCCTAGGTTTCGCCGAATACTGTGATTCAGATGTCTTAATGGGTATGACCTCAAATAAAGAGAAGAAATATATCTAATTGGTTGGTTCATTTCAGTTAATTAACATTTAAATGTTAAATAAATGGTTTTCTAGTGCTAAAAGAATCAATTCAAGCATATAAGATAAACTTGCCATAAGTTAAAGGAAGTGAACTTTCCTGTATAGCTACTGTAGCTCTCACCAGGTGCCATCGCTGTACAGATTGTCCCATTGTAATGCCTTTTGTAAGCATGTATACAATATTCAGAGAACCCAGCTTAAATATTCATTGAATATGGTATTATGATATATTTGTACATTGTACATTTACATTGCTTTATGGTGTGGTATGGCACTGAATAGTATGTTCCAACATTACTGTATTTTTATGTAAGTGTGGCAAAGCGGTTTGCCATGCGCAGATATAGTGCTGATGTGATTAGGAAACAGAAGACAGACAACAAAGGTCATGATCCAAACAGGTTTTATTTTGTAAATCCTGGTCTGGCGACCATAAAGAATAATCCCAGGCAATACACAGCAATGTGTAGTGCACTGTTCCAAAATAACGGGTTACAGTCCGAGATAATAATACACAGTTCGAAATGAATAAACACAGTAGAACAAACAAAGGCACACACGTTCACAAGTCCAGAGTGAGTGCTATAGTGCTTGTGGTGAAATACAATTTATTTGTGTACAATGCTGCAGTGTTGTCCGGGTTTAGTGCTGGCCTGTAGCGACAGCTCGTGTTAGTCGTCTAATAATAACAAACAAGTAGATTTTTAGACACGACAAAACAAACAAAACACACAATAATTCACAGTACTCCTTCCGGTTCAGCTTAGCCATAACAAGGGAACAGATCACCTCGCTACGTCCCCCTTTGTACCGTCAGTCACACCCCCTTGGTTAGCAAGTGCAACCGTTTCTCCTCCAATCCGCAGTTGCCACATTGCTTCCCTTCCAGGTCGATGACTTGGTGTACCGTAACTCCGCCCCCTTTCTAGATGGCCGACTTCCACCTAATCCTGGGAATGAATTGTCAGGCCATCCAGTCCAGGGCACTCTGTTCCCTTTACACAGCACCCTCACAGGTCGGGAGGGAGATTTATAACCAAGATTCATTCTTTCTCTGTCACAGTAAGAGATAAACAACGCTGTGTTGAATCTGTAAAATAATTCACTGTTTCGAGTGCCGTTAGGCTCGAGAAACTGGTGATTATTTTCTTACTGATTCAAGATGTTGAGTTGTTTATGCCAATGTGGCAGGGCAGGGCCCTGCCTGTAAATAATAATATTGTTGTGTGGTGATTTGGTGGTGGTTGGCAGGGATGGGGTTAATTTCCTATCCCTGCCAAAATACATGTGAGAATGTGGCTGGAGCTAATTGAGTAATTGATAATTAGGCTCCAGCCACATGATATAAAAAAGGGAAAATCCTTTGTTTGGGGAGGTGTTTTGGGTGAGTGTTTGTGTGTGTGCTGCTGTTTATTTTTTGAAAAAGAAAAACGGTAGTGAAGGCTAATGCCCAGCCTACATTTTTGTATTTTGTTTAAACCTTTTGTTTTGGTCCTTGTGCCAGTTATTTTGTAATTGTTTTAGTGTGAAAGGTTTGTTTTTGTTTAACTGTTTTATTTTTGATCTGTGAGCAGTGTTTTGTGCAACTTTTTGATTTCCTTTTGTTTATTAAACTGCGCAGAAGCGCTTTAACTGCAGTTTCCTTGCCTCTGAGTCTCTTTGCCTGCCAATAATATCTGGGCCCACAAGGCTACCCTTTCACAGCCACTTAAAACATTTCCTCCTAATTGATACCTGTTCAACAATGAGATTCAATTTATTGTTAATTTGGTAGGGTGGTCAAACATATTTTTAGATTTAAACAAAAAAAAATTAAATGTATTTTATTAATCTGTTATAACTTAACTTAAAGATAGCTGAAACAAAAACTTAAAAAAAGCCTTTAAACCCTCATAAGGTAACCTGGGGTCCATTCAGACCCCACGGTGCTTTAGTATCAGTTATTATTGGATCTAGTGACTTGATTTTTGTTTCCTTTTAGGTAGTTGTCAGGCACCCATCCTGTTACACTATGCAAAGGATCATTCTAGTCCAGGTAGCCTGGTTGAATTTCCCAAATTGTTTTAGGTTTGGGGTCCGTATGGACCCCAGGTGTAGTGTATCAACGGGCCCGACCTTCTTGTGTGAATATCTCAGGCTAGCTAATTCCTGGTTCAAGACTTGTTTGAAAGTACAGAATTAGAGTTTTCCAATTATATATTGTATGTCCTGAACAGACATTCATAAGTGAAACTACAACAAACCAAAACTAAGGCTTGAGTCATGTGACATGAGTCAGCTCCTATGTTTTGTTTGCTGCCTATTACTCGGTCGTTTCAACAGATAACGTTCTGGTTTCAATGCCATTTAAAAGCACAGGCTGTGCACTTTCCACTGATGTCAGGCATGCCCAAATGCATACTTTCTACCACCCCTCATTCAGTGCTCCAGTGCTGTGACACACAGCAAATCAAGTGTGTTCAAGTGCCTGTAACTTGAAAACAGAAAGAGCTAGGAACACAATGAAAGAGGAGGCTTGGGACTTTCAATGATAGCTCACGTGCCTGTGACATGTTCCTAGAATAAACTACAGCGTACAGAATACAGTGGTGCCTTCACTTGCTCGGAGACAGCTGTGTGCATTAGGTTTCTTATCCATTTTGCATAGCATAAACACACATTGGGCAGGATTTTCAAAACGTCGTAAATGATAACTCCAGTGTTAATCAAGAAATCACTATGTAGCATTGATTTTGGCATTTTCAAGCGGCCATTATGCCTATTTTGTGTTAATGTGATTTCTGTTGATTCTGAAATAACGTTAATATATTAACGAGTGGTGCTTCTTGCGACTATTTCTTTTGTTTGCGTGGGAATTTAAAACTAAATCAGTGTTAATTGTCATAATTTATCAGGAGTTAATTTGCACATGGAAAAGGAGGAAACAGAAATTTAACAGACCATGGCTGTCTACCTAGATAATTCAATATTTGTAGGTATGGAAATATTTTAGACTTTTATATACTTGTGGTTATCAATGAGATGTGTTCACTTGTTTTAACTATTTGTAACCTTAAGCTCGGAACACACTGTCCAAAGACATTGCAGGAAGGGATGTATGGATGCATGAAGTACAGTGGCAATGGGGCGAATCAATAGGTGAGAAGATAAGGCTATGGCAGTAATAAATATCTACAATTTTGGCTAGAACTTAAGGTTATTCATTTACTCCAGTTGTTAGTTATATGTTTTTTTATTGCTACCAGGAAAGTCAGTTTTCCGAAGTGTCCTTATGAGGGTTAATAAGCAAAAATCGGCTCATTATTTAACCAGAAGTCCATCTTGGATTTACTGTGCACACGGAGTTTCAATAGTTGAAAAAATAAAAGTGATTATGTTAAAATAACATCACAATTCAAATAAAAAATGTATGTGTGCTGCATTTTTTAGTTAAAATAACAAATCGCTGACTTTGGTGTAAAATAAGTGCCTCTAAAACCATCTCTCAACGTAAACCACCTGTCAAAATGGGAGGCATCCACTGAACAGCTGCAGTCCGTACTGCAGTAAAACATGTAGGAGTCATTTTAAAAGGGTAATATTTTGTTTACAGCATATCAAAATGTGACAATTAAATGTTTATGTTAAAGAAAGATGTATTTGTCTCTTAATAAGTGCAACATTATAAATTGTATATTATTTTTAGTAATATTTATTTGTGGGTCACAAAGGCAGTCGCACAAATGAGTTGCAGAGCAGCAAGTCCACTGCTGAGACGAGCCATTCAAACTGATTTATTCCCACCCCCATAACTCTGAAACCACACTCGATATGTTAATAATTCAAAGTGGTATGTCTTCTTGACTGTGACAGAGATCGAATGATTCTTGGCTATTCCCAACTCCTTCCCAACCTGTGAGGGTGCTGAGTAAAGGGAACAGAGTACCGTGGACTAGATGGCCCGACAGTTCATTCCCAGGGTTAGGCGGAAGTCAGTCATCTAGAAAGGGGACTGAGCTACAGTACACTAAATCATTGACCCAGAAGGTTAACGATGTGGCATCCGTGGATTGGAGGAGTGGGTGCGCTCGTTAACCAAGGGGTCATGGTTGACGGTATATAAAAGGGACTTAGTGAGGTGATCTGTGCCTTTGTAAATGGTTAGAACAAATCTAAAAGGAGACTGGTGAAAACATGAGTGTTTTGTTTGTTTGTACTGTCGTGTCTAAAAACTGTTTGTTCATTGTGATTATATGGTTAACACGATCCAGAGCTGTCGCCAAAGGCCAGCAACAAACCAGACAACATCACTGCACTTGTATCATGGAGAACTGTATTGCACCACAAGCACTAATTCACTCACTAACATACTTTTGTATGTGTTTTGTGTTTCGTGTGGGTGTATAAAGAACGGAACTATTATTTTGGGACAAACCGGGGATTATAAATAAAGTAATACACGCATCATTTATTGTTTACTGTTTGTTTTGCCATCAGGCACTGGAATTACAAATCATTAAACAACACTGCAACTGGATTATAATTGTCTCTGTGTTTATTGATCAACTGCACCTGCACACTGTTAACCACTTTGCCACACTGACACATAGCACTAACCAATCATGAAAGTTTTACAAGATTGGTAGATGGTTACAGTTTCAACATACCGTCTCAAAAATGTAAAAACATTTTCCTATTGGCAGATGTACTGCCAATCTGCACTGTAGAAAAGCTTAAAGGGTATTACGTTTATTTTAATGCGTTTTGTATGTGATATATGATCCAGACCATGAGGCCAAGTCGAAATAGAGATACAACAACCAAAAATGGTGGTGAAAAAACAAATGTGTTAATTCAATAATTCTGCCTTTTATTGCAACTGTGGTATGAGCAAAAATTGTAAAGGGTACTGTAGCTGAAACCTCCCAACAGAAAGGGTACAGTTTCAAAAAAAGGTTGACAACCCCTGTGCTAAGTCACAAAATTGACTGTGACGCTTGTCTTATAAACAAACTGTTATATACTAATAAAAAAAAAACACTTTGAAAAATGTGCCGAATGTAAACTAGAGCTCTGTTAAACATAAAACCACACAAACATACTTACATATTTTAGGACAGATGAGTAGCAGACAAAACAAATATGTTTTGCGATTGATGATTACTAAGATAATCTTACATCGATTTAAAAACTGCTAAATTGACGATACACACACACTGCCCTTCTCATAGGGATGAACCCAATCACAGCTGTTTGGTCAGCCCTAAATTTGATATTTGGATTTGCTCTTTGCTCTTTTGCTGTGCTTACTTCAAACAATTAAAATGTGTGTCTCTCATATTGTGGGAATGTTGTCAAAAGTTCCTCTGAGTTTGAGTTTGAGACAAAAATCTCTTTTGTAAGTGAAGATAGTAGAACATGAAAGTCGCATTAGAAAAAAAAATGGAAAACAAAGGAATGTGAACCAGGGACAGAGAATAAAGTTATTGATGAAGACCTAGATATCATTGCCAGCAATCGGTTTTCGAGAAGTAAATCTAGTGGGCTGTAAGCTTGTGTGAACAATGGTTAAATGAAAGAAATGCTAAACTGAAATTGGAAGCCCTTTTCTAAGTGTTACATTTGAAATGTGTAATACTAGAATTAACTAATTGTTGAAATGATTGTTGTGTAATAAAATTATATTCGCTTTTTGCTGAATTGTTCTGAGTGTGGTTTCGTGGCACAAACTGTGCATTCAATCATTAAAATCTACCCCACACTCCTCTTTAAAGCCACACAGCCACTTTTAGTTAGAAGATTTGTAGAATTAATCAATCAAAAGATCAAAGGATGATATCATATACATGTTTCAAGTAATCAATAATACTTTAGAAGAAAACTAAAGAAACTTAATTTAGGAACAGTAGGCCTCATTTCCAGTGTGCTGTAATAATGAGGCATGACTTATTCACTTTAGTTAGCTAAGAAAAAAAGGAGAGCTACAGTTATCTGTAATTGTAAATCTGTAATTACACCTGTTTCATAGATTAAATGTACTCTTTTTTTACATTGCAAGTCTCTTAAATTGAGTTATAATTTAAATGACTGGGCAATGTTCTACATAATTGAGAAAAGTGGAAAATGCAGGGCAGGTCCAAATAACATTTTCATAACTTTGTTGTGGTTAAAATAAACATACACAACTCAGACCCATTTGTAATTATAGAATCTGTCGTTAGTTGGTATTCCGCTTGGAGCGATTTTAAAAACAGAAAATGTAAAAACAACAACATATAAATACAGGTTTTTTTCCAGCACAGTATGTGACATATATATCCTCCCATGCAATACAACTATTAAAGTATATACAGTGGTTACACATGCAAAGCAGACATTCAGATAGCAGGTGCATGTGTACAATTGTGGCTGTCTATTAGCCACCATGCATGGTTCTGAAGGCTTAGTCCCTCTTTAAAAATTTCTTTTTTTTTATAGCCAAAGCGTATAGATTGCAAATCATTTTACTTAGCATCCTACCTTCATGGGGCTAACACATGGGTTGCACATATTGTTTAGATAAACACTCAGCTGTGCAGTTAATGTTTTATACTAGTTGGGTAGTGAAAATAAAAATGGGATTGAATATTATTCAAGTGCCCATTCTGATATAAGTGATATTGATACAATATTCTGGTTTTGTTTTATGCGTGACTTTTCAGTGCACAGAAAAAGTACTTTTATTGATTGACTACACATTCAATTGTTATGGCATGCAATTGTTCTAGTATTCATATTTGAACTAAAACAATCGTATACTCTTTTATTATTAATCTCATAAGAAGCTTTATAGAAACATTTATAGAAAGTGCAAGTTAAACAGTTTTGCCAGCAGCATCACCATTTTATATATTTTAAATAAGTGTGCTAAAATAACAAGTGTTTCAATTCCTCAGCACTGGATTAGATGTGTCCAACAATGTACATATATTTATATTACATGTTGTTCATATCACATGTTGTTTTAGATTAACTTAAATGAATAAGGCATTTTCAACAAGAGGTGGAAAATCCAGACCTGTCCTGTTGCAACACTTGGAGGGTATAGTGCAATGTGTTAGGTAGAGTGAGTACCTTCAGAACCCTATTTCATATAAATAACAGCATTGCTGTCATGAATCACATACTGTACAGTAAGATGTTGTTATTTTCTAAGCCTCTGTTTTTTGTAAGACGTAGGTGTCGGTTGCTAAGTGATGTCTGAAGACATCACTTAGAACCCAAAGTGCAGTAAATGTAATGGTTAAGTAGGGTCAAGGATATTTTTTTTTTATCTTTTAGTCTTGAGCTGCTATGTAGAATTAACTTCCTGTTGAAGTAAAGACCTCCAGTTTTTAAGTTTCACTGAAGATTTTTTTGAGCCAGTGTGTGTGATTGTTTTTAATTACGTTGGTGTATAATATATTTGTTTGTTAGTAATGTCTATAATGCCATGCTGTTCCCATCAGGACACCCTCATAAACAGGGTGTTCATCCCAATGGGTGTTTTCCTGGTCAAACTTTTTCAATTAAAAAAAGAAAAGAAAAAGAAACATGTGAGCCACAGCTACAGCTTGCACAGCCAATCAGAGGTAAGAAGGCAAGTTGGATTAGATAAAAACATAAGAACATAAGAAAGTTTACAAACGAGAGGAGAAGATTCGGCCCATCTTGCTCGTGCAGTTGTTAGTAGCTTATTGATCCCAGAATCTCATCAAGCAGCTTCTTGAAGGATCCCAGGGTGTCAGCTTCAACAACATTATTGGGGAGTTGGTTCCAGACTCACAGACCTTCAAATAAGTTTCAACTCTGAAGGTAGATTCTGTCATATTATGGGTGGTAAAATAACATAGCAGCATGCCTTTTGTGATTTCAAAATTACCTGGGTAAAATAAAGCATTAGTTTGGATAGACTTTCCTTCTTTCCAAATAATATGAGTCAATTACAGACTGGAAGAAATGGATTTGAAAAGATACCCTAGATAGATTATTTGATGTATTAAGGTTAAAAGGTTCAACTGTTTTGTAACTTTTGGCTGTTGCATATCTTTCTTCTGCTGTTAATGTTACTTTGGAACAGATCTCTCCATCCTTTGCAGTTTTTATTTATTTATTCTAATATCAACATCATCAAGCTTACTATCTTACTTAGCACTACTTTCAAATTTATAAAATAGAAAATAAACTATATATAGTTACAGTTAAAACAAATAATTCTAAGAGAAATCTTTTGTAGCAAAAGTTTTGCTTTTGTGGATGAAGAAAAAAAGTTACAAGAAATAGATGTCTACAATTATATATTTCCACAGTTGTTTTGCAAAACTCCAAAAATGCAAAAATTATTCATCCCTTTGATGCTATGAAAATATTGTCTACAAAGTGCTAGAAATTTAAATATGATAATGCAGAACCTGATTCCAGAAAAGTCTAGAAAATGCTGGATTGTAGGTGAACTTTCTTAGAAAGTATAAAAGTTATTATTATTTATTTCTTAGCAGACGCCCTTATCCAGCCACCCCGCTGTCTGCCACCCGCCAACTTCCCCAGCCAAGCAAACGTAAATATAAGCATTGTAGTTTCCCTCATTGTAGTGCCAGCGAAATAATCATGGCCAATTAAAATAACAAAGTTATGCAGTTAACATTTGACTCGCTTTCCTAATTCCTTGTTAACTGAACGTTCATACCAAATGTCATCAACACTCCCTCTCCTAAAGCAAACAGAAAGTACAAAATGGCGAGTCAACCCTACATTTAACACCAGAGCAAAAGAAACAAATCTGCATGTATGCATCTGAAAATAAGAAAGCAAGGCAGCAAGTGAGGCATATACTGTTAATCGAAGGACATTCTGAGACGGATAAAAACAAATGGCTTAATGGGTTGATTTGTTTAACCTGAAAAAGACTTGACGCAGTCTAAAATAAGTGACTTTTATAAACCACAGTAAATGTTAAAAAAGTACGGTAAGAGATTTGTTTGTTTATGTGCAAGTTTTGCACAAATGAAGGCTCACTTAAACTAAAGCTGCAAAATGTTTTAACTGCTTAAAAAAGAATGCTGTTGAGCTTAAATTGTTTTGTGAAATAAATAGACAGCATTGTTCAATGGGGGATAGTATTCAGCAGACTTACAGTCGTGACACAAACAGTAAAATTCAAATGACCAGTACAGTAAAAAAAAAACACAAAAAAAACGGTAGGCTTTTTTTGTTTTTGTCGAACTGTTGTTTTGGTGATTTGACACTAAATGAGTGTTTATTTTTATTTATATATTTTTTTAAGTATAAACTGTTCCTCAAAAGTAACCATGCATGTTTCATACAGATGGGAAAAGATGATAAAACATCACTAGTAGATCTACTGTTGTGTTAAGAATTAGTACTGTAGATTAATGATTTATTAAATGGCCTGGAGATACTCTAATTGTATAACTAAAAAAAATAAAACATTTGAATTTATTGCAAACATAGTAGGTTGTGTGTGTGTGTGTTTTTGACCCTCACTATAGCACACCCTCGCTTATTGCCCGTTTTTGCCCATGGCCCTTACTTGGCGGTATAAAGAGGGTTGACTGTACTGTTATATATATATATATATATATATATATATATATATATATATATATATATACAGTACTGTGCAAAAGTTTTAGGCAGGTGTGAAAAAATGCTGTAAAGTAAGAATGCTTTCAAAATAGACATGTTAATAGATTATATTTATCAATTAACTAAATGCAAAGTGAGTGAACAGAAGAAAAATCTAAATCAAATCCATATTTGGTGTGACCACCTTTGCCTTCAAAACAGCATCAAGCATCAATTCTTCTAGGTACACTTGCACACAGTTTTGAAGGAACTCGGCAGGTAGGTTGGCCCCAAACATCTTGGAGAACTAACCACAGTTCTTCTGTGGATTTAGGCAGCCTCAGTTGCTTCTCTCTCTTCATGTAATCCCAGACAGACTCGATGATGTTGAGATCAGGGCTCTGTGGGGCCATACCATCACTTCCAGGACTCCTTGTTCTTCTTTACGCTGAAGATAGTTCTTAATGACTTTCGCTGTATGTTTGGGGTTGTTGTCATGCTGCAGAATAAATTTGGGGCCAATCAGATGCCTCCCTGATGGTATTGCATGATGGATAAGTATCTGCCTGTACTTCTCAGCATTGAGGAGACCATTAATTCTGACCAAATCCCCAACTCCATTTGCAGAAATGCAGCCCCAAACTTGCAAGGAATCTCCACCATGCTTCACTGTTGCCTGCAGACACTCATTCGTGTACGCTCTCCAGCCCTTCGGCGAACAAACTGCCTTCTGCTACAGCCAAATATTTCAAATTTTGACTCATCAGTCCAGAGCACCTGCTGCCATTTTTCTGCACCCCAGTTCCTGTGTTTTCGTGCATAGTTGAGTCGCTTGGCCTTGTTTCCACGTCGGAGGTATGGCTTTTTGGCCGCAAGTCTTCCATGAAGGCCACTTCTGACCAGACTTCTCCGGACAGTAGATGGGTGTACCAGGGTCCCACTGTTTTCTGCCAGTTCTGAGCTGATGGCACTGCTGGACATCTTCCGATTGCAAGGGAAGTAAGCATGATGTGTCTTTCATCTGCTGCAGTAAGTTTCCTTGGCCGACCACTGCGTCTACAGTCCTCAACGTTGCCCGTTTCTTTGTGCTTCTTCAAAGAGCTTGGACAGCACATCTGGAAACCCCTGTCTGCCTTGAAATTTCTGCCAGGAGAGACCTTGCTGATGCAGTATAACTACCTTGTGTCTTGTTGCTGTGCTCAGTCTTGCCATGGTGTATGACTTTTGACAGTAAACTGTCTTCAGCAACCTCACCTTGTTAGCTGAGTTTGGCTGTTCCTCACCCAGTTTTATTCCTCCTACACAGCTGTTTCTGTTTCAGTTAATGATTGTGTTTCAACCTACATATTGAATTGATGATCATTAGCACCTGTTTGGTATAATTGTTTAATCATACACCTGACTATGCCTACAAAATCCCTGACTTTGTGCAAGTGTACCAAGAAGAATTGATGCTGTTTTGAAGGCAAAGGGTTGTCACACCAAATATGGATTTGATTTAGATTTTTCTTCTGTTCACTCACTTTGCATTTAGTTAATTGATAAATATAATCTATTAACATGTCTATTTTTGAAAGCATTCTTACTTTACAGCATTTTTTCACACCTGCCTAAAACTTTTGCACAGTACTGTATATATATATATATAACAAAACAACACATAACACTCACAATGGAAATTTATAATTTCTAGAAATTTCTCGAAAACAAATAATTTTTGGCCGAAATAAATCTATATTGAACTGTGAATTTTAAAAGCCTGTGACAGAGCAAATGAATCCTAGTCAACAATCTCCGACCCGACCTGTGAGGGCACGGTATAACGGGAACAGTGAGCCCTGTACTGGATGGTTCGGCAGTTCATTCCAGGTTCAGTCGGAAGCCGACCATCCAGGAAGGGGGCGGAGTCACAATACCAGAAGTCATTGCCCTAATAGGGTAAGCGATGTGTCAGTCATGGATTGGAGGAGACGTGATTGAAGTAGGTATCGGAGTGGGCGTGACTAAGGGTATTTCAGGGGATGTGACGATGCAATCTGTTCCTTTGTTATGGTTACGAAAGGACCTGTAAAGGAGTGAAGCGGAAAAGAACCGTGTTTCATGTTGTTTTGTTTTGTCATATTAACTAATATTTGTTTGTCATTATTAGACGGCTAAACTATCCGGGAGCTGCTGCTACAAAGCCAGTATTAAACCTGGACTGCACCGCACCATTGTTCACTATAACCTTGTATAGCACCACCTGCACAAAGAGCACTAACTACTGGATTAAGTGATCGTGTCTGTATTTGTGTGTGTCTTGTTTAGTGTCTTATTATTTCGGGACTGAACCCTGTGCTTTAAGTGAGGGATACATATTGGTGTGTAGAGCCAGTTATTATTATTTATCAGCCAAAAAAGAGCTGTTTAACTGTGAACTGTGTTGTTTCAAATCCTGTTGTTCTGCATCTTGTAAAGCGCTTTGTGATGGTGGTCCACTATGAAATATGCTATATAAAATAAAGACTGATTGATTCCTGAGCACTGCATCACCTTTACATATGCGCACTGCAAACCACTTTGCCACATAGCCCTTTAGAACTTCTTTGAAAAACCTTCGTGATTTTTTAAATTGCTTTAAGCTGTCCCAGTTTTATTGCATGTATTTTTGTTATGTTCAAATATAAGTTTAGAAATAGAATGTTTAAATTGCCATGTTTCTATTAAGTCAGAAACATGATTAACCTTCTTCTAACATGAGGGTTGAGGATGTCATACGGCAGTGCTGTGTCTTTGCTGTTGATACTGAACTGGGCCTCTTAAGGAGACTTCTCCTTAATCCCACACAGCTGCTTTATTTTACTCACTGCCCTAAAGAAACAATCTGCCTCCACTCCGCTGGATTCCGCTTGAAAACATGTTAAGCTCCTGAAGATAAACTTTATGGGCCATTTACCCCTTTTGTAACTAATCATAAGTGTGACCCAATATCTAAATAATGTGGTTTGAATAACGTCTAGCCTACTTCCTTTTGCTATTAGACTTGCTTACATTTTTCTCTTGCTTAGTGAACCAGATTGTTTCTTAATGTTTCAGCTAATACGTTCAAAGATAGCATTTTAGTTACTGTACATGTATTATGACTACATTGTTATCTGCTTGTTAACACTCATGTCACTGTTAACCCTTACAATATTTTATAATATAATCTAGATGCCAGTGTTTCCTTTTCAGAAAATTGTTTTTAAATATACACAAAAAAGTAGTCATGTCGAATGTATCACAGCAGTTATTATATTGAAATCTGGACAAGTTACTGTGTTAACCCACCTCTTCTGTTGAGCTTTTTTGTATGCTTTATCCATTATGACCCCAACCTGCCATTTGGGACTATCAGCCTCAAAACATGCCAAGAACAGCAAACCCTCTCCAGAATTTAATTGAACTTGTTCATGAGTTACTTTGTGCCAAAGAAAGGGTTAGATTCAGAATGACATGAAGACAGTTTGTTTTAATAAAAATAGAATGTATATACCAATGTATGTTTAAATATTTCTCCTTAAGGGAAGGTGTTGCTTTAAATGGAGACAGATTCTTCCTAAATGTACCTTATCCTTCAACAGGTGCCCAGGTACAGCTCCACATGGCACATAAAGCCACATAAACACAGCCAAACCCATCTGATTAGAAACAGCAAAAGAACTGGCTTGCACACTGAGCACTTTAATTGATTACACACAAACAACAATAAAACCCTTAGCATTTCAAAACAGGAGGTCCTTCTTCAAGGTACTTCAGCACCTCACAGATATTTCCATAGCAATCAATTAAAAAGGAACCCTAACTTTCAAGTTTCATTAAGATGACCCACTGCTGAACCTGACATGTATTGTCCAGGGCAGGAACATCACTAAAGCTTGCTCTAGCAACAATACTGGACAACACAGAATTACACCTGTAAATGTTATCAGTAAAATAAAAACACTGTGAGGAATACAGGTTATCCCATATTTCATTTCTGTTTAGTGTCCTGGGTTATTATTCAATTGGTAGATTACATTAATGAATCCTAAGGCAGTACAGTAGGTAACGGACTGTTTGGTCCATAGAGTGACATGGTTTGGGAAGAGTTGAACAAGAGAAAAAAAACCATAAAAGAGTAAGTACTGTAGCTTCAAGTTACATTTTCTTTTTCCATGTCTTCCTTATCCGTTTGCTATCCTTCAGTGTGGTTCTGATGGCAATTCCTCAGACATGTATGTCTTTCTTTTAAATTCATGTCTGTGTTAAGGTGCTTTGAATATGAGTTTAGGAGCTTCTTTTTCAGTTCAATTTGCTTTCCATGGACATATGTAATGCAGGCAGTGTCTTTATATGAGTAAGTGCTAGCACCATCTGGTGTACTGCAGTGTATTGCCAGCAGGCACAAAGAAAATGTGACAGATCAATAGCTGGCACTGAATTTTACTTCTCTAAAGACACTGGCTGATCCAGCAGCCTATGTTACATGTATCTGTGGCAGGCAACTGGCACCGAAGAGCAGTTCATTAAAAAAAATGTGATTAAAAAAAACCTAGTGTTTGAGAAATAGTACTTAGAACCCCTTGGAAAGATGACAAACATCATAAAAAGAAGAAAATACAAATTTGAAGTTACTTACTTAACAGAGTTTTTAATCTGGTGAAGTGTTGTACACAGAAGGCTGGAAAGGGTCAGAAAGCATGCATGAAGTAGTAGAAAAATTCTATTTTATTTGTCAAATACTTTAAAAACATGACGATTTCTTCAATCAACAAAGCTAATTCCCCCCTCAAATATTAACCAGATTCCATTTGCAGTGGCAATTTTAAGCAATGTAACAGAAATAATTCACACTGTTTTTTGTTTCTCCTATGCTCGAACAGGTGCAGCCACTATAACACCATTATTATTCAAGGCAACTTCCCAGTGATGTAATCTGCATGAAAGAATTCCTGAAGGATACGTATATTGAAAATCTTGTCAAATAAGTTAATGATTTCACCAACAATGTCAAATGTTTTGGGTTGTCTCAATTACTTAAGATCTTTTGTTGTTGTTAGAAAAGTATGCATGGTAATGAGTTACCTGAATAAATATGCAAATTGAACGCATGAAAAGTTGTCGGTTCATATGAGGAAGGGGTATGTTACACAGGGGGAAACATTTACAAATCTGCTGAATTTAATTTAGCAAATGGAAAACGCTGTGATTCTTCACCATTTGAGCATTAACTTAAATTCAGCAGATTTATCCCCAGGTTGGGGTAACTGTAGGGAACCCATTTTAATGATCTAAACTCCATAATATCTCAAATGAGCCACCAATTAAATAATAAATAGGACCTTGCCTTGTGTTTACATACAATTACAGTTCAAATGTTTAAAGAGACTACCGTGAACTGGAAGAGAGGTTGTTTTACACAATCTATTCATATATTTAAATCCAGTACTACAGAGTATTATGCTTTAATTTACTTACTTAATTTACTTGTTCCATTACAGGGTGAAGCATTACCATTTGTTCACAATTAGCACATGTTTAGAAATATAGTGAAGTGGGTTCAAAATAAGCTTTGCAAAATTAGCAATGTGTCAAATATATATATATATATATATATATATATATATTTTTTTTTTTTGTCTGCACATGTTTTTTTTTTTTGCTGTGTGTGTATTCTAGGGTTATTTTATATTTTAGAACCCAGTAACCCATCATTGGATGAAGTGTGCATTTGATGACATCTAGTGGACAGAACTGCAAACAGCAACCCAGTCAGTTAAAAAATTTGTGTTCATTTGACTGAAAAAAAAATATGCATGTATGCAGTGTAGCAGAAATCTCAGGAGAAGTAATTAGGAATCATTTAGACAGGAATAAGTATATGCAACATTTTGGTCTATTAAAAGCAATTACTTCTAAAATGGTAGAACTATATCACTATTCTCCAAATAACCTTTTCAGGCACAACTTCTTATCTTAACCAAAGCCAAAACAAAAAAGTACCACTACAAGTAAATTGAAGAATACAACTCCAACATTATATACTTCCTGCTGAAATGTGCCTTTAACAATTATATTCACTTAACATTTCCTATCTCTAAGACATACTAGTCTTTCAAATAATTTGCTCTAGCTGCCTGCATGCTTTTTCAGGGCCTGTGTGTGCCTGTCTACCAGACTGAAATCTGCAAAAATATCCTGTTCATTTTTCCTTCCGCAGAGGGCAACCACTGACTCATAACCAACAAGAGTGACCCAAGCAAGCTCAGCTGGCTGTTAACTAGATGCTTCAAGTAATTTCACCTAATGTAATTAATCAGTGTTTAAACCTTTGTCCCAATAGGAGCTGTTTTGTAAAAGAGTTTCCCAACTCAAGGTCTGTTTCCAATTGAATGCAAGTAATTGCACCTACAGGCTGCTTTGTAGTACCATCAAAACAGAAGTTATATATGCAGGCTGAGCTACAGACGAACAGAAGTCCTTGTTATGTTTTACTGCCTGCCAAAATCAAAAGCTTTGGACAAAAGAATGTTTAGGATGTATTATGCCACAAAAGCACCACTTGAACCAGTTTTGCCGGTCACTACTGTAGAAAAAACATTTCCCATGTCAAGGTAATCGTAATTCCTAGAAAACATATAACATATTGGGGTAGCACTGCACTTGGGATAGGGCTTGCTCAATAAAATAATTTATATGAAGAGCAGATCATTAGCTATTAAGGATTATAAGCTATTTAGTAAGCTATGGCTGTGATATGCTTGGTGATCCTTAATGGAGGTCACCCACACTGCTGAGGTCATCAGAAGAGAACCCCAGCGATCTCTCTGTATTTCTTCATAGCCACCCAAGCAAAACGACATCCTGAAATGATTATGCTCCCATTGCCCTTGGAGTATTAGAGGATTTAATAATTACTAAGACAAGGCCAATTCAATATTATCTTTGAAAAATAAGGCCTGAACACAGCAGTCTTAGATGGGATATTTCTTTTAAGTATTCTATATAAATGTTTTCCCTGACTGTTTCCACAGTTCATTTGGTTTTATGAATCCACCTTTCTGAAAATGAAAACTACTACGTTGCCCTAGTCCAGTCTCCAACATGCCGATTGCATGAAAGTGCTGCTCTCTTGACAGACGTGGCATAATGTTTTTTCTTTTTGTGATTTTTTTTATTGCTTTTATTCAAGCTGCAATTCAACAGCTGAAATCACTCAATATCCAGTGTCCAATCAACTGTCTCACTAATTAGGTTATTAAGTACATATGCTTCAATCATAGTCACTCAAGCGTGTCATGATCAAGGATGAATGATCGAGTGATTAAAATGAAACCAAAAACATTTTGTCAATGTCCATCATTTATAAATGTGTTATAATAGTGATAAGTTTCTTTTGACACTCAGTATAGATTGAAATACTAGTATTTCCACATGCCTTATGTTTTAATGAACAAGTCAATTGGTACATATCTTGTGCTAAAAAAAGTTTCATCATTATTGGAAAGCAGTTCTCCAGACTTATGTAAAAATGTGTTATATGCATAAAATAAGGTTTTGCTTGTGCAGTAGCTGGATCCTGTTGGCAATAAGAAAATTCTGGACTCAAATTTGGTAGAAGCCTAACTTCACAGTCTGTTCCCATAAAAGAAGGAATAAATGTGTAGAGCAGCAGATGTAACTTCTTTATTTGCATGTTTAGCAGGGCAACCAATGAGACTCTTGGGCATCATTTCAAACTTGTTAACCTTGCAGGGCTTAACGGAATGAGCAAGATAATACACAAGACTGAATCAATAATAAATGTCTTAATGAATTAACATTTACACTGATTTGGACCATCTAAGATCATCAATGATCAAGGATCATGTTAAATACAAAATATTAAAAAAACTATAACACATAACTGTGTTATTGATGACCCATATTAAAACAAAAAAAAAGTGTTTAATAAAATATATGCCCAAATAGTATGCAAAAATATATATATGACCATTGGAATGAATTGTCTAATTCTTTACAAGGTTTACAAAGACACTCTTAGTGGAACGTACCATAAATTAACCAAAACTAACCACGCGGATGCCATTCTAATCCAAGATTCCATCGCCTTAAAAAATGTAACAAATCAACTTGCCTTTGAAAAAGGATTAATTTTATTTACAATATTTAGCAGATTACAATAAAAATGCTCAAATGACTTGCCTCAATAGAAGCAGTGATTAATTCTTTGAAAATGAAAATTATTAGAAACAAGAACTGTCTGTTTCCGCTGTAATTCAGCTATCCAGAGAGCATTGGCAAAGTGAGGTCCTTGACGTAAATGCAGCACGATGTCTTGATTCCTCGTCATCAGTTTAGTGGCTTTCTCCTTTTTTACCTACAACCTGGGAGGACAAGAACATCTTTCAGTCATAAAGGCCAACTTGCCTGAACACAAGATTACCAACTTTATTTATCTGTAAGAGGTATTATTTGTCAAACTGTAAATGTTAAAGAGCCCACATTTTCCTTGATCTTTTGATGAAAACTTTGAAGAAATGAGCATAAATTAATCTGTACTACCAAATTAACTAAATAACGTGACTCATTGCAACTGAATTGCAAAAGACAGTTGTACAGGGACTAGCATGAAAAGCATAGATTTAAGTGAAAACATTTTAACATAAAGCAAGGTTCAGTAGTATACATTATTCTTAAGAAGATCAGCAAAATTACAAGAACACTGACAAGTCTAATCAACCTACGGCTGCATTCACAATGGGTCTATTTCAAACAGACTCAGTCTGGTTTGTTTCGTTTGAAACAATGTATCAATGTGCTTGCTGTTCACACTTATCTGCGAGCAAAGGGACTGAGTTTGTTTGGATGTGAGCTAAAATTATTTTTGTTGGGCCCTTTCCATTTTTTTTTCAGGACCGAGTTTGTTTTGTGTTCAGAATGCAGTTTGCAAGTGCACTCAGTTCTTTATATGGTCTGTGAACCGGATGTTTACACCATCCTGCAAGGTATCTTGAAAGGTGGCAGTTATTGAAGTATTGCTTCAGTTTTTAACAGCGTTTTAGACTCTTACATTTTGCTGTGGAAGAAAGCAGAGAAATTTCGCTAATTTAATGAATTTATTTGTTGAATGGCTGCAGTAGGAAAATAGTGCAGTATTCAGTTATGCAACACTGCACTGTTCTCCTACTGTAGGCAATAAACAAAAGTACTTTGAGAAAACATACTATTACTTATTTTTTTGTCCAGTTCGGCTTGGATTTTGCTGTCTGACCACATTTCTATCAGAGCTTTAGTTTCTTGCACTGTCCATGTAATTAGGGTTACCAGATTTGCAGAGTGAATTTTTTCTTCAGTTCACTGACAGCATACCAACTCTGAAGCCGTTAAAACAGTGTATAATACCACAATAATAGTTTAAAAATTAAATATTGGGTGCAGTAGTCCAGATTAATGCGTAAAAACAGCAGGTACGCATCTTAAAAATCTGAAATACACACTAAATTTAATGTGTAAAAATATGCATAGCAATTTTGCTAGTCTAATCAAACTAAGGCTGCATTCACACTGGGTCTGTTTCAAACGGACTCGGTTTCAAACAGACCCAGTGTTTATTTTATTTTTGAATGGTGCTAACACAATCTATTAATTACTCTGCTATTAGCTTGCTGAGCACCGATCCACAACCAGGATGATTTAACACTTGTACTGTTTCCGACCGGGACAAAAAACAAAGGCTGTTTTTGCTCTACTCGCTTCCTCAGATTACGTGTGAAATGTTTACTTCCGAGTCAGGTTACCTTTTAGTTTGATTCCTATGTGCAAAAGGACCAAGTCCAGCAGTTGTTCACATTGAGGCTTAGCAAGCGAACCAGACTTGTGCGTTTGCCAAACGGACAGAGACAACCTCTTTCAGTGGACTCGGTACGGTTCATTTCCCAAGCGAACTTTGTTGTTCACACTTCACACCAAACATAGACAGTGCGCAGACCAAACCCTCTAAACAGACCCAGTCTAAAGTGAACACAGCCTAAAATGCAAACAATTAAAACTTTCTAACCTGCTTCAACATTTGTGTCCTTTGAGACAATAGCTGTGTGTGCCCCCTGGTAGTCAAATTATTGTTTGTATAGGAATTTTCACTGTTACAACCAAAGGCTAAATAATTTTGCATTTTATTAATGGATCAGCAATAGTTTTCATCTCTGTATAAATTCTGCTTATTCACTGGTTATGATAAAAAAAATGTGGTTAGAAAAAAAAGATTCTTACCCGTTTGAAGTCATTCATGTTTGTGGATTGTACTGGGGTCCCAATAAAAGTTAAATAGTTCACTTTTGTTGTTTCTTCATTGCCCTGGTTTGATTTTATAAATAGCTGGGGAAAACAAATTATAAATTATAATATTGGAAAAAGATACGTGTTCACTGTATAAAATTAAAACAAGATAAACCATTATGTTCTTAATTACTTTATATTTTCAAAGGATTATTTAAAACTTGGGGATGCATATATATATATATATATATATATATATATATATATATATATATATATATATATAAAAGGTATTCAACAGGCTTTTCACTTACAGTTACACTGTTGACATTCTGAAATTTCACATAACGCAGCGGTATTAGGCTGTCTTCCTTAACGTCGTCTTCTGTTAAGTCTAGGGCTTGGGTAGGTTCACTTCTCTCAGCATCATCAAAGTCCATAGAGCGTGGAAGATTAATAAATATTTTCACGTACTTTGGGGCTTGAGCTGCATGCAAAAGGGGAAAAAAACACATGTTTTAATTTATATTACTGTGTACTTTTTGTGTAGGACGTATTGTTTCAAATATTTTTAAAATCACAATCGTTTAACGAATTGAATATTTTTTATTCATGTTATTTCAACAGTAGGACTGGCTGAGAGACAATTTACAAAGGAACACGTGGCATTCAGAAGACAAAATGGAGGTGTAAAGTGGTGGACATTTGCTTTATTTAAATGTCTACAGTAACAAAATAAATACACACATCTTCATTTGACTATATAGGTCTGACATGTGCAGTTCTGAAAAAATACACATTACAGAAAAAAAAAGAAAGATTTAAATATCTGATATTATTATGCCAGTACTTTAAAGAGGTGTGGACAATATGAAGGTAATGCTTGTAACACAGCTTAAAAGCATTGTCTGACACAGCGGTCATTGCAGCTAGATAATTAAATAGCAGATGAATTTAGTGGCTGTTTCAGTAGGTTTCAGTTGAACTTCAAAAAAAAAAAAAAAGTTTGCTGGCATTTTTTCTTCTATTTATTCTAGTGATAAAACTGGACATGCTACAAGATCACTACATTCTACCACTGCAGACAAAGTGAATAAACTAATCTTAACTAAATATGAATCAAAATTTAGAATTTTTAAGAATGAAGGTTGTAACTCATGCCAAAATAGTGACCATAAAGTTGATTGTATGGAGAAATAATTATTGAACAGTTATGTTTTCCTTTAAAAGCAGTCATTTGTACTTTATGGATTTGAAGTAGGAGTAGTTAAATCTGTTTCTGCAGCACCAACATTTTTTCATAATGCAGAGATGCATTCATGTCTAGTACTTGTGTCCAAGTATTGTACATTGTACTTTAACTTAAATGAGAAAATGTTCTACATATTGCAGTTTTAAACAAATGTACTTCATTGATGCAACTGTTAACTTACTGTAACTGCAATCATGAAAGCACAGCGCATCATTGTTTTAGAAGCATCCTTCACCTGTGGTGCCAAATACAATTAAAATAAATAAACCTACCAGCATCAATGGCGTGAAGTTTCATTGAAAAAAGCTTCACTGGCTGATTAAAGGCCATCGTAATTAGCAGCTGAAATAAAATAGAGAAATTGTATATTATAACAATACACATTTAAAGCAGATTTCTTTCTATTCAGCACTACTTTAAAATTATCAGTGGATTCTTAAAGTTGAACACTTTGTTCGTAAACACTTTAGGTCAAGCATAATGGCATGAGGTGAAATGTTTTGACATGTGCAATAAATGACTTCAGTTCTAGTATTAAAAAAGGTTTCCAAAAACAACACTTACAACATTATCCAGGAACCAAAGATTATATTACAAAACCTGAAACTCCTCCAGAGTCATAAACTGCTTATACAGTGAGAAAGAGAAACCATTACATTTAGGCAAGATTACAGTTTTGCACTAAATATTTTAATTTGACAAGTGAGAGCTGCCTAATGAAGTGATAAAACACAATATCATTTAACAAATATATAAATCATATGCAGCATCCTGGAAAAAAAGTTGGACCACTACATGTATAGCTAATACTTCCATGATGACATGAGAGCTGTCTAAACCTGGCGCATAGTCTGGGACCACATTAGTAGAAGGAGCAATAGCCCATATTCACATAAATGTTGTACACATGTAGTTGCATCAACAATAATGTTGCAGTGCATCATAAAGTAACAGCACTAATGGAGGGCTTCTTATGATGGCTTTACAAAAAAAAACCTCAGACTATGTTACAGTTCCAATATCTTTAATCTTACTGTTCTGAAAAATTAAATGGAATCTAACATACCTAGCATGAAACTTTTGCTCTACACTGAAGGCTTTCCAATGTCATACAAGTTGGCCTCACAAAATCTTACACTAAATTGTGCAAAAGCCAAGTAGTCTGCCTTGAAATGCAATCCTATAGGTAAAGAGATAGAAATAGAGTACAACAATACACTTGAACTAAATCAGGGGGGTGTATCTTTAAATTTCAAATTCTCATTTACCTTTCCTCTAAGAAGCACAGTCTCTTGGCATGAATTGAAGAGACACACTTATTTCAAACTAATTGGAATTGATGTGCATGAGAAATCCAACTACTCATCTTAGTGCAGTTATACAGATTAATTGCATAAAACAAAAAGATTAAAGAAACCTCAGTCTGGCATCATAGACAATTAATGTATAATGTATTAGTAGCAGCAGTTTAGAAGCACTTGTCAAGGAATAAGTGTCAGATCTGAAATCAGTTGAGCGACAGGAGAGTTTGGCATCATCTTGTTCTTTTTCTCTGCAACTCTCGAGACAACATTTATTTCCTTGTAAATATTTATGCTGCTGCTCATATAATTTATATTCAGTGCAGGAAAGAATGAAGTTTGTACCAGGATGGACATTTCACTTACCTGTTCATCACAATCCGATTCTAAGAAGGTTGGATCTTTTCGTAATCCATTTTCAAACCCATGATCATCGCTTTCATTAAGGCATTCACATCCAGCTTTGTTTACAAATGGCATTAGATCCATCTAAAATAGAATGTAATCATTTAATGAATGAATAACTTATATTTTGAATTGAATAACTATATTTTTTAAAGAAACAACTTATTTTTGTAACTTAGAAAGCTTCACAGAAATGTGTTTGTTCCAGATGCCAAGGATAAGGGATCACTGTACTCCCCTGTCCCATACCAAACTTTATGAGACATTGTCTCTTTATTAAACATGGACATTTTAACTTCATCAGATAGATTTTAAATGACATTCAGGTACTCACATATCCTTTGGGGATATCTGAGTCCTCGTTGCTTCCTGGGTCGTTTTCTAGATGCTGTTTTATCTTCTCCTCTAGTCCTGAGGCATCAGCCCCCTGATACTGATCAATTCGCACTTTGTTCCGGAAAAACAAAAATGTAGGTGTAGCTGATATATTGTTTCCAGCAGCAGTTGCCTGCAAAGTAAAGATAAAAATTAATAAAATAAAGAGTAAATCTGATACTCTTAGAAATGTGTGATCCAGCTCCAATATGGATTCTTGACCTTTGTTGCATCTGTCTTTCTACCAAGTTTCAGATCATTATGTGAAAATTTGCTCAAGTTTTGGTTATAATGGACAGCGCTTTAATGAATATATGGATACTCATTGGAATGTATAGCACAACATGTGATGCTGACTATCTTGTTGGTTAGCTGATTTTATGTTCATGACTCCCATTTCCATTTCACTGTACAACAATAAAAATAGTTATTTACCCATTGGTATGGCTCTGCCCAACATTAATACTAGTTGTGTTTCTATTTACTTTAAACTGGTAAATGATGAAGGCAAGTTAAATTGTGATTTGAACATGTCACATTTAAAGAGGAGATGCAGTAACGCCATGAGTCAACCACTAATTTGTGGCTTTGTAATTATCTTTTTTGCAATGATCTAAAAATGTTAGTTGGAAGCAGGTCTTGGTAGTGTTACTGTATATTCCATAATTAAAAGGTTGAATAACCTGCTTTTTTGCCAGTTGGAAAAAAAATTGTAAAACAGCATTGCAACTCCTAAAGGGGTTACATATTTGAACATCTTGAGTGAGCAATATGTGATACATAATTACAGAGATACTTGTTTTTGATTGGATAGCTATTTCAACAGCTAGAGAATGCAGTCTAATGAACCTGGCTAGTGGGATGCATTACAAACATTCAGCATTAACCAACATTTGATTTTCTCTTGTCAATTGACAATAATGGATATTGGAATACGAAGGAGATGTGTACAGCTTTACAGTTAACTTGTACTTAGATTGCAAAAAGAAAGAACAAAAAAGCTTTTTAGCAGTAAACACATATCTGGCCATATAGTGACTACAGCAATTAAACTGTAAAGCATTCTGCCTTACTGTTAAAGGTAATCAATTCATTGACATATCAGTATTCAATTATTTCTGGAAACGAGACTAGTTGAGTCATAACAGGATGTCACACTTACAAGAAAAAAGATTCCTGGCGAACCAACTCAAACATACAGTATAAATGATGAAATTATATGGTAACACACCAGCACATGTGGGCTAATTTCAGGCAGGGTCCTACAGATGAAATTGCTTACCTGGCACTGATGAACATCCACTTCAAGAAAAACTGCCTGGGGGTATTTATTACTCAGCATATTAAAAGCAGGTGCTATTCTTACACAAGGTCGGCACCTTTAAAAGAAACAAAATACATCAATGAACATATGTTTGTTGAAAAATAGTACAAGTGCTCAACCTGCAATAAAACTTGTTCAATCCCAAATAGCTCCAAATTACTGTCAGCATCAACCATTAGAATGACTCAGTCTAAAGTTAAAACTCTGGAGAGAGCTGTTCATAAGCAAGGCAGGGATTTTTTCTACAGTATAGTCTTCTAGCAGGTTCCATCGATACAGGTGGATACTTGAGAGTAAAAAAACATGCAATGCTGAGTCAAATCCATTAAAATCATTTGTTGCTAGATACTTGCTAGAGACCTATTAAAAAATACTCAGTTACATGGACATTATATACATCTGACCAAAAACAACAAACAAACAAAAAAAAACATCAGTACCAGTACTGTAGGCTATTTGTTAAGTTGTTTGTAAAGACAAAGTCACTATTCTGTAAATACTATATATAATATTGGGCTACTTTTTAACACCGATTTCTACATGTGTTTAGCCTATTGTTTTTACTTGAAATTGACGCATTACTATTGCAAAAACAAATGATATATCACAAACACAACTGCTGCTAACCACATAGTTGAAACACAAACTGAAAGTTATCACAAACTTCTTGAACACAAAATGAGACCATGATGTTTCAATTTAGATGAAAAGTATTGCACTTCCTGTTGAAAACTATCTGTGTTGTAATAACCGTACAGTAGGCTACAGTTTCATTGTATTGGTCCAACAAAATCAGCTTTCTGGTCCAATCATGAGCTAATAATCATAACGAAACGGCGTATAAACATATTTGCTTACAAACACCGATTAAATTCGGGTTTATTTGTAAATACAGATACAGTACATACAGAACTGACTCATTGGTAAACAATGACCTACTCCTAACTGTATTATATTTTCAAAACAAATGCACTATAAAATATCCTAATTTCAAAGTATAATCAACAAAGCAAAATAAAGGCGTATTTAACCAACAATTTTACTAAAATAAACACACCATTTTAAATATTGTACTTGACTACTGTTTAAGTGCTTATGAGTTAATAAATAGATGAAAGCAGATTAATCACTTTAAAACAAATAAAATAAACGGATCGTAATCCCAATTTTTAGTTAGCCTAATGTATGAATCATCACCCGTTTCCTTGCCGGTCCCACAATGGCCAGGGCCTGTGTGAATGGATTTCCCCATCTTATTCTTACCCGGCCATAGTGAACTTGACTACGGTGAGCCTGGAACCGGCGCCTGTGAGCTCTGGCTGGAACTCAGAGTCATTCCCGATTATCTTCACCCCGACCATTTTATGTAAAAAAAAATACAGCAGGACGTTTTTTATACGTCTTGAAAAACACTGTGATATTGTCAATACTTTCAGAAAGTGACACCACAAATGTTGACTTGTGTTAGCAAAAGAACCACAACTCGCTTATCACACAGCAAACACGCCCCGTCAATTCGCTTGACGGTAGAGACGCACTCTACCAATCAGAGACAGGATGAATAGGAAGGGGCGGGGGATTGACCCTTAGCAACGACACAATTACCTGGTAACTTTCGAACAGAACTCGCGTAAATGTCATAAGAGTGTCGCAAATTGCCAGAAATTCCCAGAGCGTGTTCGTCTTTCCTGGACCGGACTGTTTCTGCATAGTCACTCTTTCTCGTAGTTCTTCAGTGTTGCATAAGAGCAGTTGCTTCGGTTGAGCGTTGTTTCTTTTAGTATTAGGACAGCGCAAGGTACAATACAAATTGGAGTCATGAATGGAATTTCCAAGATAAAGAAAGCCATAATATATGAATTATGCATTTATCAATTGGGTTTTGCACACTTATAGTTAGACTATATAGGGCAAGTTTTGAAATCAGTTCACCGATTGTGAAGGAGCGCATACAAATTGTTCACTGCTGTGTGCTAATATAAATGAGATGATAAGACAATTTTTAATACCGGTTATAAAAGTTTTATTATAAGTGTTTCAAAGACTTAAAATAAATAATTGGTAAAGCACTGAATTTTTTAAAGGGCTAAAGAGTAAAACTGGTTAACAAAAACAAGACTCGTTAAATAACACGAAATAATATTGAACTGAAGCCAGGGCTTGTTGGTGAGCCTTTGGGGTTTGCCAGACGGTTAGGGAGTGACGTGAAGTAATTAAAAACCGTCAAATCCGCGAGCTGCAAACCTGGTGCTATCAGCTAAGACACCTGAAACAAACAGTTCAAACAGACACGGCATGTTTTAACTGGTTTTTTGTTTAAATATCCGTCTAAGTATGCCTTTTGAACACAAACATGTCATTATACTTGGTTGTATTTGTTTTATTTTGCTCTGTATAAGTAATTTTGGCCTCAGAAGATCAAGTAAGTCCAACCATAAATGTACAGTAATATTCTATTATGAAAATGTTTTTTTTTTTTTTTAAGATTACAGTAGTATTTTATGTATTGTATGTAGGTGTGCGTGTATGTATATTATATATATATATATATATAGAGAGAGAGAGAGAGAGAGAGAGAGAGAGAGAGAGAGAGAGAATTGAATAAAAGTTTGTGGTATATGTCTCAGTAAAGACCGCATTACACACCAGACACGATGTGACTTAATTGGGCGATAAGATCATACACACATGAAGCGACACACACACGTGATAACGCAACATATTTGAAAACTGCTATATCTATATAACTATAATAAAAATTGCAATTGAAAAAACTGATCAAGGCTGGTACATATTCGTCAACAAGATCTGGGAATTATGAGTGTCTTCTCTGACAGTATTTCAACATATGGCAATAAATCATACATACTAGGCTTATCTAGTGCCTTCATAATAGACTTGTCAAAAGTATTGGTTCTATTAATTTTGTGGCATCGCTGCACATGTTCACTTGTCTCAACACCTCTGGTTAAAGGCCTTAAATTACAAGCCCAGAGAGGGGTGAGTGGTTTACGTAAGGGCGTCATCCTAAGACAAATAAAAAAATGTATACTATGAACAATTAAGTATTCTGTTTATACCATAATACAGTAGTGTTCAAAAGTTTGAAAACAGCAAATTATTTACAGGAATAGTAGGGTTGTCAATTGTATTGCCCATTTCTCCTCACTCGGACTAAATATCTTTATATTCCTAAATATATAATGGTCTCTTCTTTAAAATATGCTAAATATTTTAATGAGCAAGACATGTTGCAAGTAGAATGGTACTCTGAAATGTGCTCCTTTTCTAGGAAAGCAGCACAACTGGGGTTGGGGAGTTTATTGCTGGATAACTTCACTCAGAGTACTTGCTCACTAAATAGCTTGGTATCCCGGAGTAGTTCATTGTCTCCTCTACAAATATGCAAGATATTTTATTGAACAGTCTCCCACAAGTACTGAGGTCCCACAAATATTATCCACTTACTACCAATGCGGAATGATTGGGTGTGACATTTTCTCTTCATTTTACACTCAGAAATAGGTTTCTTGCTAAGGACTGCCAAGGACAAAACTACTAACAATAAGTGGGTACAGTATTTGTTCTATATTTATGCAAAACATGATTTTCCTGAGTGGTGCCTGCCAAGACTGTTACAATATTCAATGTAGTGTAATTTTTTAAATATTAAATCAGTTAATTCAGGGATTATTTGACCTGCTGGATCTTTACTTTAATTGTCAGCAGACTGGTAGCTGGCATTTCTTGTCTAAACTTGTTCCCAAGGAAATCGGAGTACAAATCAAAACAACAATAGAAATTTGAAATAATTTAAGACAATTCAAAGTTGTTATAAAGCACGTATCTGTGGCAGTACTGTTTGAACTACCAAAGCACAGTTCTGTTCTGAATTTCAGCAGTGCAGCATTGGATTGGAATGTAAACAAAGACACATTCAAAACTGGTTCCGGTAAGCATGTTACCCCACTCATGTCATCCCACTCAAGTGGAATAACAAAAATGTGTCCCACGCTAGATATACACACTTGTTTATCAGTTCACAGACGATTAATTGTTGTTATTCTGAAAATAAATACAAAATACATTAAAAAAAAAACAACAAAAAAAACATGATTGTTAGTGCTGCCTGATCTAGGTGCTCTAGTAACTCTATGTTGCTACCCATGTAATGTGGCTGCCATAGTTCACCAACTATTGCAATGCCAATTTCCAAGGACCTGAAATCAGGCAAGAATTGTTTAATGCTGCCCTCTTAAATATAGATTGGAAAGATGGATGCATTGTTTCACGAAAACCAAACAACTGCTACTGAAAAGCTAGGTCACCCTGATTAACATCACAGTATTTGAATTACTTGTAGCAAATTTCTTTTCAAAGTTTATCTGGATAAGCAATTCCCATGCAATATAGGTTACAGTGTCATTAGTTAGGATATCTGCATTTCTGGTTTTATTTGTTTTACAGTTTGGGCAAAAAAATGTTTCAATTTTTTGAAAATTGTTTAATCTGGCATTATTCTCACACATAAAATAGAGTGAAATCAGGTTACAGTATATCTTGCTCTTAACAAATAAACCAGTTTAGCATTCTTGCATTTACTACACTTATTTAAAATGAAAATCCTTTTTTTTATTTTATTTTTTTTACTACATATAATAGCTACACAGCATTAATGAATGGATCTGACAGGCTAGTTACTGATTTATTTTTTTCCAAACCATTTTTATGTGATTACTGATTTACACATTTTGATTTGGGGGATGGAGATCAGGCTTTCTGAAGTTTAACCTTAAAATTAGAAACCCAATATAACCCAAGAACTTTGTTCTAATATCCATACCAGCATTTTATTCTCTATGTTTGACTTGAATGATCAGTTGTTTGATTTGGAAACAGACCACTGCCATATTGCCCTATGATCAATTATCCAAATAATTACTAATAATAAACTCCCAAAAAGGTACAGTAAAAGGTGGATACAAACTACTTTGGGCCAGATTTAAAGCTTTTTTTTTTTGCTGCTCAGAGCTTGTCCCATACCTGTCTAATTACATTTGATTCATCTTTTTTAATATAGACAAGGAATACAGATTGTTTGAACTCTATGGATTTATATTTAGTCTTTAAATGTATATTAAGATGTGATCGCTCTACAAAAAGAGCAAGTTAAAAAAAAGAGTCATCTCAATGAAATAAGAAATTGGCCAAACTTTTGGAAACATGTATGTGGACATTAAAAATAGTCCCAGCTTTGTCTTTAGAAAGTGTCTGATTATTACTTGACAGTTTTTGTACACTTGATCTGTACATTTTTTATAATAATGTCCTACACTTTTTCACAGATACTGATACAAAACAGAAAAGACATTACAGTGACCACACTAGGATTCATGAACATGGGAAACTACCTGTTAACAAAATTAACCTAACTCGTAAAATGAACCAAAACAAGGTATGTAATACATTTATCTTCGCTTGAGCTGAAAACCAATTAAAGCATATGTTCCTGATGTGTCTTCACAGTGAAAAGCAACACTCTATGCTGTCATATGAGTGAACTCTCACCTATTTGCCAGAGGACAAAAATAAATGAACGCAGAACACCTAGAACAAGGTTACAACGAGCAAACATTTCCATTCCAGGAACACCTGGATACATTGGTCAATACAGCCACTGTTTTGAGGGATGAACTGTTTGTACAGGCACCCACTATCACACCCCTTGTGAAGTCACAGGGATCCTTCTGCTTTCCCATAATTGTTTCTGAATTGTTGTATTGAACACATTGACACAGATCTTTTTTTAGGTCTAATGAATCTAGTGTTGCCCCCTTTCGATGTTTTCCCTGGATTGTCCAGGTTTTGAGGAAGGTGTCGCGGGAATCCAATATGCCTTTCCAGCACACTGAATGCCAGTACCATAAATTGAGCACAAGCTAGATCAATCAGGATACAATATTACTGCAATACAATATTAATTGGTTGTCAATACTATAGTAGTAATATTATCCATGTTTCCTATTGGATGAATATAGGATTTCTAGGGAGAGTTTAAACTTTAACAACCCCCCTGCCTTTCAGAGGTCCTTGTTTTTTGTACTCAGGGATGACAACTCTAATGGATCTTGTGACACATCACATGACTACATATATTTACATACATTTTACATTCTGTATTTTTTTGGTCATTCAAACAGTTGGAGGTCTCTCAAGCGCAATCATTTACAAGATACTGTACCCATCCCCAATGTTTAAGGGAGAAGCTCTTTTCCTTCTTTCTTGATAATAGTCAAGTTGTTAGAGTAGATAAAGACTGGCTCAAACCTGCTTTTCATCTTCGTGCATTTGTGTTAAAAAAGGTCAATAAAGTTACTGCTAAAGTAAACTATACATAAAAGAAATTGAATTATTATTTATTTCTATGCAGGCGCCCTTATCCAGGCCCCTTTCTTGGAAATAAATCTGAAGCTCCTGCTTTGTGTCCCTCCCAATCTGGATATTTGTTGCATGTAATGCTACAAATAGTTCAGGTTTTATACATTTTCTTTGTATTTCTTAGGCTTCATCACTATTGGATGAAGAAAAAAGGCTTTACATAATAGCTATTTATTTGGAAACAGCTCTCTACAGTTGTGCACTTGTGTATGGGATCCTACATTTGCCACTTTGTTGGAATGTAAGTATTTTTAGTTTGTTTTGTTTTGTTTTAATGTGTAACACATTAGTATATTAATTACACTTAACCTAGATAAGCCATTGGTTTAGTCGCCAATTTACACTGCTGGCAAAAAAAAAAAAAAAAAAAATTGCATATACTGTATGAATATACCTGTATTTTACAGTTGTAATTTCAAAATTGTGTGGTACTACAAGAAATAAGGATGAAAGGAATGTGTACTCTACCAGTATTGTTAGATCTGCTGAGTTTTTTTTTTTTTTTTTGTTTTTGGAAAATACTTTTGGGTGCCGTGAAAGGCCCTGTATAAAATCAACTTTATGTTTTTACCTATTATTTGCAAAAATATAATTCTCAATAGTACATTTTGGTTTTGCTGTTGATCATCTTGTTTTACAGACTCAAGTTAGCAATTTTTCTCCTGTCACAATACTGTAGGTTCACTTATTAAAGTAATAGGACACCTCCTCGTGCCCATATAAACTATTTCTTATAACCTTTAACACAAGAAGAGAACTTCTGTGACAGGATAAACAGTCAAAGTAAATGTTTTAAATAAAAACATCAACAACACTGCATGTAAAAAAAAAAAAAAAACTTCTATCTTCCAACCAAACAAAAATATGATTTATAGAATCAGATAAATTTTTTAAGCCCATAAAAAAAGGTTCATCTTTGTGAGCTAGATTATAATAAAATAATTTATACAGGCTTCATAACAAGCAATTAAAAAAAAAAAAGATTTAGAAAGTTATGTTAATAATGTAAAGATAATAATAAGTTAAGTATGGTACAACTATTAATTTGGGCCAAAAGAAACAGATTCAAGTTTTGATCCAGGACAAACATTTTCTTACAAAGTCAATTTAAATGTAAATACTTTTTGACTTTTTTGTGCAGCCTGCTGAAAGACGAAAGCACAATCAGGTTGGTCCTACAACAGATATGTCTTCAGATAACCGTCAGAAAGAAAAAGTGTCCTTTGGATCCAATGAGGCTATGATGATAAACTTCAAGACTGATGAAATGTGATTACATAATTCCATGTGATTGTATTATTGCCTTGATATAAGACCAATTTTAAGCAGTATTGTGGTGTATTAACCTTTTTCTGATGTTTAAAAATATTTTTAAAGTTTTGGAGTTTTGGGGTCCAGAAGATGCCAGTTCACCTGTATCTGTATTCTCATCATTACTCATGCCCTGGCAATGGCCTTTAATACCCAGATTAAACCAAGGGAGCCATCAAATATATGATCACAAGCTTTTTGTTAATTGCAGGATAAATAATTAGTATGTTATCCTTTAAACGTGACCATAAATAACATATTTTCACCAGTCAGGTACATAACTACTTGAGTCATCCATAGGCCTCTCAAAACAGAAGTAGTTTATGTATATACCGTTTTTCAAAAATACATTTTATGGATATCTAGATCTGTATCTATCTCTACTTAAAATGCATAAATTTGTATCGCTCACTCTGTCCCTTTAAATTTGGCCAGTGAAGAGCCAGAAGTAACTGTTTTATGAGGAAACATCAATGATTATTGTTGGGACTTGTGACTTATCGAGCAAAATAAATTTGCTAGCCTCAATCATCACACTTATGGGTTCAGGGCTGTAGTATCAACAAAATGTTATTTCTACTTTTCAGTTGACATTTTTGGCTTTTTAAAAAAATAAAAATATGTACAGTACTATGCAAAAGTTTTAGGCAGGTGTGAAAAATGCTGTAAAGTAAGAATGCTTTCAAAAATAGACATGTTAATAGATTATATTTATCAATTAACTAAATGCAAAGTGAGCGAACAGAAGAAAAATCTAAATCAAATCCATATTTGGTGTGACCACCCTTTGCCTTCAAAACAGCATCAATTCTTCTAGGTACACTTGCACAAAGTCAGGGATTTTGTAGGCATATAGTCAGGTGTATGATTAAACAATTATACCAAACAGGTGCTAATGATCATCAATTCAATATGTAGGTTGAAACACAATGATTAACTGAAACAGAAACAGCTGTGTAGGAGGAATAAAACTGGGTGAGGAACAGCCAAACTCAGCTAACAAGGTGAGGTTGCTGAAGACAGTTTACTGTCAAAAGTCATACACCATGGAAGACTGAGCACAGCAACAAGACACAAGGTAGTTATACTGCATTAGCAAGGTCTCTCCCAGGCAGAAATTTCAAGGCAGACAGGGGTTTCCAGATGTGCTGTCCAAGCTCTTTTGAAGAAGCACAAAGAAACAGGCAACGTTGAGGACCGTGAGCGCAGTGGTCGGCCAAGGAAACTTACTGCAGCAGATGAAAGACACATCATGCTTACTTCCCTTCGCAATCGGAAGATGTCCAGCAGTGCCATCAGCTCAGAATTGGCAGAAAACAGTGGGACCCTGGTACACCCATCTACTGTCCGGAGAAGTCTGGTCAGAAGTGGCCTTCATGGAAGACTTGCGGCCAAAAGCCATACCTCCGGCGTGGAAACAAGGCCAAGCGACTCAACTATGCACGAAAACACAGGAACTGGGGTGCAGAAAAATGGCAGCAGGTGCTCTGGACTGATGAGTCAAAATTTGAAATATTTGGCTGTAGCAGAAGGCAGTTTGTTGCGAAGGGCTGGAGAGCGGTACCACGAATGAGTGTCTGCAGGCAACAGTGAAGCATGGTGGAGGTTCCTTGCAAGTTTGGGGCTGCATTTCTGCAAATGAAGTTGGGGATTTGGTCAGAATTACTGGTCTCCTCAATGCTGAGAAGTACAGGCAGATACTTATCTATCATGCAATACCATCAGGGAGGCATCTGTTTGGCCCCAAATTTATTCTGCAGCATGACAACGACCCCAAACATACAGCGAAAGTCATTAAGAACTATCTTCAGCGTAAAGAAGAACAAGGAGTCCTGGAAGTGATGGTATGGCACCCACAGAGCCCTGATCTCAACGTCATCGAGTCTGTCTGGGATTACATGAAGAGAGAGAAGCAACTGAGGCTGCCTAAATCCACAGAAGAACTGTGGTTAGTTCTCCAAGATGTTTGGGCCAACCTACCTGCCGAGTTTCTTCAAAAACTGTGTGCAAGTGTACCTAGAAGAATTGATGCTGTTTTGAAGGCAAAGGGTGGTCACACCAAATATTGATTTGATGTAGATTTTTCTTCTGTTCACTCACTTTGCATTTTGTTAATTGATAAATATAAACTATTAACATGTCTATTTTTGAAAGCATTCTTACTTTACAGCATTTTTTCACACCTGCCTAAAACTTTGCACAGTACTGTACTTCAAACACTAACTTGTAAAGTAGAAATTCAATAAATATGATTGCTTATCTATTGTAAGACTGGATGTATGTTAAATTAATTACTTGGTTTTCTTGGACTACTCTATTACTACCTGTTTCTATGCTATACCTATGTTAGTATGATCTCTGTAGGTTGGGGGCTTCTTTCAAGCACTCATAGGACCCTATCTTGAAGCAAGTGTCAAGGCAAGGCACATCTCCAGAGAGAGAAGGAAGACAAACATCTTCAAACTATTGAAGATATTGTGGAAACAAAGTTCATACAGATAAAAACAATTTGTTATGCTTGGCTTTCAAAACACACACACACACACACACACACACACACACACACACACACACACACACACAAAAATCAGCCTGACAACGATAAATACAGTATGCACAAAAGGCTGAAGGTAAGATATTACTCTAGGAAGGACACATCAGGCATGTATATGAAATATGCACAAGCACTTCATTTCTGGTGGCTTGGGTTCAAATTCTCTTCAGAAGTTAAAGAGGTTATAAAAGCATGTAAAGCAGAACCAGCTTCCCAACCAACATAGAGTATAGACTATGGTAAATATGCTGGAACAGGAATTTCTGCACTGATTGCCCATCCCATCATTATAGACAGAACATTTGAGTGGTAAGTGCCATGTTGTCTTTTGTGTTATAGTGCAACATTATAGAACTGTGTAACATTAGACAAAAAACAATTACAGTATATGCATACTTTTGAGAGAGACAGGAGAACAAAAAAAAAATAATAATTTCATTTGAGTTTCTGTGTTCCTCACTAAAACAACACGTGATTTTCCAATCGCCGCAGTGCAATGCTGATGCAACCTCCTGAGTCATTTATTGAAATAAGCGTTCTGCTCAGCCATACATGCTCTGCCAAGGCAGGACTACGGTGAAGGACAGACAAACGAGGCAATCGTCATTCCAGTACCGGGTACATGCCTTAGCTCCATGAATTACGAACCAATGAGAAGCCGAGGTGGAACCTTTGACAGGAAGACTAGTTTGATTGCACTCTGAGGTGTGGGGTTGATTTTGGGAAGACGTTTTTGTGGTTGTAATTTAAAATATTTATATATATATAAATATATATATTTGGTATTAATTTAAATTTACCAGATTATCTGATACATTTATTTAAAGAAGTAAAATATAAGGCGAGGACATGGCTGCAGAAGTGACCCAGATTGCTGAACAGCTGTCACTTGGTAAGTCGGCACACCTAAAATTACGGTATATTAAAACACGTGTGTAAGTAAAGCGTATCTTAAAAATAATTTTGTTATCAGCCCCGTAATAGCCGAACACAGTGGTATTGGTGTTTGCTTCCTTGTTCAAAATGTTTTAGAACTGGTATGTTTATTGAAGTCGCTCGTGCTAGTTGTGCTTATTTCTATTTGGTTCGTTTGTTTTTATCCAGCTGGAATAGCCTAGTTTTTGCACAGCTTACTTCATGCACATCTCAGTACAATATCTCTGTTTTTACGTATCGGAACTTACTGTCCTTTTTTCTCTCCAGGAAGCGATACTCAGTAAATCCTAAAGTAAGCTAAATTGTATGTGGCCCTTTGTTTACGAAAATGAAAATGTCAACCCTTAAGAACATCATATTTTCAAATGGGACTTTTACAATGGTTCCTTAATACGGCTGCGGTACACTTAACTCACACACTCAGAACATTTTGCCATTGTTTTTCTCGTTACGCTTTATTAGGTTATTTGAATACATATACAAAATGCAGAAATTATGAATTTATTTATGAAATAAAGGTTAAAACGTTATTGCGTATTACCTTTTAGTTCAGGGCGATGAGCGTCGGATGTAGTAGCCACTAGAGGGTGCAAAAGAAACTGTGTTGAAATAATAGTAACAAGAGTTAGTTTGATCGTGACAGGATTAGGTTTACAGGTTAGGTGTAAGTCGCATATGATGTGGCGAGGCCTGAAGTTGCAGATGTGCTTTGATTTGCTGTATTCTTGTAGATAACTTTTGTAGATACGGAAGTTGGTCGTTGACTTTTCAGTAGAATTCTGTGTTTTAGTGTGTGTTAAATTATTTTGCACCCTCTAGTGGCTGCTACATCCGACGCTCAATGCCCTGAATGAAAGGTAATATGACCAATTAAAAGCTTACCGTGTGAGTTAAGTGAACCGTACCCACTTAATCCGAAGTTCAGTGATCAACAACAATAAATAAAAAAAACACAAAAGAAATACTGATATCTATTAAACTGAAACTCCACATACAGGATTAGTGCATTGATTACAATATTGTCTTTTTATATTTAATTTCATTCAATGTAGTATGATACTTTACTTTACGTGTTAAATAAATTACTTACTAAACACCAAAAATACACCTTGCTAAGTTATTGTGCTGTATTGTGCACATTATATGTAAAGACATTTCAATTACTGTACAACAATTTTCAATAGCAACTTATTGTGTCCAAATGTATGCTTTTTTATTTTCAAGTGATATTAGTGAGTTGGAAATTAATTGTTTTACTGATCAGTGTGCTTGATAATAACCATACTGTGATACCTAAAGTGATATCATAATTTTTCCTTATTGATTCCCATTGTTGTGATACTAATATGCAGAGTGGCAGAAACATGGGTGATATTAAATAGGTTTTATTGTAAAATAATTTGGGAAAACAAACACATTTCAAACTTGACAAATTAAGTTACTTATCAGTCAACAGACTTCAGCAAACGTCAACTTTTGTACTTCTTTTCAGTAGTTATGTTTGTGTTGATGTGAATCAGGCTACACAACCCTCTTTACATGTATTATTATTATTATTTTCTAATAACCCAGGGGAGCTGTATGTCTCTGATAAAGAAGGAGATGATTCAACTGGAGATGGGACGAAAGAGAAACCTTTCAAAACTGCATTGAAGGTAATGTAAAGGAGATTGTAATGATTCTACAAATATACCAACAAAATAGCTTTACCAAAATGACCTTACCTTATCAGCACTGTGCATTAAATGGTGCTGTTTCTGACTATAAATTATTGTTAAAACCTATGTAAACACATTATCTGGCATTCCACAGTAGTTGGATTTAATTCAGATTTGATAGTGTTTATCTTAAGGTAAACAAAAGCACAGCTCTCATTTACAAGTGTGTTTCTGGAAATGCACCTTCCTATATATTTCCTTACTTTGTCTGCACAACTTTTACAAACAAAATTCACGCTGTGCACTGTGCTCAGGGGCCGGTTTTTCAAAGCTTTGGTAATCGGATTTCCGCGTTTTAATCTGGATTATATTGTGCAGTTGAGTTTTTCAACAGACCGAAATGCTATCGGCATTACTGTGATCCGGATTTCGTTTTGGTAATCCGATCGCACTTTTAATCACAATTTTAAATGTTTCAATTGGGTTTTTCAGAATTTAAAGAGATCAAGATTACTTTGATCCAAAATACCAGGATTATTGTGATCCTGCTTCAGGGGTGGATTTAGCTTTTAGATCATCATAGAACATCGATATTTGGTTTGAATTGTCATAGCAAACACACACTATGTCCAAATAGAGTTAGAATATAATATTTACATATTTAAGTTTTGTATCCATGCATGCAAAAGGAAAACACATATTTTGTGGTATAGCTTTAATAAAAAGCATACGCTTCCAAGTTTGTCTGAGAGATGCTGGACTCCTGACCTCGAGGAAGGCGATGAAGATGTCTAAAAACACATTTCCTTTTTTCAAAAGTTTTATTTTTATTCAATTTAGATTGTTAAATAATTTCTGCTAAGTAAGCATAATAAAATAACCATTATTTGCATGCCTTATATGTGCAGTAACATTAAAAGTGATTTAGATTATGTTGAAAAATAATATAAAACAAAATAAATACATTGTATTAATGTATTAATCATTATTACTATTATATTATTTATTTTGTTAAATTAGGTTATATCATAAATAAGGCCTCTTAAAATATTAACTAGCCTATTCAAAAACTGGATTTTGTAATCATGATTATTTGTTATCTGGATAAATGTAATCCAGCAGTGACATTTTCTGAAAAACCAGATCAAAACGATCCAGATAAAAGTAATCTCGATCACAAAATATAGAATTACAAAATCTGTATCACTTTGATCCAGATTAAAAGTTTTGAAAAACCGTCCCCAGGAGATTAATTCACATTTGTAGTGCCTAATTTAGGCATACTTGTAGTTCTGGACAGCACTCCTTTTCCTCTCTCATGCCATCTTATTGGAACATGCTTCCACATAACTCAAAATTACTGCCATCATTAGGAACCTTTATAGCATAGCTGCTTATCCATTTAAAGAACATCTTGCTGTGCAGGTCGTATTGTTTTTCTTTTTGTTTGTTTTTTATTTTAACACATTGTATTTTATTTCTTATGCATTGTATTGTGTATGATGTAACATTACCCTGTATCCTCCCAGGACACACAAAAATGAAGTGTACAACTCCAATGTGTTTCTTCCTGCAATAAAGATTTTAAATTACTTTTGTGTACTGTTACATCTTATTTTGTATAAAAATAGGAATTATGTATGTGGCTGTAATTCATATCCATCTTCAGCAGGCCTGGCTCCAGCTCCTCTCGGATGGGGGGGCCAGTAGAGCTGTTGTGTGGCCACCATAACAGTGATATGTATTTGCTCAAGCTGTGAACCAATATAACAATTCCTGATAGCATAGATTAAACAATGCAAAAATGCTTACCTAATTTAAGAATGAACATGCACACCTTGTTTCGTATCAGTGTTATGAAGCATTTTGAACTGGTACAAGAATTGAATTATTTTGAAGTATTTATAGCTACATACCATTGATGCACAGTGCAGTTCAATGATTACATATTCCTATATTTGGCATGCTGCATGTGTTGCAAAGAAATGTGTATTGTAAAATGAGCAAAAAGATACAGAATAATCAAATTGAGCAAACCAGTTTTGACATGCACTTTTAAACATCAATTTTGTTAGCTGATTGCAGTAATGATACAGGCTTATAGGTTATTCCACAATAAACAAAAGTAAATAGTGACTAACCAAATACTAAACCAAGTATTGTTTTAGATGTTCAGTGCCCTTCTGCCATCTATGTGTATATCACTTGAGATGATGTCTTTATCTCTACCTCTTTTTGCTATGTGCTGGCTTTTCTTATTCCTTTAACTTGAACTGCCTTTCGATTTCATTTTATTTAAATCCATGCAGAAGTTTACAAACAGTTTTTCAAGTAGCAACTGCTATCACCTGTAGGAGGCCAGACAAAGCCTTCATTAAATCCAGATTCTTTTGAGAATCCATCACTGGTACTGCTCTGTCTTGAATGTTTAACGTGGGTTTAACGTGGGTCAGACTATAGTCAGATTTAGCAGTACTTCCAGTGTTTGAATGTCCTAGTGTTGAAAGCACTACAGAATCAGCTAGCTGCTTACTCATGGTTCTCTGTCTCTTTGTAGTATGCGCATCTACAGCTACACTACAGTGCTCAGTCCAGAAATCTTCATCTTTATGAAGATTTTTAAAGCGTCTACTAATGCATTTATAACCTCACTAGCTGAGCACAGATCAACAGATTGTGATTGAAGAACAGCATTTGCTGGCTTTAAAATACCAAGAATATGGACTGGGAATTTTCCAAGAACAAATAAGTTATGTCTCTTAAGCTGAGAAAGTCCAGATGTTTCTGTACATAAGTCTATGGAAGCAATATCATGCTCTGAGACTTCTGACAGTATATCAAGAATAGGATCCTGATTATCAACAATACATTTGGTCACTTCAAAATGGCTTGTCCAGCAAATTTCCAGCAATATCTTTAGTGAAGGGTCATTGTACCTTTGAGTAATGTAGTGGTGGTGAAAGAATGCATAGAGAGATTTACAAAGATAAAAACATCTCTTTCACATGGTTCTCTTTGAAATGCATGCACTGCTACTAAGTGCAGCTGATGACCACATAACACCAGTTTTAGCATCTCTCCACTGGTTACCAGTTAAATATAGAATTGATTTTAAGATCTTGCTGCTGACTTCAAGGCTTTGAATAGCCTGGGTCCATCTTGCATCAAGGATCTGCTGTGCTGCTACATTCCCCAACGCAGTCAGCTAAAAATGATCTCCTTTCCATGCCAAGAACAAAATTACGAACTATGGGAGATCGTGCCTTTTGCTCTGTGGCCCTCGTTTCTGGAACTCCTTTCCAAGGTCTATCAGCTACTCTGAGTCTGTGTCTGTTTAAATTGCGCCTCAAGACCCATTTTTATAATGGCTTAATGGCTTACTGCACTGTATAGTTTTTATTGTATTGTTTTATGTATATTTATGCATTTTTATGTATTTTGTCTTTTTTAAAAATGTAAAGCGCTTTTGGATTTCTTTTAATGAAAGGCGCTATACAAAATAAATATATTTTATTATTATTACTATGACTGTAACAATGTATGTATGGAATGAGCCTTCCTAGTTTTCTTTGCAGTAAAGCCTGCACACCTCCATTAACTCCACTCATCACTGATGCATCATCATCCACTGGCTGATGATGGTGTCAGCATTAAAGCCTACTTCAGAGAGATGTTTTAGTATCTGAGCTGTAATGTATTCTGCATCCAACTGATGTAATTAAAGAAAGCCAATCAGATTTTCTACATTGCACTTCTCATGTCCCATCACTTTTGATACAGTACCCACTAGATTCAGAATGCATATATTTGTCTTTAATTTGATTAAGTACCATTTTACTGAATGTCTATCTCACCTTATGTATATCTTTCGATGTATACTTTGCATTCTGTGGCATAGTCTTCACTATCTCTGCTAATGTAGGGTCTTTCTGTAGAGTGGATTCAAAGCCCTCTTGTAAAACAGTCCACATCCATTTTATCACTATCCCTACGAAGGGGGAGTTCATCGACAACAATAATACGCACTATCTCTCCCGTGCTTTAAACACAGTACCTGGTTTTTCTCCACTTGTTTGGGGCCTAACAGAGAACCAATGGTTTCTCCCGTTGCCTGTCTCTATTTAAACTGACTCCAAGTGGCAACAGCTTGTAAATGAGCACGACTCGTGGCATGTTTGTGAAAACCCCTTTCTAAGCAACAAATACAGTATGTGAAATATAGTCATTTATAATAAACATTTAAAGGTACAAAATCATTTAACTTATGAAAATATGTCTTGTGTTCTTTTTTGAATAAAATTTTACATGATGCAACAGCACATAAGTTATCAAGCAGTAGCCTGGTACGTGCAATGCACCACATTTCTGGAAATTAAATTTCTCTAATGCTACTATAAAGTGCGTTGTTTACGTCAGTACTCACACCTGTATGTAAATTACATTACATGTTGCAGCTTTTATTTTGTGATTTTTTTTTTTTCTCAGTTATCTGTAAGTCTTCCTTTAGGTCATCAAATAAAATCCAATTACTCTTTCTTCATATCACGTAGATGAAGTGGTTTCCACTGTTGCTCCAAAAAGTGTGTACCTAAAATAAAACACATTGTGTGTGTGTGAAGTACATTAAAATATATATTTTGTTGTAGACTTTAATCCACATTAATGGAGAGTAGAAGAAACAAACATTTGTACAAGATTAAAAAGAAAACTAGTGAAAAACAAGTATCTTAGATGTCAGTCTTTTTTATTATTATTTTGTGTCAAAGTATTAAGTGTTATTGATCCTAGCACAGAAAAAAATATATAAATAAAATAACATAAACAGCCTAGTCAAAAGTCCTTTTATAGTATGATGCAGTGAGATAACAAAATCTTTTATTTTTGTATTTATTAAATATTTACTGACCAAAAAACCTCTGATATGAGCCTGAAAAATCCACATTAGTGTATACTGACCTTAATGTAATGTGTGTGTTACACTCAGAGTCAGGATTCGGTCAATCACCGACAAAAATAACCATTTTGCGATTTCAGCATTTACAAATCATCAAAGAATGAAGTGAAAGGCTATTTCGGTCTTTGAGCAAATTATTTTGGTGAAACGGAAAATATCAAACAATCAAATAACTAAACAAAAGAGACAGCTTCTTCGGTCTTTGAGTAAAGCGGTATAATCAAATTGCGAAATGTGTTTCCAGCAAATGCACAGTTCCCAAACAGATTTTGAAGATGCTGCTCAATCTGTGATTTTACATTTGTCTCTGTCTCTACTGCCTCTTCTTTACTGTTTTGTTCTTTGCTTATTTGATATTTTCCATTTTGAAATTTGAGCAAAATAATTCATAACAAATGCTCTAATTTTCATACTAAATAGCACTTAATAGTACTGTACATGCCACTATGCACCATACTCTATTCACAAGACAATTGCTTAACCTTCAACATCACACCCAGCTTGAGGTGGCAAAGCCCTCACAATGTGCGCTAATATGCAAGGGTGTGTGTGTGTATATTTCACGGCATAGCCTGTGAATGCCTACTTGTGCTGTAATCAACTTTATGCTGAAGAGAAGTGCTCAAGCTTTAGAATGATACCTTGCTTGAGGTGGCACATCCTGACTGTCTATGTGATTTCCCCCTTAGAATGTGAGCTAATATTCAATATGTAACTGTGCGAATAAGTAACTGACTTCAGCCTCAAATCGGGAATAAGTAACTAACGTCAGCCCTCGAACCGGGAATAAGTAACTAACTTCAGCCTGGTCTTCTGTGAAGCTCGGAGACTCCATCCAGAACTCGTCTGAGTGTCAGTTTTGGGTTTCAGCTAAAGTTAGCTGTGATTGGCTGAACATGTCGACAGACAGCAAGAGCCAGCCCTGATTTCTTCAGTGGAAGTGGATGAGGCTGAGGGAGTGATTGACACATTGTGCTTGCACAGTTGCACCTATTTAAATAAACTGGAGCAAAAGTACACAGCTCAAATAAAGATTTTGTGCACCCTAGTATAAATTGAATTTCAATTTAAGGTATGCTGTTTTGTTGTTAATAGTTGATTTTTTTTTGTTAATAGATGAGCATTTGCATTATGTTATTTACTTTTTGTTACTTTCACCTCTCATAAAACAGCACTAATCTCAATTTACTAACCTTTTTCTTCACTCTCCTTTAACATCCTTAACTACAGTATGTCTCTCACTCTCTCTAAAGGCTTCTTAAACTGGATGTGAACTTTTCAATTTGTTAAATTGAAATAGAGTAGGTGGGTATTTTTGGAATAATTTGACATGATTTGCGAGTATCTATATTCAGGCGTGTCTGACAAGAACTATTTGTAAATACTGGAGACAGGTTGAAAAATGTATCGGATAAAGTTAGAAAATGAAACAGGGAAGATAATTTACACTTTTGGCCCACCCAAGTTCAGTCTCCTGCTAAGGAGAGTGAACTTGGGTGGGATAAAGGGACATTTTGTGGTGCAGGGCCCACCCCAGCACCTCCCCTAGCACAGGCACTAATCTTCAGTATGTTCTCCTCATAGATTTATTTTGGAAACGCTTTAGTTTATGTTTTATCCTTCATACAACCTAACAACATTAAAATACAATAAAACCCATACAAAATGGGTCACAGTATACAGTACCATTCACTGTATCACACTGTGTAAGGACCCTTCAATAATTCACGACCCCTCTGTATTTTAGGTTATTTATTTTGTTATTTTTTTAAATGTATTATAATAGTGAGGGATCAATGTATATTGTTTATAAGTTGGTTCAAGACTTTAAATACATTTTCCTGGCATTGGCAATATTATCACTGGCCCCATTTCATTTTCAAATGAGATTTATATATATGCAAACTGCAAAGAATCGCTTTAACTCAAGAAAAAAAGCAGAGCGTGATGATGTCGCTAGTGCCAATAAGTGCCATTCATTCAAATTCTTGGTTGTCACATCATTAAGTTCATAGTTTTTCTCTCTTTTCAGGCAATGTTGTTTTTTGGAAAGGAACCATTTCCCAACATTTATGTCGACTCACAAAAGGATGATGAGGTAAATATATGTAGTATATTGTGGGTGGAGGGTATTTTTTTAAATTAAAAAACATTTTTTGATTTTCATTTGTAATTTGATTAATATTGATTTCTAAAATATGTATGTATTTTCATTTTTTAGCGCTGGGCTCTTATATCTAAAACCCAGATGAAGAGTGTTGGAAAGCTCTGGCATCGGGAACAAATGAAAAATGAAGCCAAAGATAAAAAAGAGGTTAGTTATCATGCTTAAAATTGTGTTTGATTTTTGTATTATTCATTTTTCCTGTGAATGTACTGATAATGGGATTTTTGACATTTTATATACAGGCAGAAGATGCAATTCGCAGAGAAAAGAACTTGGAAGAAGCTAAAAAGATTGTGATCAAGAATGATCCTAGTCTTCCAGAGCCTGAAACAGTGAGTCAGGTTTCATATGGGTATTGGTTTGTGCAACATTTTAAATGTAATGCAGTAAAATCTAATACATCCTTATGAAGGGAACTATTAAAATCTGAACTCTCTCTGTAATATGATGATCTCTAGAAAACCATCAAACTGTATGGATTTAGATTGTTTTAAAAGGCATTCAGTTAAGATAACTACCACATTGCTCCTCTGGTACATCACGGCTGCATCTGTGCATCTGAAACTCCAGGTCTGCACAGTAAACTTCACTGATTGATAAATCACACACAGTTTATAAATCACACACAGTTTATTCCAATTTGGTTTGAAAGTACAACAGGAACCAGCTAATAACATGCTTGTTTTGCAATTTCAGCATAAGATTCGATCTTTGGAGGAATTCAGGGGTCGTCGTGTGAAAGTGTTTGGCTGGGTGCACAGGTTGCGCAGACAAGGTAAAGGAATATATTCTTCTATGTGTGCCTGTGACAGGGGAGATCTGTGCTGGCTATCGGGCGCATGCCAGATCCTGCGGGGGGGGGGGAGAGCCCTGTTTGATCCGCCTGCCAATTATGGCGATGACACGAAGAGGTTGAGCGAGGGTGTGTCACGTGGACCTCTTTGATTGGTTGGGGGGGCAGGTGTTGGGGAGACGGTCGATCCCATAGAAATGAAGCTCTCCTATCTATTCCGTGGCTTAGCCCTTGCAAGATATAACACAGCAGAAGCTCTGGCCGGAGAAATGGAATAAACAAAGAGAACGAAAGTGTACAGACTGAGTAAAGAAAAGGCTGCCTGTGCCTCTGATACAGCAGCAGGTGGCAGTAGAGAACAAGACAAGGCAGCAGAGATGGCTGAAGAAGACAAAAGCTTGATTTGTCTTTTGTTTACATACCCATACTGGGAAAGTACAGTCCCTGGGATGTTAATTGTGTTATCTGGGCAACCCATTAAAGTGATGAGGGAATAGGAGAGCTTCAGTTAATCTCGTGCCTCGCACATTAGTGGAGGTGGCGAGACCCTGCTTATAGCAGCACTTTTCTTTGAAGTTTTATTTACAGTGCTTTTTTCTGTTTACTCCTTTGGTTATGTTTTTTTTTTTAGTTCCGCATGTACAGACCCTTGGGGGTGGGGGGGGAGATACCATTGCTTGTTGAAACCCTGAGGGCCTGTGCGATGTCTCAGACACTTTCTGACTCCCGTGAACCACCCACACACCCTCTCACAATGCCTTTATAAGACTGTTGTGAAAATATGAAAACTGAAAGTAACCAAAATATTTGTCAATAGTAACTTCTCAAATCATCTTTTGCTGTACACACATTACCACATTCTTTTGATTGGCATCTCTTAATAGGAACTGTATAACTTTTTGCAGGGAAGAACCTGATGTTCATAGTTCTTCGAGATGGTACAGGCTACCTGCAGTGTGTCCTTACTGATGAGTTGGTAATTATTTTCCAATATTTGTTTCCCTTGTTACATAAGAATGTGAGCACCAACTATTTTTCAGCATTACAGAGGCTGTGCAAAGTGTCCATTGACAGATGTTAAAATAGTATTGAAACTGCTGTAAGGGATGCTGAAAATGACGCGCTCGTATTCCTTGGCTTAGCCCTTGCAAGATACAACGCAGCGGAATCTCTCGCTGGAGAACTGGAATAAACAAAGAGAACAAAAGTGTATGAACTGAGTATAAGAAAAGGCTGCCTGTGGCTGATACTGGAATATTTAGTAATCATGGCAAATAACAGGTACAAAATTAAATATGAGGAGAATATTGATGATATGAGAATTCCTTAAAGGAATACTGTATGTATTCCTTTGAATTTAAGACCCAAATTTCTCCCCCTCAATTTGAGGAAAAAGTAAAACCTCAAATAAAGAGGCATTTACAAAGATATAACCTAAATTACATATACAAGAACTATTTATTCAGAGGAATACTCACTTGGTGGGGAGACTAAGCTTTGCTGCCTCCCTAGCACACCAGCACATGTAACAGCGGCGATGCTGGTTCCAGGGATCAACCAAAGTGCGGCCTCCCTAGAGACAGCATGACAACCGTCTGGAATGGCTGGGTGGGGCACTTCGTAGGGGTCATCAAGTGGGCAACTAGCCCGTGACACCTCAGGAAGGCTCAACAGTGACGCTGGCATCCCAGCACCACTCCCTTCAACCCCTTAACACAACCCAACCCAGTTTACTTACCTTAGCCACCCAGTCCTTTTCATTGATATTAACTTCCTCTATCACTTACCTTAGCTATCCATTTCTTTTCATTGATGTTAACTTCCTCCATCGTCTCTCTTTTGAAGTCCCCAATCTGCCTCAACCAAAGCCAGTTGCTACTTCTCTCTGCCACCTTGGATAAAGCCTTCACTATACGCTGCAATTCCTGTCTACTGAATCCAGTATCTCTAAAAAGCTGGGTCATGGAGTGCACAACGAATCCCAGACAACCCACCTCTATGGATAAAGCCAGACTCCCACTGTTCCACCTCAGTGGCTAACTCAGCATAGTGAAGTTTCTTTCTCTTGTATCCACGGAATCCTCCCATGGCACTGTTATCTCCAGCAGGAGAACAAGGTGTGCTGAGACTGACCACAGGACGATGTCAGGTTGAAAAATAAGGCACTGGCACATCTGCCTGCATTCTCCAATCTCTAGCAGTCTCTAGTTGTTCCAGGTGAATCTTAGTTCTAATAACCTTTCCTGTTGGTTGCTCTCCTGAACAGAGGAATGTTGTTCTCTGTGTACCAGCTATTGCTGATACTGGCGGTGAGCTGTTGATCTGATTACGCTGTTCTTCCAGTGCTAAACCCAAGCATCACAGCACCTGGTCATTATGCCAAGTGAAACGACCCTGGCTGAGACCCACATTACAACCTTTAAGAATGTGCTTTGGGGTAACTGGTGAAGAGCTTAGTTGCTGTAATTATGCTATTTTTTTCTCTGGTGAATGGATCTTTATAAAAGCTGGTTCTTAGATGGCCTTTTGTTTTACAGAGCTTCCGTATGTGCTCTGCTTTGCGCAAATTTGCAAGCTTATGTTTTAGGTCAGGGGTCTCCAGTCCTGGTCCTGGAGGGCCAGTGCCCCTCCTGGTTTTTGTTCCAACTGTACCCTAAATTACTTAATTGGACCAATTAAGCTTCTAATAAGCACTTAAGTGGTCCAATTAAGTTATTTAGAGTACAGCTGGAACAAAAACCAAGAGGGACACCGGCCCTCCAGGACCAAGATTGGAGACCCCTGTTTTAGATCATTTTGCAGAAGACTGATGGCCTCCTTCTGGCTTTCTTTAGCCCTCCTCCACTCCTTCCTCAGTTGCTTCCATTCTCTAACCAGGTGTTCTCTCTCCAGTTGTTTTGTAGACTTTCCTGGAACCGTAGTTGTTTGTTGCTTTCTGTCTTCTATCTTTCTACCTCTCACTCCCATACACATAGCTGGTATCTCCAAACTTATCCAGCTTCCTTTTTACTGTTCCACTTATACAACAACAAGCAGAGGTCCGTTTCAACTGTGTGCCACCTTTTCTTGAGGCTCTAGGTGACTTGAACCTTGGTTTGTGCCCTTTAAGGTTCCTCTCCTAGGCTGGTTCACCTGACTAGGCTCACCAGGATCATTGGTTTTATCACTAGCTGTACTCTTATCGGAACTACTCTTGATTATAACAGGGGTGCTGATATCCTGTGAACTGTGGTGTGCATCCTGTTGCTGGATTTCACTTGTCTGACTTGACCGGCTTCATAAGAAGTACTGATCGATGTGAGTCCCCTGCCTCTTCTCCCTCAAGCATCTCTTTCTCACTTGATGATTCTTCAGACCTTGGTCCAGTCACAGGTACAAACCTGGATTGCCACGTCTTGTCCCAGAGCTCTCACTGCAGATCTTGAGCTGCACAATTGTGTTGTCTGTTGTAAAGTAGTATTCGTTCTTGTGTCCATTTCTTTTCCTAAGTCATTAACCATGTTATAACTGAACTAAATATTTGTGTTTCTCTTTTCTTAGTGTCAGTGCTATAATGCGATGGTCCTGTCCACTGAAAGCACTGTTGCGCTTTATGGAACATTGAAGCTTGTGCCAGAAGGGAAGCAAGTGAGTATATTTTAAAAGAAAAAACAAACCTCACAACTGTGAATTCAAAATGTAATAAGTAATTCTCCAGGTAAACGCAGGTGTGACATACAGATACATGGATGTCTGGAGTTCATACCAAGTTTCATGACAATTGGATAAGCAGTCCTGCAGATATATTGGAAAATGTGAAGTGGTACGAATGCATGAACTAAAGCTGTGTAGAGGGCCCATAGTTTCAAAATCTAGATCTGTTTTACTAAAGCTTCTGCGTGGCCATAAACATTTTGGTACAAATGGATGTACACGATTGTTTTATAATACAGCGTTGTACCAATGTTTGAGACCTAACTAATGTTGCTGACTTTGCTTTGTGCAGGCTCCGGGAGGCCATGAGCTCCACTGTGATTTCTGGGAGCTGATTGGCTTGGCTCCAGCCGGTGGTGCTGATAATTTGCTCAATGAAGAGTCGGATGTGGACGTGCAACTGAACAACCGGCACATGATGATCCGTGGAGAAAACATGTCCAAGATCCTGAAAGTGCGCTCTGCTGTTACACACTGCTTCAGAGAGCACTTCTTTAGCCGGGGATACAATGAGGTAAAACTGTTATTGATTGATACATTAATAATTCATTTACATTTATTAACATGTGTGTTACCTGTGAGAAATATCAGTAATGTATTTTTTTCCAAAGAAATTGCAACTTGGTTTAACAGAAGAAATTTGCCTTTGACCTTTTATCTACAGTGTTCTCTACATATACAGTAAGGTTGACACACTTTTAATGTTGTTTACAGCTTTTAACCAGGATGCGGTGTGGATATTAAGCCTTTATGAAAAGTATTTTTGTGTCCTTCCATTTTAAAGTCAAATGAATCCATACTAAATTTGAATCCATAATCTCATGATCTTCTGATTTTGCAGATCACACCCCCTACCCTGGTGCAGACTCAAGTCGAGGGAGGATCCACTTTGTTTAACCTGAACTACTTTGGAGAAGAGGCATACCTAACCCAGTCTTCCCAGCTCTACCTGGAAACATGCATTCCAGCCCTGGGAGATACCTTCTGTATCTCCCAGTCCTACCGTGCAGAACAGTCTAGAACACGCAGACATCTGTCAGAGTAAGGAATATCAGACTCCTCACAACGGTTCTGTACTTGTGAATGGTATTGGTAAGGGTCTCGGGTGCTTAGTGCAACGTTCCCTGACCTAAGATTTAATCCTGTCTAATAGTCACTGTTTCCTCAGTCCCCCTATCCTTAAGATGGGGTAGAAGCAGGCTGGAAACAACAATCTACTTTGCTTGGATGGGTTATCCTGGGTTGTTAGGTAAAACCTGTGCTTCTGCTCTGTGATGGAATGTGATTTTTACCTGTTCTTCCAGATACACTCACGTCGAGGCAGAGTGTCCATTCATTACATTTGAGGACCTGCTGAACCGTCTGGAAGACCTGGTTTGTGATGTTGTGGACAGGGTTCTGAAGTCTCCAGCTGCTGCCATGCTTTATGATGTTAATCCAGTATGTTCAGTAAAGATCTACTGTAATATTTATGATTTCATTGACATAGTAAATATAATGTGTTTTTTTAGGCAGCTTAGACCTGTTGAAAAAATGTATAATGGCAAAAAGTGTATCTGTACCATAGACTTTATTTAGTCAGAAATGCAATGCATCACAGTATTATCCATAGCTCGGGATGCATGTCCTCAGAGATAGAGTAAGTGGGGGTGCACTGTATATGCGTGTCATACTTAGATTATTTTACTGTACATGGCTGTTATGGTGGATGTTGATCATGTTTATTTATTTTCTATTATACTGTACTGATGGCTGTATTTGTTTAATTTGTGTCTAGAATCGATTATCGTTAATACGAATTAAGGGACCAGCAAACAAAATCGTGTTATTAATTTGTATTATCAGAAGTCTAACCCAAATGCATACCCTCAGTTTGTATTGAAGTTACAAGAACACTGAAATCAAATTTCAATTACAGAACAATAATGAGTATTATGCATTTAAAAGTACTGAACATTTTATTGAAACTACAGTTGGAAGTTAACTTTTAAAGTTGGAAGTGAACTTTTAAAAAGTATACATTGCAAATGAACTGCACTTGAAACCTGCATGTCCCATTCTGATCACGGGCATTTTTAAATCATCAGTGTATTGAGCAAATCAGACACACTGATGACTTGCATCCACAGTTTGCTGTTCATTGACCTGTATTATTGTATTTCGGTTTTTCAAATTGGTTGACAAAGTGTTTGCAGGAACATTCAAATCTGCAGCAGCTTCCAGGGTGGTGTGTCATCCACTGCTTTCAACACATCTTCTTTTGTCTACTAGGATCATGCAGGTTTTTGCGCTGCTACATGGTAATGGCATTGATGTGTGATCATAGGATCAGTTGTCCCAAAAGTAGTATCGGGAAATTTGTCTAATCCAAGTTCATTTTAATAAGAATTGACTAATTTCACACTAAAGTCATTAAATGTTTACCCTAACTTAGTTCCTTTTACTATTATTATTATTGGTGTTTTGTGGCTTCAGTATATGTAACATTTTCCATGCTCTGATGCCTCCAGGATTTCAAGCCCCCTAAACGTCCTTTCAAGAGAATGAACTACCCAGAGGCCATCACCTGGCTGAAGGAACACGATGTGAAAAAAGAGGATGGGACCTACTATGAATTTGGAGAAGTAAGCATTCTTAGTTTTCAGTCATTTCAAATGGTTGTTAAGTATTTTTCAGGTACACTTGCAACAATTAGGGGACATCCTGTTGGCTGGTTTGTTTAAAGAGTACTAAAAATACCTATATAGTTCCATGTTCATAGTTGGATGTTTTAATGTGCAATGAATTCCTGAATTAAATCAAATTGCTGATGTTTCAATAGGACATTCCTGAAGCTCCTGAGAGACTCATGACTGACACCATCAATGAGACCATCCTGCTTTGTCGCTTCCCAGCTGAGATCAAGTCTTTCTATATGCAGCGCTGCCCTGAAGATAGACGCCTTACTGAATCAGTAGGTTCCTCTATCTGGGTCATGAGGACCTAGGGGATTGAGGCTTGAAAGTGCATTTTATATTGAGATTAAATTGTATTTAAAGGGTTCTCTTCATTGTCCCCCTGCAACACTAGTTAAGGCCCTGTGAAAATCACTTTTTTTTTTTTTTTTTAATTCACTGCACTGTCACGGTTAAGGTATTATTTTGCGGAATGCACGGAACTATTTTATAAGTTGTGTACAGATTTTTTAATTTTTTTTTAAACAGCAAATAGCAAGATAAATGCTACTGACATCATGAAACTCAACGTTAAAGTTATTCAAGCACTTTACAATAGCTTGTGCAGACAGTGCTGTAATTAACAGCTTGTAGGTAAAGTGTATCTGCAAGGAGAGCTTTCAGTTCTACATCATATATATATATATATATATATATTTTACATGTGCTTACACTGGATGTAGGTCAAAGTTACCGATGGGTCTAATTTTGTATTTACAGCTATGATGAGGATGAATGTCACTTGCATGCTTGATTTAATTTGTTTGAGCTTGTATGATGTGGTTTATGAGGTGCCACAAGTCTATGTTGTACTGTATTCATTGTTAAGAGTTTAATAACGTTTGTTGCTTTTAGCTGTGCTTCTGTTGAATTTAGGTTTTATTGTCATGTGCTTTTGTAGGTTGATGTACTGATGCCTAATGTTGGAGAGATTGTTGGAGGGTCAATGCGTATCTGGGATAGTAAAGAACTGCTGGATGGCTACAAGAGGGAAAACATCGACCCCACTCCCTACTACTGGTACACAGATCAGGTACGGACAATAAGTATATGACATAAGTATATGTAAATTCCAGTTCGGCTCAATAACATTCTGGCCTGGCGAAAACACCCCTAATCCCTGTAAACTGGGGCAAGGAACTCCCAAACATGCTGCACCTCAGTACATCTGTATTGCTTGAATATCTTCAAATATATTAACTATTCTTTATACTATTTCTACAAAGTTAAGGCTTATTAAGGAAACCCATTAGTTCACCCAGAATGTGTTGCATGGAAATCTGTTTAGTTTGTTTTTGCTTTTCATCATAATTTTTTCCAAAGTAATAATGAAGTACAGCTTGTGTCTTTTCTTCAGTGCATAAATTACAGAAGGATTGTCACTTTCAAATGTAGCGAGAACAAATATGGACTGATAAGGAAAAAAAGCACATTTGTTGAATACGTACTTTCAAATGTAAGCTTATTCCGTGACAAATCACCCAACAGGTAACACACTACCCCCTCCGATTTACAGGGTTAGGCAAAAAACCCAAAATTGACAATTTCAACCTGATTGGGTCAAGGGGTCACAACTTGGTAGATTTTGCCCCCCCAACCAACCATTAATTGATCTTTAGCTCAAAAACTGTATGAGCTAGAGATGAAAACTGAGGGAAAATACATTGTTGGATAGAAGATACAGTTTGGCTTGGAATGATTGAAAACCTATGAAGAATTTAGAGACTACAATGTATTTATCATATCCATTCACCCAGGGGGGGAATTAGAGCAGTATCTCTGGCTAGAGAAGGATGAGAAATGCTGGATCCCCCTTGAGAACATGCTGTGCAATGCCCAAGTCTCACTTCAGCTTCTGCACGTTGCAGGTTTTAAAACATTTCAGAAATGCTGAGAAAGTGTAATTTGCTGATGCGCTTTTTGCTCCAGATATTAATTATTCAGAATTTTCTTGTAACTTTGTATATGTAAAACAGTGACTTTGACCTTTTTCTGATCTTTTATTGTTGGTGTTTTTCCAAAGGACCAACTTTTCACCCTTTTATAACTTTGACCCCTTGACCCGATCAGATCAAGTTTGGTGTAAATCCAGGGTTTTAGGTAGGGTGTTAAATCCGATATCTTTGGAGTGATTTGTTATGGAATTACTCTGTAGTCAATGATAAAAATGCAGTTTTTGAATAATTATCAAATTGATATTGATGAAGGGTCACTGGCTTGCTGTGCTGTTTCTGTTTGGTTATTACAATGTTAAGCCATTAGATGTCAGTATAATACATGTATTTCGCCTGAAAAAACGTGTCAGTGTGTTTTAGTATAAGCAGCTTCAATTGTGGGTGGTGGCGGTGGTTTTTAAACACGTATAATGTATCATTGGAATCGAGATTCATTCCTAATAATAAATCAAATGTCAGTTTAAAGCCACATATTGCTAAGGATATGCTTGCTAACCTAAAATATCATTAACCTCTATATTCATTTAAATATTCATTCCGCTGCAAAACTATTCCCTCCCCTGTGTTTGTGCACACAGCACACTGTATTAGACTTAATCCTTAACTTTAAACACTAAATATTACACTACTAGAAACAGTAAAAACAAACTTGGTAATATTTTTTAACTGTTTCTTTGAAAGGCTATCAATGCCTTTAATATCACTGTCGCTTTTTTAGAGCTGTAAATAGTCCATCATTTTGTATTGATTCTCATTTGTGTATATCCCATCAAATGCTAAGTTTATCTCAATTATTCCTGTATTTTGTAGCGCAAATACGGCACCTGTCCTCATGGTGGGTATGGTCTGGGGCTGGAGCGATTCCTGACCTGGCTGCTGAACAGACACCACATCCGGGACGTGTGCTTGTACCCACGCTTCATCCAGCGCTGCAGACCTTGAGAGGCATCCCTTCATCCATGGAAAACAACAGTCCTCTCTAAACATAGCATACAAATAATTATCCTTTAGAAATCAGATTCTTAAATAAGCAAACATTGTATCTTGTAGCTTTTCTTGATTCCACATTGTGAGAAGTGTTGGTTGTCTGTAAAAGCAGCACTGCCTAGTCTGCAAATAAATCCATGTCATTAAATGCATTGGGTGTCTGCAAAACTTTCAGCACTTGATTATAGTCCTTTTGTTTTGCAATACAGACAATTCTCATTCAGTTGCTAATCACATAATACTCCCTAGAGAGTACGGACAAATCTCCATTTAATGCATACCAATATCTAGGTCAAAGACTCCCAAATACTGTTGGTTATTCTTGACTAAATGTCGCTTTACTTAAAGTGTGGATATTATGATTTCCGTGCTCTCATGTTTGGCTTTGTCTGGTGCCCTGATTGAGTCAACATTTAATACTGCAGCTTGGTTGTGTATTCAGGGACTGTAAACTGTTTGTAGAGACCAACTGGTGACTTGCTTTGCCATTACAGGTACTGTAGTATAAAAAAAAAAAAAACATGCCATCTTTAAGTGATCTTACAATAACTAGAGTGACCTTTATTTTGTACAATAAAGGTCAGGTTTTCTCTTTAAATCAAATCAAATGTTTGTCTGTTAAAGTGACATCACTATAAGAAATTGCAACAATTATTAGTTTTATGTTTACTTATTTACATAATTTATTTATACTGTACTGTTTACAGGTCGGAACTCAAAACATATTTTCAGGTCCATGTGATTGGATTGGATTTGTGCATGGATAGTACCATCCATGGAAGGTTTAATAATAGAACCTAAATAGTAAGCAGGCTGCATGTGTTAAGCCCCTTTCACACTGGCACTCCTACCGGGTCCGGGCTAACTGGGTCACAATCCCGCGTAATGTGAAACCAAGTACCTGGGTCGGACCAGGGTTAACCCGGTCCCAGTGACCCACCTCAGGATGTTGGTTGAGCGAGGCAAAATGCTTGACGGCAGTTCGTGAGCTGACGCAATAATAAACAGCCACGCCTGCGTGAAAGTTTCACTTCCGCAAGGAACATTTCGGTTTATTCTGTTTAGCCTTGAGACACACCATGAGCCAGATTGCAGCTGGGATGAAGAAACATTTTTCTCTGATCAACATTTGGGCAGACGGTTCAATCCAGAGAAGCTTGGATGGAGGCTGTTTGTAACAAGCTGCTTCGGGGCATTGATGTGTGGATTGTTTACTTGTGTCTGTCACCCAGGTCAACCCTGCTTTATTAAAAGCAGTGTGCAATCACGCACCTGACCCGCATGACACGGGTCCTAGCCGGGTAGGTTCTGACTCAGGTAGATCATGCCAGTGTGAAAGGGCTTTAGATTGCATTCAGCTGTACTGTACTGAAGCTGCTTTGCTCACACTTTGCCTACACATTTGACATGGGCTATCTAAAACAGTGGAACTCTACAGTTATATCTATGTAGATAACTAAAACACTGTGGTTTGCTGCCTGATTAGATAAACATTACCCTCCCTTTAGTTTTGTTGAGTCTGTCTTTTATGTACTTCAGAGGACACATCCCTTATTTTCTCATGCTTATAAGAACATTTTTTATTAGAGGAATTCAACTCACTGCAAAATCTGCTAAATACAAGCATTTAGTAAACATTAGCTACTAATTAATATTACAAAGACCACATACACAATTTCTGGTAGTTTAACAAACCATCTTTATTAAAAAACAAAAGCACTTAAGCAATTTCAAATATGTGTTCATGACAAAATATTGGCATCCCTGCTTTAGTATTTTGTATCTTTTACTTTTATTTCGGCTTGAAGAAGTTTATGACAATTCATAACCAATATGCTGCATCTTGGTTCTGTCTTGAATGTTTCTTTCAACTCAGACAGAGTGTTTGGCTACAGCATTTCTATTGGATTGAGATCTGGTGATTGCAAAGGGCATTCCAGAACTTTTATCTGTGTTTTCTTGAATAATTCCAGAGTTGACAGCTATATGCTTTGGATCATTGTCATGTTGGAAGATAAATGGTGCCAATCAGCCTACCAGCAGATGGTATCATTGTACTTTGTAGATGTTTTGGTACATAACTGCATTCATTCGATCTTCAATCACATGAATGTCTCCAGTCCCTGAACTGCTAAAACACCCCATGTCATGATCGAACCACCTCCATGTTTAACTGTAGGTACAAGGTGATTTATTTCGAACATACTATGGTCCATTTTGGGGAAAAGGTTATATTTTAGACTCGGAGTGCTTTTCTTAAAGGTGAATCTAACTCTCTTGTCATTTTTACAGACTTTTAATTTAAAGCTGAAAATATTTTTGTCATGGACAAATATGTGGTAAAGTGTCAAGCTGTCAAAGCTGGTCAGCGGCGAGAATAGCAAGCAGAGAGACAGAACTGCAGTTTCCAATTAAACAAAGCAATACAGCACCCAAGCTCAGCTATCCCGGTGCATTATTTCTTTCTCTTACTCTCTTTCCACACTGTTCAGGTTTGGCAGCACCTTCACTAAAACCTCCACACTTACCAAACAAACATTGCATTGTCTACTTTTATAGGGTGTGGCCAGGGGCAATTGATTCCAACCAATCATTCAGTCACCCCCTGACCACATTCCACGTTTTGTAAATAAGAAAACAATGAATTACACACACATGCAGAGTCTCTGCTCTGCCAAAAAATATAAATATATATATATATACCTGCCGAGTTCCTTCAAAAACTGTGTGCAAGTGTACCTAGAAGAATTGATGCTGTTTTGAAGGCAAAGTGGTCACACCAAATATGGATTTGATTTAGATTTTTCTTCTGTTCACTCACTTTGCATTTAGTTAATTGATAAATATAATCTATTAACATGTCTATTTTGAAAGCATTCTTACTTTACAGCATTTTTCACACCTGCCTAAAACTTTTTGCACAGTACTGTATATATATAGTTTTAGGCAGGTGTGAAAAATGCTGTAAAGTAAGAATGCTTTCAAAATAGACATGTTAATAGATTATATTTATCAATTAACTAAATGCAAAGTGAGTGAACAGAAGAAAATCTAAATCAAATCCATATTTGTGTGACCACTCTTTGCCTTCAAAACAACATCAATTCTTCTAGGTACACTTGCACAAAGTCAGGGATTTTGTAGGCATATAGTCAGGTGTATGATTAAACAATTATACCAAACAGGTGCTAATGATCATCAATTCAATATGTAGGTTGAAACACAATGATTAACTGAAACAGAAACAGCTGTGTAGGAGGAATAAAACTGGGTGAGGAACAGCCAAACTCAGCTAACAAGGTGAGGTTGCTGAAGACAGTTTACTGTCAAAAGTCATACACCATGGCAAGACTGAGCACAGCAACAAGACACAAGGTAGTTATACTGCATCAGCAAGGTCTCTCCCAGGCAGAAATTTCAAGGCAGACAGGGGTTTCCAGATGTGCTGTCCAAGCTCTTTTGAAGAAGCACAAAGAAACGGGCAACGTTGAGGACCGTGAAGCGCAGTGGTCGGCCAAGGAAACTTACTGCAGCAGATGAAAGACACATCATGCTTAATTCCCTTCGCAATCGGAAGATGTCCAGCAGTGCCATCAGCTCAGAACTGGCAGAAAACAGTGGGACCCTGGTACACCCATCTACTGTCCGGAGAAGTCTGGTCAGAAGTGGCCTTCATGGAAGACTTGCGGCCAAAAGCCATACCTCCGGCGTGGAAACAAGGCCAAGCGACTCAACTATGCACGAAAACAGGAACTGGGGTGCAGAAAAATGGCAGCAGGTGCTCTGGACTGATGAGTCAAAATTTGAAATATTTGGCTGTAGCAGAATGCAGTTTGTTCAGCAGAAGGGCTGGAGGCGTACAGAATGAGTGTCTGCAGGCAACAGTGAAGCATGGTGGAGGTTCCTTGCAAGTTTGGGGCTGCATTTCTGCAAATGGAGTTGGGGATTTGGTCAGAATTAATGGTCTCCTCAATGCTGAGAAGTACAGGCAGATACTTATCCATCATGCAATACCATCAGGGAGGCATCTGATTGGCCCCAAATTTATTCTGCAGCATGACAACGACCCCAAACATACAGCAAAGTCATTAAGAACTATCTTCAGCGTAAAGAAGAACAAGGAGTCCTGGAAGTGATGGTATGGCCCCCACAGAGCCCTGATCTCAACATCACCGAGTCTGTCTGGGATTACATGAAGAGAGAGAAGCAACTGAGGCTGCCTAAATCCACAGAAGAACTGTGGTTAGTTCTCCAAGATGTTTGGGCCAACCTACCTGCCGAGTTCCTTCAAAAACTGTGTGCAAGTGTACCTAGAAGAATTGATGCTTGATGCTGTTTTGAAGGCAAAGGTGGTCACACCAAATATGGATTTGATTTAGATTTTCTTCTGTTCACTCACTTTTGCATTTAGTTAATTGATAAATATAATCTATTAACATGTCTATTTTGAAAGCATTCTTACTTTACAGCATTTTTCACACCTGCCTAAAACTTTTGCACAGTACTGTATATATATATATATATATATATATATATATATATATATATATATATATATAACAAATATATATAACAAATAACTGATGCCAGATAAATTAACACTACTTGTAAAGCCCCGTAAAAATCATTTTATTTTAATTTTTATAATTTATTGTTTTATTTGGGGTACAATTTCTTGTTGTTTAAAAGTTTTATCCGTTAAAATGATTTATTTCTCGACATCTAGAAACCAGAGAAAGGTGGAATATAAATCCTAAGCAATTAAAAAGTTGAAATCCTGTACAATTATTTGGGCAATTAAAAAATGAACTTAAAAAATGTGTGGCAATACAATTATTTCAACTATTTGATATGATTTGACAGAGGCTATTCTTAACGGGATGCAAAAATTAAATAGGCAGGAGAAAAGAGTGAGGCGGGATTACTAAAACAGGTATTGCGCATGCCCATATGACCCAATATTTTCCGTTTTGAAAATATTTCCACTTATAGGCGTACAACGGTATTCTGGAATAAGCCCTAGCGTTCTGCAGTGTACTAACTACTGTGTCTGAGAGCCCTAGGGCAGACAGACAGCTGGAGTCTGCCCGGTTCTGGTTGCCAGAGGGTGCCTTACGCCTGGCTGAGGAGATCCATGCGCAGCAGGATCTCCCGGGGCTGGCCCTGCAGCAGCTGGCAGAGGTTCGAAAACCAGGAGAACAGTCGCTTCCTCTCTCCTGACCTCGAGGAAGGCAGGGAGCAGCAGTATAGGCGGGAAAGTGTATAAAATCACTTTGGGCCATTCGTGCGCTAGGGCGTCGACACCTAGTGGACCTCCGTAGCTGCGGAAGGAGAACCACAGGGGGCAATGGGTCGTCTCTGCCGTGGCAAAGAGGTCGATCTGGGCTTCCCTGAAGCATTCCCAAATGCGCTGCACCACCTGAGGATGCAGTCGCTATTCTGACGAGTGAGAACCCTCCCTGGAGAGGAGGTCCGCCGCCCAGCTCACCACTCCCAGGAGATGTACAGCCCGAAGGGACAGTAGGTGCCTCTGTGCCCAGATCAGTAGTCGAAAGACTATGCAGTGTAACCCCGATGACCGAAGCCCTCCCTGGTGGTTCACACATGCAACCACTGACATGTTGTCCGTGCAAACAAGGACATGTTTGTTGCGGAGCAAAGGAAGAAAATGTTGTAGTGTGAGGTGGACTGCTGTCAGCTCTAGCGCATTTATGTGCAGGGAGGTCCAGCGGCCTGACCAGGATCCGTGGACTCCTCTGCCTGCCCATCCAACCGGAGTTGGATGCGTCTGTCATCACCACTTGACGGCTGTAAATGACTCCCATTCTTACGCCTTCGCTCAGGTGAGGGGCTTGCCTCTACCAGCGTAGTGCATTCCAGCACAGATGAGACACTGTCAGCCGACGGTGTCTGTCACGCTTGGGGTGTAGCCGAAAGGCATTGAGCCATGCTTGAAGCGGGCGCATGTGAAGTAACCCCAGTTGAACAGCTGAGGATGCTACGCGTAGCTCTGAAGCTAGCGGCTCTGGAAGGGTAACAGAGCGCAGCATGCCATCCAGGTAGGCCGTCAAGAGGCCTCCTGTGTTTGCAAGGCGTGTCACCTGAGCTTCGGCCGCTTAAGCCTTTTTCAGGTAGGCTTCTGTGATCCTGCATTGGCCGTTAGGGCACACAGGGTCCTTGGAAAGACCTCCTAGTGGGGGGGGGGGGGCTCGCACTAGGGCCGCTCTGGTGGAGTCCACCGGGGGGAACTGTGCAAGCCCTACCGCCTCTGCACCTTCCATGGAGGCAAGTGCGGCTGTGCTCTTGGACATGCTGGGCACCGAGGCTGGGTATTGCCAAGATGATTTGACCTCCTCCAGGAAGTCCGGGAATGCCAGGCTGGGGGGTCGAAGTCTGCGTTGGTCTGAAAACAGACCTGCACTGCTCGGAACTTGCCTTCCAGGGTCCCTGGAGGAAGTTGGCAGCCCTTTCCATCAATGTCCGATCAGAGTTCAAGGACGCTGGAATCTCAGGCTCCGAGGCGAGCTCGGAGCTAGGGGCCGTTACTTGAGTCAGGTCTGGTTCCTAAGTCTCCGTTTGCAAGCTCGGACTCCTCATCCCAGGAAGCCGCTAGGGAGAGCGCATCCTGTTCCTCCTCGCTCATCACCACGTCCTGTTGCTCAACCTCTGTAGCAACCACTGGCGAAGCTGGGGTATGCTCTGGGGCAGGTGCTGGTGGAGCTGGTGCAGGCGCTGGGGGGACCTGCTGCCTGCTTAAGTGCTCAAGTATCTGGGCCATTTGGCCCTTAAACTCGGCAATATCCCTCGCCTGGTCCACGTTTCTAGCTCTATTTCTGCCCCTCGAGGGAGATCTAGAGCAATTGCAGTGGCGCTGTGAAGTCTGCGCAGAAAGAATACTTTGTCCTGGGCTTGGAGGGTAGGGAGGGGAAGCCTAGGATCCCAAGGCCGACTATGGCTCTCATAGGCTGGCTGCAGGGTTTTCGCCTGAGAAAAGCCAGTCTTTTTGTAGGGTGCTCGCACAAATAACTGAGATGAGGACTTAAATAATAAAAATGTCTAATGCCCTGTTTTCTGCAGTAATGTTAAATTGTATTTGAAATGTAATACAGTGCTGACTACACTGCTGCAAAAACTCATTTAATAATGAATTTTTACTAATTCACTACTTAAAAAATAAAAAAAACAGATCCTTCCAAAACATGTCATGATATTGTGTGTTAGAATAATGTTTTCAATTAAAAAATGGTGAGGTTTTTGACAGTATTGCTAATTACTTTAGATAAATAGGTGGAAATGTTAGCAAGGTATATTAAGTATAAATAAACAGCAAATATCTTGATTGTGAAAGTATCAGTATTCAAGAACTGTACCTGTTGGACCCTCTACTTCTTCACTGCAATGTACCTCAAAGCCGTGGGATTTTACTGAGATCGATTCTGATGGCTGGTGAAGTTGAGGTGAATGCTATATCAGCCGTCTTGTGGGTCCTTTGAATTCAAAGTACACAATATATATATATATATATATACAGTACTGTGCAAAAGTTTTAGGCAGGTGTGAAAAAATGCTGTAAAGTAAGAATGCTTTCAAAATAGACATGTTAATAGATTATATTTATCAATTAACTAAATGCAAAGTGAGTGAACAGAAGAAAAATCTAAATCAAATCCATATTTGGTGTGACCACCCTTTGCCTTCAAAACAGCATCAAGCATCAATTCTTCTAGGTACACTTGCACACAGTTTTTGAAGGAACTTCGGCAGGTAGGTTGGCCCAAACATCTTGGAGAACTAACCACAGTTCTTCTGTGGATTTAGGCAGCCTCATTTGCTGCTCTCTCTTCATGTAATCCCAGACAGACTCGATGATGTTGAGATCAGGGCTCTGTGGGGCCATACCATCACTTCCAGGACTCCTTGTTCTTCTTTACGCTGAAGATAGTTCTTAATGACTTTCACAGTATGTTTGGGGTCGTTGTCATGCTGCAGAATAAATTTGGGGCCAATCAGATGCCTCCCTGATGGTATTGCATGATGGATAAGTATCTGCCTGTACTTCTCAGCATTGAGGAGACCATTAATTCTGACCAAATCCCCAACTCCATTTGCAGAAATGCAGCCCCAAACTTGCAAGGAACCTCCACCATGCTTCACTGTTGCCTGCAGACACTCATTCGTGTACGCTCTCCAGCCCTTGGCGAACAAACTGCCTTCTGCTACAGCCAAATATTTCAAATTTTGACTCATCAGTCCAGAGCACCTGCTGCCATTTTCTGCACCCCAGTTCCTGTGTTTTCGTGCATAATTGAGTCGCTTGGCCTTGTTTCCACGCCGGAGGTATGGCTTTTGGCCGCAAGTCTTCCATGAAGGCCACTTCTGACCAGACTTCTCCGGACAGTAGATGGGTGTACCAGGGTCCCACTGTTTTCTGCCAGTTCTGAGCTGATGGCACTGCTGGACATCTTCCGATTGCGAAGGAAGTAAGCATGATGTGTCTTTCATCTGCTGCAGTAAGTTTCCTTGGCCGACCACTGCGTCTACAGTCCTCAACGTTGCCCGTTTCTTTGTGCTTCTTCAAAAGAGCTTGGACAGCACATCTGGAAACCCCTGTCTGCCTTGAAATTTCTGCCTGGGAGAGACCTTGCTGATGCAGTATAACTACCTTGTGTCTTGTTGCTCTCCTCAGTCTTGCCATGGTGTATGACTTTTGACAGTAAACTGTCTTCAGCAACTTCACCTTGTTAGCTGAGTTTGGCTGTTCCTCACCCAGTTTTATTCCTCCTACACAGCTGTTTCTGTTTCAGTTAATGATTGTGTTTCAACCTACATATTGAATTGATGATCATTAGCACCTGTTTGGTATAATTGTTTAATCATACACCTGACTATATGCCTACAAATTCCCTGACTTTGTGCAAGTGTACCTAGAAGAATTGATGCTGTTTTGAAGGCAAAGGGTTGTCACACCAAATATGGATTTGATTTAGATTTTTCTTCTGTTCACTCACTTTGCATTTAGTTAATTGATAAATATAATCTATTAACATGTCTATTTTTGAAAGCATTCTTACTTTACGGCATTTTTTCACACCCTGCCTAAAACTTTTGCACAGTACTGTATATATATATATATATATATGATTTCTGTTTCTTTATAAAAAATAATGTTTTCTGAGGAGAGTCATAAAATACATTAACTTTGATTCATGTACTAAGGGTTACTCTTAAATGAATTCATGATCAAGTTCTGATCAAGCATAACCTAGAAACGTGACTGTCATCTGTAAGAGCAGAACATCCCAAAAGCTGGTCTGAATTAGGAAAAGCAGAGCGGCCCAGAATTTGGGACTTTATCTGAAAGCAGACCGACCCAGAATCTGGGACACTATCTGAAAAGCAACGCTGCCCATTAAATTACAGTATATTAGAGATAAACTAATGTATCCTGTAACTAAACTGTGATAGTGGGCAGAAAATATATTTGCAATTAAAATAAATCAAGTAAACGATTATAGATGGTATTTGTGAGAAAAAGTACATCACCACAGAAAGTCAAGTATTCCTCAGACAGACATGGACCAATCAAAACTTGAGACTGTTATTGCGGTTCCATCCCAAAAAACAGTCCTGTGTCATACCTCACTGGAGCCTACTGAGGATGATGGACAAGCAGAGCAAGATGGTCCGCCTCTAAATGAAGCACCACTGCGGGGCAGAGGAAGAGGTCGTGGAGTTGTTGTAGCTGCAGGAGATGTGTAACAGCCTTGCAGAAATGACATGATTCAACATAATGGGAAGGTATGTAAATGTTTGCCTATAATGATAATTTTGTATAGCATAAAATTGCAATAGTGTGAAAATGTGTTATGAGATGAAAATTATTCAAATGTGAATGTGTTATGTTTTTATTGTAGGTTTGGAGTCGGGAACCTCCTTCTCAAGGAAGACACCAGGCACATGACATCATTCACTGTCCTCCAGGTGTTACTAGAGATGGGCAAGTGACATCCATCAAGGAGCATATGAGCTCTTCATTACCGCTGAAATACTGGATATCATTGTAAGACAAACAAATAGAGAAGCTAGATGTGTTCAAACAGGGAATGATGCACACCCAGAAAACCAGAAACAGTGGACTGAGACAAATATCACTGAAGTGAAGGCATTCATTGGACTTCTGCTACTTGCAGGAGTCAACAAAGGTCACCTGAACCCCTGTCTTCCCTTTGGTTACAGCAAAATGAGTGACCCATTTTCTCAGCCACCATACAGAAAAAAGATTCGAGAGTATATTTAGATTCCTAAGATTTGACAACAAACAGACAAGACAAAAGAGAATAACAACTGATAAACTAGCAGCAATCCATGATGTCTGGGAAATGTTTGTTGACAGGCTCAAGAAGCTCTACATCCCAGGTTCTGACATGTCAGCTGATGAGCAGCTTGTCCCATTCAAGGGTGGTGTCCTTTCACGCAGTACATACCCAGTAAGCCTGCAAAGTATGGCATCAAAATGAGGTGGAACTGTAATGCAGCTATCCTTTGAAAGGTGAAGTATAGCTAGGCAGACAACCAGGAAAAGAGAAAAACAGTGATCACGAACGCTGTTCAGCCATGGCTAAACATTGGACGAAATGTAGTATGTGACAACTTCTTTACAAGTATACCTCTGGCAGAAGAGTTACTAGAAGAGTAGGAAAGAGTACAGGGTTCAGATTCGCTGGCAACCTCACCATGGCGTTGTCTTGCTCTTATTGTATTACCTGTACTGTAACACTTGAAATGTATTTGCTTACAATTGTAAGTCGTCCTGGATAAGGCGTCTGCTAAGAAATAAATAATAATAATAATCGTTCCTAAAAGGGATAATCTGCTGTGGTTCTATCAACGTAGCACCATGATGCCAAAGTAGCACGTGAGAACCACAAGCCAGAGATCATCTTGCACTATAAATCAGAATAAGGGAAGTGTAGACAACTTTGATCATCTGGTAACACCCTTCACTTGTCGCTGAAAGACAAACAAATGGCCAATGGTCCTGTTTTACAATATGCTCAACTCAGCTTGAATGGCTGCCCTGGTTGTGGGGCTATCTTTGCGATGGCTGAAAAACAATCCCAGGGGTCAAAGATGACACGTTCTACTGCAGCTGGGGAATTAACTCGCCTGATAACAAATTAAGTGTTTGTCTGCAAAACCCAAGTTTTCATCAGCCAGGAGTGAAGCTGCCCTAAGTTGCTTGGCAAATGGAAGGATGTTGGCCTCACGGGAGGGATTCACCTGTCGCACTGGAGATGGAGCATCACTGGCGGATTGGTCTGTTAGACGAAGATGTCTGAATAGTCCCTTTTTAGTCTCAACCAGGTAAGATCTGGGAGTTTGCTCCATGGTTATCCAGACTTTCTGTCCTGGTGTCACGGCAGGTAACAGGCGTGTGCGATGGTGACGATTATACTGCCGTTCTTGTCTTTTTCTTCCCTGCGCATCCATTCTTCTGAACTTTTACAGGTTCGGCCACCAAGGATTCAATGTGGATGTCTGTGGGACTGAAGTACGCAGTTGTCTCCACATCCACAACTGTGCAGAGGAAAAACCTTGTTCCACAGTATGCTATCAGCGCTTTACAGGGGTCAGAACCTCTCTTCCACAGATTCTTCATGGTTGCAACAGCTTGTTCTGCCTCCCCATTAGCTTAAGGGTATCGTGAACTGCTGATTATGTGTGTGAACTCAAAATATTTTGCAAATGCTTTGAAAGACACAAAATGTGGTACTCCGTGTCTTGCAAAGACTTGCTTGAGGGCTGTGAGGACAACATCAGATGACATGATTGAGAGCTTTGCTACTTCTATATATCTGGAGAAGTAATCCACCTGCAACAGGTAAGTATTCTCTTCCCACAGGAGCAGGTCAATGCAAACTCTTTGCCATAGACGTTCAGGTACTGGAGTTGACATCAGTGGTTCTCGATGTGATGTTCTGTGTTTTGACAGATTCCACAGTTATCAACTGCCTGTCGAATCTGGAGTGATAGCCCAGGACACCACACGGTCTTCTGAGCACGAGCCCTGCATTTTTAGCAATGTCCTGATGTCCCTCATGGATTTTCATCAGGATTTGTTTTGTAAGACCTGCTGGTATCACCAGTTGCTGGCCTTTCAGCAGGAGATCACTTGCCATGTGGAGATCTTTTTCTTGCCAGAACAGAGCCACATCTTGTGGCAAGTCACGTTTCTCTGACCAACCCTGCTGACAACACTGAATCACATGCTGGCATGTCTGATCTGCTGTCTGAGCTGTTGCACACAAACTTCAGATGCTGGTATTCTATAAATACTTGGACCATGTCAGGATGTGAGTGGCGCAGGAATGATATAATATCTACAAAGAAAGTGTATTTACAATTTGTCTGGGTTTTATTTTAAATAAAACTCTCCCTCTACCATTGCTGGTAGAGAATTTAAATAGTGGGCTTGACATCCCAAACAATAAAACAATAAACAATAAATACAAGTCCAGGGAGCAAGTGCCCCGTGCTCCGTGGTGCTGTATACAGTTGAGGTGTGGTGGTAGTGCAGATGATTCGGGTGGTAGTGCTGGCTCCGTAGTTTCAGCGTGGTATTCTTCTGCAACAACATACAAAACAAAACAAAACACAGCAGTGCTCCGGTCTGGTAACGTGTCAATGTAAGGGGCTGTACTCATGTAGCTGCGTCCCCTTTGTACTGCCAAACTCCTCCCAATAGAGTTGTTCAGCAGTCTTACAGCTATGCTCACCATTCAAGATGGCCGACTTCCGGTTCCATGCTACCATCATGGCTGATTTGAGATCGGGAAGTAATGTTTTGGTTGTCTTTTCTCGGCAGTAAGTCACGTTGTAGCTTGTGTATTCGGGCAGTGGCATCTTTGTTCGTCTTTTCTTGGCAGTCAGTCACGTTGCTGTTTGTGTACTCGGGTAGTCCTTTGTTGGCATGTTTTTTTGTTATTGCTCTAATTTGAAATCATTCTCATCCATTTATCGTACTTACTATTATATACTTTGTATTGTGATATTTTGTACCAATTGTAATTCGCCCTAGATAAGCACGTCTGCTAAATAATAATAATAATAATAATAATAATAATAATAATAATAATAATAATAATAATAATAATGTCTTTTAAATGAATTGCTTGGTTTTCTTGGACTACTCTATTACTACTTGTTTCTATGCTATACCTATGTTAGTATGATCTCTGTAGGTTGGGGGCTTCTTTCAAGCACTCATAGGACCCTATCTTGAAGCAAGTGCCAAGGCAAGGCACCTCATCCAGAGAGAGAGAAGGAAGAAAAAACTCTTCAAACCATTGAAGATATTGTGGAAACCAAGTTCATACAGATAAAAACATTTTGTTATGCTTGGCTTTCAAAAAGCAAACACACACACACACACACACACACAAATCAGCCTGACAACAATAAATACAGTATGCACAAAAGGCTGAAGGTAAGATATTACTCTAGGAAGGACACATCAGGCATGTATATGGAATATGGACTTCATTTCTGGTGGCTTGGGTTCAAATTCTCTTCAGAAGTTAAAGGGGTTATAAAAGCATGTAAAGCAGAACCAGCTTCCCAACCAACATAGAGTATAGACTATGGTAAATATTTTGGAACAGAAATTTCTGCACTGATTGCCCATTCCATGTTGTCTTTTGTGTTATCGTGCAACATTATGGAACTGAATAGCATTAGACAAAAAGCAATTAGAGGATATGCATACTTTGGAGACAGAGAAAAAGAAAGATGCTTTTTTAATTTCTGTTTCGTTTTTGTGGTCCTCATGAAAACGTGATTTCCAATCAACGCAGTGCAATGCTGAGAATCATTTATTGAAATAAGCGTTCTGCTCGAGAAGGGTATTACTGCAGCTGCTATCTCATAGCAGCTCTCTCATAGTGGCTGTCTCATAGTGGAAGTTGAAGTTGTCACATATATCTACAAAGGAAATGTTTCCTGCTTTCTGGTGGATGGGGACGGTGGGGGTTGTAACGGTTCATTTAAATTGGGCACACGTTACAAAAAAGTACTATAGTATTACTATAAAAAATATACCATAGTACTAAAGTAAAATGTGAATACTATAGTAATAAAGTACTATAATACTGTACTATTGTACTGTACTACAATTACTATTACTGGGCTACAATTCAATTACTATTGTACTGTGCAATACAAAATCTAATTTCCTTTCTTTTGTCTAAAATTGACACCCGCTAGCACCGTCTTTGTTTTCTAAAATGACTGCGCAACAAGCATGCAAGTGAAGTAATGAAAGCTTGTCAATCAGTAGCTGTGGCATGGCAAATTTGAGAGGGGCTACACCCCACTGTGTGGGCATGCATAAATCCATTCAAATCTTTTCCAGTAACAGAAGTGGACCAGCGTGAACAGCAAGCATTTAAACAAACCTTAAGGAAAGATAGAAGTTACAGGAGATGAGTACTTATTTGAAGAAGTTAAATAATAATAGTAAACTGTAAAAAAATCACTGTTAGGTTATGGAGTGTACTGACATGAATGGGAATGAATGTGCACACAGAGTGTGTGACTAAAGTTTATTGATTGAGAGCAGCTTACATACAGAGTCCGTTGTAAGCAAGGAAGGAGAAGGGTTACTACCAGATAAAGTGCAGTGAACATTTGTTCCTGTATTATGGCATGTTGCCAATAAATATCGCTTGTTAGGGGACACAAATACCCTGCAGATAGCGGCGACCATTCAGCCATGCGTATCTGCAACTAGCATTTGTATTGAAGGACAGCTGACCAGGGCTGCCAACTACTTTTACAAAACCCGCCTACTTCTTCCTGAAAAACCTTAAAAAAATAAAATAGAAAAGCATGGCCCCAGGACTGAGTTTATCACTGCTGTGATACAGTTCTGTGTAGCTGGGTGTCTGAGATGCAGTTTGTGTCATTTACAATGTGACAAGCAATCCACAGTGGAAATGGCGGTGTGATTTGCCACTAGAAACGATATTTTCAATTCTGCCCTTCTCTTTTTGTCGCTAACCTCCACCACGGGTGCTACCTGGAAGCAGTTTGTTATTTTATTCAAGGCAGAATGTGGAGTAGCATTGTTAATATGTTTTGTTGTTTTGCACCTTATTGAGAATCTGCAGTATCTGCAGAAGCCTTTGGCTGTATCTTCTGGATCAACAATTAGCCACCCTAAAAAAAGAAGACTTTACTTAGCTATTTACGTTCATTGTTTAAAGATGTGCTCTATTAAATTACTTATTTTCAAATATATCAGCATGAATAAAAAGCGTTGTATTTTTTATTTGAAAATAGGCCATTTATAAGGGAGATCCATTTCAATTTGAAGATGACTGACAAAACAATACTTTTGGGATATGCCTGCTTGTCAAGTATTTGCTGAGCATTTTATATAAAAGCTGCTGATAGGCCCCTCCATGGAGTGAAGTCCTCGGTCCCACCTCCCGAGGTAATAAATAGCTACTGCATGGAGACTTCAGTCTCTTTTGCCTTTCACGAACAGGTAGGTAGGGTGAGTATAAAACTAACCTTCCAGTTGTGTGATTGACTATTTTAAGAGCTTTCTCTTCAGTTTTTTCTGTAGTTTTTATTGCTGAAAGTAGGCTTGCCACTTCCCCAGAATCAGAAACTCAGCAGCTGAAGGTTGAGCTAAATATATATATATATATATATAGGAGGAGGGAGGAAGGAGACCACACGGCAACTGTCTGCAGGCTAAGCTCCACACAATTGCAAGCTACGCGCTGTTTCTGGTTGTGTGACTGTAAGCAGCCAGGCACAGACACACTTGGTGGTCGGTGCTTCGGCGCCCCAGTGTCTAGGCCTTGTCGCCCACGGTACTTTTGGATCCTCGGTGCTTCGGCGCCCACTGTGTTCAAGCACTTCCCGACATCGGTGGCTTCGTGCTTCGGCATCCTCAGTGCCTCAAGGCCTTTTGATCCCTGCACAGCGGTGCCTTTGGTGCCATGCTGCACCACAGCCTCAGTACCTCGGTGCTTTGACACCCTCGTACCTAGAGGACTCCATACCTCGGCGCCACGACACCTTCAAGGTTTTAAGCCCTGCGCATCGGCGCCGCATGGATCTCCTCAGCCAGGCGAGCTGTGCGTCTGGCCCTGAACGCGACTGTCTGTCCTCTTTAGGGCTCTCAGACACAGTAGTCGGTATGCTGCAGAAAGCTAGGGTTTCTTCCCAAGAGCATTGTATGCTTACAAGGGGAAATATCTTCAAATTGGTGCATGGCCAGAGGCCATGATCCCGTTTATTGCCCTATAGCGATTATTTTGCAGTTTCTGCAGGATCTGTTAGAGGCGGGTAACCCTCCTCTACATTGAAAGTGTACCTAGAAGCCATATCTGCACGCCATGTTCCCATTGACTCAGTATCCCCGGGCGCTCATATACTGGCGACCCGTTTTCTAAAGGGTGCTTGGAAGTTACGTCCTCCCCGAATGGAGTCTAGATGTGGTACTGGAGGCTCTCACTAAAGCCCTGTTTGAGCCCATACATTCCATAGAGCTGAAATACCTCTCTATGAAGACAGCCTTTCTGTTAGCTATCACCTCCGCTAAATGGGTCAGCGAGCTACAGCCACTGTCTGTGCACAGTTCCTGTATGCGTGTTTGGGACAATGGTAACAGGGTGTCATTGTGCACAAACCCTGCTTTCCCCCCTAAGGTGATTACAGCTTTTCACTTGTGTCAATCAGTGGAACTAGAGGCTTTCCACCCCCCTCCCTTTGTGGAGGAGTTGGATAGGAGATTAAATTCCCTGAGCCTGTTACGGGCATTGAGATGCTATGTGGATAGAACGAGAGCGCTGCGTCAGTCTGACCAGCTCTTCGTTTGTCATGGTGAACGGACCCGAGGTCAAGCCCTCTCTAAGCAGTGACTGTCCCATTGGATTGTGGACACGGTTTCGACTGCGTATACTAATGCCGGCCTACCCCCACCTTGGAGGGTGGCCGCGAACTCAACCAGAGGTGTGGCTACGTCATGGGCCCTCTTTAGAGGTGCCTCGTTGACCGATATTTGTCCAGGTTCTACTGCTTTAATGTGGTAGATCCTGCCCTGCCTTCGTTAGGCACAAGGGTCCTTGAGGCTGTAAGCTCACACCGCTAACCCTGGGGTTGTGAGGTTCTGATGCATCCCTCATATGCTGCCATTCCTTCTCCCTTGCGATGGCTCTGGTATACATTATCCCATACATAATGTCGTTGGCGGTCGCCTTCAAATTGAACAGGAACGCTAGGTTACTCACGTAACCCTGGTTTCCCTGAAAGAGAAGACAACCACCAACCGCGAGGTAGCATCGGGTTTGATGGAAAAGAGAAATGGCTTCCTATGATTTTAATCCCTCGGTGGGTGGGACCGAGTTCATCATCCCAGGAAGGGCCTACCGGCAGCTCTGATATAGAGAGCTCAGCGATAACTACCCAATGGGCAGGCATATCCCATACATACTGTCGTTGGTGGTCGTCTTCTCTTTCAGGGAACCAGGGTTACATGAGTAACCTAACGTTTTGAAAGAAAAAAAAATCAAGGTCAGCTGTTATGCTAATTTACACTTTGTTTACTTTAGAAATGGCTTAACTGACTCAGCACATTATTATCATGTGATAGCATTCTTTACAAAAAAATATATATATATTTGCCCAAAACAGTCACGTCAATTTCAGTTCACAGTGCCGCTTGTCATTAAGTACCAAGACTCCAGTGACTGACTGCGTGTGCTCCAGAGAGCAGATGTAGACGCAATACAAGGAAAAGTTGCGTCGGGAACATTAAAGGATGAATTATTGGGGAGAAATAAAATAGGCTACTATTGAAGATATATAACAATGAAGAGAGTGTGAAAAATGCCGTTTCAGCAAAAATAGTGGGTGGACTGGACCTTTCCAAAAATGTACTGCGTCCACCCCACAGTGTAACACTGCTCTTATATTTTCCCCGGTGCATTCCTTGTATAATACAAAATAATTGTTTGCTGCCAGGTCCAATAGAGATAACAACAAGCTTGTATATACAAATAAAATAGAATATTCAAAATAAAAACATGAAAACATAAAAGCATTCATCATATGTTCCATTATATACAGCTATAGCCAGCCGTTTTGCATTGTTAGAATTTTAGGATTGAGACATAATTAAAACTTTAAATAACTATATTGTAGCGTTTCACGCAGTAGGCAGAACAGAAGGAGACAACACGCTGCTTTTAGGTTCAAAGCTTTGTTTAGGCTCCCCCTCAGCACCCTACAGAAACCATTGCTCTAGCCGCTTGCCCTGGACCCCAGCGCTGCAACGCCCCCCTTTTATAAGTTAGCCCCGCCCCTTTATGCTAATCGGGTGCCAGAGCGAACAGCTATCCCATTGATCCCCAGTCGTATACTAGGACCAATGGGCACACACAACCAGCAGCCAATGACAGGGACCAGGGCGCACCATGCGTGCAGGATAGCTCGCACAGCCACAGGGACAGAGCGAACCCGCAACTGCAGGTAATACAGACGGGGGGAGAGGAACACAATACAGCGGCATTAACAGCACAGACGGTAGAAACAAGAGGGAATACAGTACGCAAACACAATACACGGATCCCTACAATATGAACATAATTTAAATCTTTTATTTAACATCATGTAATCAAAGAAACTACAACATGATATCGCAACTGTCTTAATAGTTGTACAATAATGTTAGATTTCGAAATGTCACATTTTTCCATTTTTGTCGATTTAAGTATATGGAACACTCCAAAGAGGTATGCAATTCAATATGTTAAGGTAACATTGTTCAGCAGGTTTCACTGGAGTCTTGCACTGAAAATAACAAGCGGTTCAGTTGAACTGAAATTGGCGTGACAACTGGTTTTGGTCGAATCTTTTTTATATTTTTTAAAGAATGTTATCATATAATAATAACGTGTTGATTCAGTTAAGACATTTCTAAAGTAAACTAAGTGAAAATTAGCATATGACCTTGTTCCCCCAAAACTAATTACTATCCAACAAACTCGATGAAAACAGTATTTGCTCCACAACACAACAGTTACTGCCTCCTTCATCGATCCTGCGTTCCAAGCAAGATCTCTCGATTTGCTGAAAATAATTGTGAAAGCTTATACAGCGAAAGTTATTTACTATCATATTAGTGTTTACAAAGACTCTGCACACCCATTTTTACTAGGATATAATATAAAGCCTCTGTTCTTTATTTTATACATTTTGTCGTGTGATTTTTGTTTGAGACCTGCTATTTTGTCCCATTTTTATGGTTTTGGTCTTTATATAATTGTTATTGTAAAAGAGCTTTGGGATACTATATTGTATGTAAAAAGGGCACGTGTTAGGCTATTGTCAGATTTTTTAAGCTTTAGTTTTTATTTGTAACCTGCAGTTGCATGGTCTTTTTTTTACTGCGTTTTCTTTGTAAAGAGCTTTAAGATCCTTATAATGAAAGACAAATACAGCCTTGCAGCCAAATAATATTTCTCAAGAACAGGCAAGGACAGCCCTCCTAGTTAGAGAGTGAGAGTCTCCTTTTATTTATTCTGGGCTGCTAGCCTTCCATAGAAAATCTACCCAACAGAGAGAACGGCAGAATTTTACAGTTTAGCACCTTCTACTATTAATTCTAATTATTATACTGATTATTGGTAGCCAAAACCTTCATATAATAAAATTATTTACATGCCAATTTACATTTTACCATCCAACTAACAGTGTGATTTTTCAGGGACCCAGGCTTCCCAATAATATCGTCATCTTTCTAGGTGTACAACTTACTGCACCGGCACTGTAAATGTGAAAAATCCTCGGGCTTTGACCCTGCACCCTGGGGCCCTGCTAGTTCCCAGACCCCTTGCACGTAGGAACAATGCGCACAGTTGGTCCACATTGGGTAACACTAGAGTCCACTCACTATTTTCTGTAGGAGTCTAACCCTGACTTTTGGCCATAGCTGTAGACTCGCAATTAAAATATATGACCATCATACATATAAAGTTTCCCTAGCGATTCATAATAATAGCCAGCGTAAAATATGCAAAAACTAAAATGTTTTTCTTCTACAGACATACACCAGAAGCCTAAATGTCTGCTGTTATAGCAATTGCCTAGTTATTCTAACAAACGAATAGGCTACCCAAATCCTGAAAAGTCACTGAAAAGTTCTGCATTGTTCATTAATCGTAGCATGTACATTCACCGTGAGTTTGTTTTAACCTTCAATGACTCACTCATTCCTCTCAAGGAACTAGCCCATCCCATCCTTATAGACAAAACAGTTGAGTGGTAAATGCCATGTTGTCTTTTGTGTTGCAGTGCAACATTATGAAACTGTAGCATTAGTCAAAAACAATTACAGTATATGTATACTTTTGAGAGAGAGAGAGAGAGAGAGAGAGAGAGAGAGAGAGAGAGAGAGAGAGAGAGAGAGAGAGAGATTTTAATTTCATTTTCGTTTTGTGGTCCTCACGAGAACACGTGGTTTCTAATAAAACAGTGCCAAGCTGATGCAACTTGAGAGCAGTTTGTTGAAATAAGCGTTCTGCTGAACCATACATGCGCAGCCAGGGCAGGGCTACAGTAAAGAGCATACAAACGAAGCAATCGGCATTCCACTATCGGGTACATTTATTGATCCGCATGAATTACTAACCAATGAGAAGCCGAGGTGGAATTTTGCAAGGAAGACCAGTTAGATTGCATCGTATATATTAGATCGTATACTGCACATGTAGTCAAAGAAGTAAAGTATACAACGAGGACATGGCTGCAGAAGTGACTCAGAGTGCTCAACAGCTATCACTTGGTAAGTAACTTTACAGTAAGTTGTTTCCTAATTAGATATTGAACACATTTTCAAGCGAGTGCAAAGGGACATTTTCTTAGATAAAAACAGCTGTACTCATATCAAACTAGAAGAAACAGTTTTGCAAAATGTAACATTATGTTATTATTCCGAATAACATTAGAACAATAATAGTACTCAGCTCCGTACTAATGTACAAGTTCGTTGCAATTGACCCAACGAGTTTTGCATTCTATTTTTCAATTGTTGTCAGCTTTTCGTTCGGTATATGTCTAAAAATCAAAGTGGTATGTAATTCAATATGTTAACGTAACATTATTCAGCAGGTTTTATTCGACTTATGAAACAAAAATAGTTAATTCTACTTATATATTTATTTATTTTGTCAATTGACATCGGAGCACTGTACACGGCAAAAAACATTAAAATAATTTAACATATAGTACCATATGATAAAAACATAGGACATCATATTACTATAAATACACAGTACAGTACAACGTAAATATATTGCACAAGATTATACACTTTCAAATCATGGTCCACTATGTTTAAAGCTTGATGTGTTCCCCGGCATAAGAAGTCGACACAAATCCAGATGTGAAACAAAACAAATTAGATTTTATTACTCAGGACTCTTTGCTGCCTTTCTTTCTACTCTGTTCTTGCTCATGACCTGTTGGAGCCAAGACACGCCTAATGCCCCGCCCAGGAACACAGTAACACACAACAATAGGTTCCGCACATATTGCTACATCCTTTCTCTTTTTTTTTTTTAAACAACTAAACATTATCAACTAACTTTTGTTAGCATTTGTACTCTCTAGTACCTAAACTAAAACAAATGATGATGAACATTTCTATTGATTCAAACAAAGTCTTTTAGGTGTGTGGGCCTGCAAAGGGGTCTTCCATATCTACTGTGGGCAGTCTCTGCAACCGCTGAAGACTCACGGTAGGCTGGCTGACCATGGTCCTCGGAACTCCCTGGACCCCTGATGTCCTCCGCGAGGCCCTCTGTACTCTGTGTACTTTTCTGTAGTTCTTTGTGCTCTTCATCCTCAGTGTTTGTCTCCTTCAGTTCTTGGGGCTTATCTAGAGTTGGAAAGTGGTTTCCCTGTTCTTTAGACCTCCTAAGGTGTCTTCGGTTTCTTCTTAAGGTCTGTCCTTGTTCTGTTAGTATCTCATAAGACCTCATGTCTACTGGCTTAATCACTGTGGCTTTCTGCCACCATTTGCTCTGTCCACCCCATGGCTGTACTCTCACCTTGTCATTTCTTTGTAGTGGAGGTAGATCTTTTGCTGATGTGTTGTAGTACTGTGCCTGCCTGTGTTGGCTCTCCATGATCATCTTCTGCTTGTTGCTGGTCACCCCAGGCCTTAGTAGATTTTCACTCATCAGCAAGAGGGTTTTAGTTCTCCTGCCCATCAGGCTTTGTGCTGGACTGCTGTCTACACCCTGAGAGGGGGTGTTTCTGTGGTCCAACATGGCCAGATATGGATCAGATCCTGCTCTTTTGCTTTAGCCATTAGCCTTTTGGCTGTTTTCACTGCTGATTCTGCTTTTCCGTTGCTCTCGGGTAGCCAGGGGATGATGTTTTGTGTTTAAAGTCCCATTTTTGCTGAACTCTTTGAACTCTTCTGCTGTGTGTGGTCCATTGTCAGAGTACAGTGTGTCTGGAACCCCATATCTTGCAAAGTGTGCTTTTAGCTTCCGTACAATTGTGCTGGATTTCGTGTTCTCCAGGAAGTCAACTTCGCAAAAGTTGGAGTAGTAGTCAACGGTAATCATATATTCCTTCTCGTTGACTGTAAAAAGATCTGTTCCCACTGTTTCCCAGGGTCTACTTGGTGCTTCGTGTGATTTTAAAGTTTCCTTTTGCTGCTTGATTCCCTGTGCACTGCACACACTGCATTGCTCCATGTATGTTTTCAGCTGTGCATTCATGCCTGGCCAATAGATACTCTCACGTGCTCTTCTTAGGCATCCTTCTATTCCAATGTGTGAGGAGTGGACTCTTCGCATAATATCTGCTCTGAGAGAAGCTGGTATAACTACACGCTCACCCCTGAAGACAATTCCATTTTGTACACTTAGCTCATCTCTGCTATGGAAAAACACTGTTGCTTCCCGAGGTACGTGTTCCTTAGTGTCCGGCCAACCCTGTAGGATCATTTTCTTTAACACCTGAAGATCCTTGTCCTGCTCTGTTGCTTTTTGTATGGCCTTTAGCCTCTCGTCGGAGATGGGCAAGTAGTGCACCATGTTAATGGATTCAATTTCAGTTTCTACTGGATGTTTTGAGCTGGAGTCTGGTAGGTATGCCCTGCTTAGCGTATCTGCCAGTAGTAAATGTCTTCCTGGGTAATATCTGAGTCTGACATCATATCTCTGCAACCTCAGTAGCATCCGCTGTAGTCGTTTGGGTGCACAAAGAAGGGGTTTCCTTATTATACTCTCTAGTGGTTTGTGATCAGACTGTACTTCTACCGTGTGTCCATATGTGAACTGATGAAATCTCTCTATTCCAAACAGTACTGCCAACAGCTCTTTTTCTATCTGAGCGTAGCCTTGTTCTGTATCTGTCAGGGCTCTGCTTGCGTAAGCAATTGGCTGTCCTGACTGCATGAGTGCCGCCCCAATCCAGTTTCTGATGCATCACATTGCAAAACAAGCTGTTCTTCTGGGTTGTAGTATTTTAGTACTGGAGTTTTTGCAATTGCCTCTTTAATTTTCTCAAAGGCCTCTTCATGCCAATCAGTCCACTCCCACAATACGTCTTTGTGTGTCAGTTGTCTCAGAGGTTCGCACATCTCTGACAGGTGTTCACAAAATTTTGCTAGGTAGTTCACCATACCCAGGAATCGTTGCACTCCCGAATGTCTGTTGGTCTGGGCATCTGCTTAATGGCATTGACCTTCTCCGGATCGACTTTCAGACCCTGTGATGTCAAGAGGTGTCCAATATATGGCACTTCTTTCAGCCTGAGCTGAAATTTCTCTGGGTTTAGCTTCACATTGCATTCTCTGCACCTTTCCAGGAGCTTTCTCAATTTATCATCATGGTCTTGTGCAGCTACTATATCATTGTTTCCTTCCCCAACAATAAGGATATCATCAGCTATGATTTTGATTCCTGGCACCCCCTCTAACACTTGGTTTAGTTTTCTCTGAAAGACCTCGGGTGCAGGACTGATTCCCATCGGCATGCGCAACCAACGATAACGTCCAAATGGAGTTGCAAAAGTGGTGAGATAGCTTGACTCTTCTTCTAATTCAATGTGCCAAAACCCATTCTTAACATCACATACTGAGAAAACTCTTGCTTTTGCCAGATCCGGCAAGACGTCATCAGTGGTTGGAAGAGGGTAATGGCTTCTTTTGAGTGCTTTGTTTAGTGGCTTAGGGTCTATGCATATCCTTAACTTTCCTGAGGGTTTTTTCACAACCAATAAACTGCTGATCCAGTCTGTGCATTTCTCAACTGGAGCTATGATTTCATGTTCTTGCAGTCTAGCCAGTTCCTTCTTCAGTGGTTTTGACAGCACCACCGGTACTCTTCTCTTTGGTAGTTTCACAGGCTCTACACTATCATCTACTTCTAGCTTGAGTTTTCCCTCGAGTCGCCCTTCCCTTGGAATACATCTGCAAACTCTTGTCGGATTGATTCCATGCTCCACGAGTTAATGTCTCTGTTGCTGGTGGATTTATCAACTGCTAGAATGTTTTGGTGCTGTACTGTTATTAACTCCATAGCCTGTATGGCTTTGCTGCCTAGCAGTGGTCTGAGAACATTATTGTTGACAACAATGAATTCCAGCCTATACGCTTTTTTGTTGCGTGGATTTCTTAACTTAAGTTTGCATTTTCCAACGGGCTTCAGTGTGCTTTTATTATACATTACTAACACTTGCTTGCAGTTTTCAAGGTGGATGTCTCTTGTTAGGAGGTTCTCTGGGATTACATTGCAGCTAGCACCACAGTCAAGTTGAAATTTAACTGGTTGTTTGTTCAGTAACATGGTTGCAAACAGTGCTGCGTGAGGCTGTAGTGTTGACGCTTGTACTGCATTGATGCTCTCTGATTCCGGCACCAAGGTTACACATAGGATATCCTCGCCACTGTCTGACTCAGTTGAAACATTCTCCAATGCTAACACTTTTGCTTTCTCCTGCTACTGCTACTTCTACATTTGCTAATAAAATGGTTCCACTTGCCACAACCCTTGCATTGCTGGCCATATGCTGGGCATTTTTCTTTTTTCCTCTCATGTCTTCTTCCACAGTAGTTGCATTGTATTAAATTAGCGTCATTTGGTGTGGGTCTTTTTTGTCTCATTGTTTCCTTTTGTGTAACTGCATGTATCTGTGTAGACCCCCGCTCTTCAATTGTTTTTGTTCTTTCTTTGGATAATTCTGCAGCTCCCCCAATCTGTAGACACTTGGCTAAATTTAAGTCAGCTTCCCTTAGTAGGCGTTCTCTTAAATGTGCGTCTCGAGTTCCACACACAATTTTGTCTCTTATGAGGGAGTCTGTAATATTTTCAAAATTACAGGTGGCTGCCAATATCCTTAATTCTGTGACATATTTGTCAAAACTTTCATCCGGGCCTTGGTTGCGTGTAAAGAAATTGTATCTCTCTACCGTCTCATTTTTCTTTGGGTCACAGTAATTGTCTAGCGCAGTCATTACTTGTACTAACGTACGATCGGCTTGCGCCTTCATTCAGTGTTTCACACACCTCCCTGCCTTTTTCTCCAATCAAGTAATACAATAGTTTCACTTTCAAAACATCCTCCTTATCCCCCATTGTCAGGGCAATGTATAAATTAAACTCCTCTTTCCATCTTCTCCAGGCCAGCGATAAGTTCTTTTCATCAAAGTCTATTTTTCCTGGGGGTTTGAGTGCGTGTTCCTTTTTTAAATTTTTTTATTAACAATCAGTTATTAGTGTTTCCTCTTGTTACTCTACACAATATCTAGGATGCCAATGTATCGATCTACTCACGGTTAACTTTTAGTCCTTTCCGTTCCGCGCTGTTTTTTTTTTTGTTTTTTTTTTTTGTTTTTTGTTTTTTTTTTTTTTTTGCACAAACGTCTTCATGGATTACTTCAGGGTTCCTGAAAGCATACCGCTGCCACCATGTTTAAAGCTTGATGTGTTCCCCGGCATAAGAAGTCGACACAAATCCAGATGTGAAACAAAACAAATTAGATTTTATTGCTCAGGACTCTTTGCTGCCTTTCTTTCTACTCTGTTCTTGCTCATGACCTGTTGGAGCAGAGCACGCCTAATGCCCCCCCAGGAACACAGTAACACACAACAATAGGTTCCACATATTGCTATATATATATATATATATATATATATATATATATATATATATATATATATATATATATATATATATATAACATATTACATGCACATACTTATATTATGACGGTCATCTTATTTGTATAAGAAGGAAAAAGAAAATAGAAAAAGAAAAATAAGGATACGGAGAGAAATGGCAGATATATAAAAGCAAATTAAGAATTATGAACATTTAAAACATACAGCTAACTAACTAATAAAATAACACAACACAGAAACACCCCAGAACAACCCCAAAACCACCAGTGTCCAGTGTCGGCATGGAAGATTAATCCGTAGCAATCCTTAATCGGGCAGTAGAAACGTGTGTGATGGACTCAGGTGAAAACAACAAACTCCAATGACGCGCCGAGAACACTTGCAATGATGTTGTTATTGTTTGAATAACAATTGAAGCAAGGCAAAAACAAACAAAATGATGATTAAAAAACATTATAGTTCACATTTAGAGGATGCCACTATGATAAATAACTTGCTTTATTTATGTATTCATTTAAGATTTTGAGTAATTTGGTTTGGTATGTAACTATTCACAAACCACCATTTGCAACATCCCAAGAACGTTAAATGTACAGTATGTGGAGGTAGAGCTACAAGTACGGTTTATTAAAATGTTTCCATAATTTGAGAACAATAAAAAAATCGATTTTAAATAAAACATTTTTTTAAATTAAAAGAAAATCGCCATCCCTGAACCAAAGTGATATCATCATCATTGTTCCTTATTGATTCCTGTTGTTGTGATACTATGCAGAAAAGTGACAGAAACATGGGTGATAGTAAATAGGTTTGATTGTAAACTAATTTGGGGAAACATTTCAAACTTTAAAAGTTAAGTTACTTATCAGTCAACAGACTTCAGCCAACCTCAAGTTTTGTACTTCTTTTAAGTAGTTATGTTTGTGTTTTGACATGAATCAGGCTACACAGCCCTCTTACATTTATTATTATTATTATTATTATTATTATTATTATTATTATTATTATTATTATTATTATTATTTTCTAATAACCCAGAGGAGCTGTATGTCTCTGATAAAGAAGGAGATGATTCAACTGGAGATGGGACAAAAGAGAAACCTTTCAAAACTGCATTGAAGGTAACGTAAAGGAGATTGTAATTTTTTATTATTATTTCTTATGCATTTTATGTGTGTATGATGCAACATTAAATTGTATAACCCTGTATCCTCCCAGGACACACACAAATTAAGTGTATAACTTAAATGTGTTTCTTCCTGGAATAAAGATTTTAAATAATTGTCTTATTTTGTATTGTAAGAATTGAACTCACAAAGGGTGATTGAACTCTCAAAATTGAATTGCACACAGCTGGTTTTAACATTGTTTAACATTTCAGTACATTGTTTTACATCCTCTGGAAAATCACAAAAACAAGATGTGAAACTGGTCCTTGTGATAAGGGGTGTGGTGCCTAGAGGTTGCATGATAAATGTCTTTAATACAAAACTGAGAGAAACACAAAACAAATTCATTTTTAACTATTTTTATTGGCTGCCTGAAAGTCTAGGGGTGTAACCGGTGACTTCCCTAGTCTTCTGTCATGCGCGACTATTGCTTCATGGAAAAAGACAGCATCTACTGACCCATTAGAGCTCAGATGAACATCTATTGACACCAATAAAGAAACACCCTGCAGCCAGAGGAGACAGTCCTTCGTTTTTGTATTCAAGTTATTTTGTTCTTTGCTGTTTCCACAATTAAATATTTTGTTAATTTTGATCCTCTTTGTCCAGACTGTTTGATTGTAATTGAAGAGAACCTTACAGTATAAAAAGAGGAATTCTATAATTGGCTGTAATTCATATCCATCTTCAGTATGTTCTCCTCACAGATTTATTTTGGAAACGCTTAAGTTTATGTTTTATCCTTCATACAACGTAATATCGTTAAAATTGTATTACCATTTAATTTATCTCGCTGTATGTGTATTTTTTATAAGTTGGTTCAAGACTTTAAATACATTTTCCTGGTATTGACAATATTATCACTGGCCCATTTAATTTTCAAATATATAGAGCTATAAGGCTCTCGATTATAACGCGCCTTGGATATAGCGCTCCTACAGCATGTCCCCCAATTCCCTATACTAGTGATTCATACAATATTTCTACAGTAAATACAGTACCGGTGTTGTGTGGTGTTATGTGTCCCGCGGCGCCCCCGAACCCCTCCCTCCCCCGTTTATAACTCTTTTCGGTATAACGCTCATGTTGTTTGTCCCCCGAGACCTGCGTTATAGTGAAGGAGCACTGTATTTATAAGTAAATACAACTGCAAAGAATCGCTTCAACTCAAGAAAAAAGCGGAGCGTGATGATGACGCTAATGCCAATAAGTGCCATTCATTCAAATTCTTGGTTGTCACATCATTAAGTTCATAGTTTTTCTCTCTTTTCAGGCAATGTTGTTTTATGGAAAGGAACCATTTCCCAACATTTATGTCGACTCCCAAAAGGATGATGAGGTAAATATATGTAGTATATTATGGGTAGAGGGTACTTATTTAAATTAAAAAACATATTTTTCGACTATCTCAGTTGCAATTTGATTAATATTGATTTCTAAAATATGTATGTATTTTCATTTTTTAGCGCTGGGCTCTTATATCTAAAAGCCAGATGAAGAGTGTTGGAAAGCTCTGGCATCGGGAACAAATGAAAAATGAAGCCAAAGATAAAAAAGAGGTTAGTTATCATGCTTAAAACTGTATTTTTATTCATTTTTGCTGTGAATGTATTCATAATGGGATTTTTGACATTTTATATACAGGCGGAAGATGCAATTCGCAGAGAAAAGAACTTAGAAGAAGCTAAAAAGATTGTGATCAAGAATGATCCTAGTCTTGCAGAGCCTGAAACAGTGAGTCAGATTTCATATGGGTACTGGTTTGTGCAACATTTTAAATGTAATGCAGTAAAATCTAATACATCCTTATCAACTGGGTTCTATGTGGAGGTCTCATTGAAGTGGTGGGGGGTGGCATGAAGGGAACTATTAAAATCTGAACTCCCTCTGTAATACGATGTTCTCTAGAAAATCACCAAACTGTATGGATTTAGATTGTTTTTAAAAGGTATTCAGTTAAGATAACTACCACATTGCTCCTCTGGTACATCACGGCTGCATCTGTGCATCTGAAACTCCAGGTCTGCACAGTAAACTTCACTGATTGATAAATCACACACAGTTTATAAATCACACACAGTTTATTCCAATTTGGTTTGAAAGTACAACAGGAACCAGCTAATAACATGCTTGTTTTGTAATTTCAGCTTAAGATTCGATCTTTGGAGGAATTCAGGGGTCGTCGTGTGAAAGTGTTTGGCTGGGTGCACAGGTTGCGCAGACAAGGTACAGGAATATATTCTTCTATGTGTGCCTGTGACAGGGGAGATCTGTGCTGGCTATCGGGCGCATGCCTGATCCTGGGGGTGTCGGAAGCCCTGTTTGATCCACCTGCCAATTATGGCGATGACACGAAGAGGTTGAGCGAGGGTGTGTCACGTGGACCTCTTTGATTGGTTGGGGGGGCAGGTGTTGGGGAGACGGTCGATCCCATAAAAATGACGCTCTCCTATTCCTTGGGTTAGCCCTTGCAAGATACAACACAGTGGAAGCTCTGGCCGGAGAAATGGAATAAACAAAGAGAACGAAAGTGTACAGACTGAGTAAAAGAAAAGGCTGCCTGTGCCTCTGATACAGCAGCAGGTGGCAGTAGAGAACAAGAAAAGGCAGCGGAGACGGCTGAAGAAGACAAAAGCTCGATTTGGTTTTGTTTACATACCCACACTGGGAAAGTACAGTCCCTGGGATGTTAATTGTGTTATCTGGGCAAACCCATTAAAGTGGTGAGGGAATAGGAGACTGTCAGTTAATCTTGTGTCTCGCACATTAGTGGAGGTGGCGAGACCCTGCTTATAGCAGCACTTTTCTTTGTAGTTTTATGTACGGGGGAGGGGTCGGATACCATTGCTTGTTGAAACCCTGAGGGCCTGTGCGGTGTCTCAAAGACACTTTCTGACTCCCGTGAACCACCCACACACCCTCTCACAATGCCTTTATAAGACTGTTGTAAAAATATGAAAACTGAAAGTAACCAAAATATTTGTCAATAGTAACTTCTCAAATCATCTTTTGCTGTACACACATTACCACATTCTTTTGATTGGCATCTCTTAATAGAAACTGTATAACTTTTTTTTGCAGGGAAGAACCTGATGTTCATAGTTCTTCGAGACGGTACAGGCTACCTGCAGTGTGTCCTTACTGATAAGTTGGTAATTATTTTCCAATATTTGTTTCCCTTGTTGTGAGGATCAACTATTTTTCAGCATTACAGAGGCTGTGCAAAGTGTCCATTGACAGGTGTTAAAATAGTATTGAAACTGCTGTAAGGGATGCTTTGTATCATTTCCATTTTTCTAATGTAGGAAATCAATTGACAAATTACATTATGCTGGAATATGTAGTAATCACAGCAAATAACAGGTACAAAATTAAATATTAGGAAAATATTGATGAGGTAATAATTCCTTAACCCTTTAACCCTTTGTGGTCCATTTATTCAGAGCTTGTCAGGCACGTTAGGTCTAATTTATTTTCACACAAGCTGTTTATTTCACACACGCTGTTTAAAAGTAATTGTATTCACAGTAAAACAGGTTTAAAAGACACTGCATATCAACATGACACTCAGTACTGCATCTCCAGCCCTGCCCCACCCCTGGTGTCTGCAAAGCCGACACGTAGCGAATCCTCCTACGTTCGAAGCTTCATCACTGATCTAAAAATAAACTATTTTTAGATCAGAGAACTCCATCTATCAACATGCGTCCGGTTTATGACACAGGAGTGCTGCTATTAAGATATCCCAAAAAAAATGGCTTACATTGTAATTAATGCAAGCACCATTTTCAACGTGAATGGCTGCAGAAACACGACTGTTGATGAGGGCAGCAACATGTGTCGCCAAGTTTGTGTTTCTAAAAAAACAAACAAACAAATAACATAAAATAAAAAAAAACATTCACAGTCGGGTGTCCAAATGAATCTGCCTCGGAACAAAATGCTGTTCTTGAGAATGCTCCACCGGCCAATGAAACACAGTCAGACATATTGCAAACGTATCTGTTTGCTAGACCAAAATAGTCATGCCTGCCTGATTAGTTATGCCTGAACTGTCAATTGGTGATCGATTAGTTTTGAACTGGAGAGAGAGAGACTGACAGAGCGAGACAATGTGAGAAATGCGTACTATTTGTTGTTTAGTTTGAAGTGTATACTTACCGTTAAAGTGCAGTAAAAGCACAGCCCCAGCTCCTTCATTTTAAAAACACTACATTTTTTAAACTTCATGTATACTTTTATATGAATAATGTACGTCAACATGTAATTCTTCAGGCTATAATGCGTGTCATTTTATTTATTTATTTTAACTAATGCTAATTATTTTTCTAATAACATTACTTCACATATTAACAATACAGATTTCGTGGTGATTTTTATTTATTTTTTATCCTTTTGGAGCATATAGAAGATAAACACATTGTAACTTTATATCTTTGTTTTTATTTACAGTACTTCATTTTTACAATGGAGGTTTATGATGTAATTTGGAAATATATATGTGTGTTTAAAAAACATTTAAGTTTTGTTGGAGAGGGGCTTCAGGGTTCAAAGTGTATTGAAGACAGCCCTCAAGAATAGACTGTCAAGTGACAGACTACATCCTTGTCATAAGAGTTCAGGGACCTCACTGGAAGGAGTTTGATTATGGGAAGGCCCTGGCAAAGATCAGACATGAAAAGGAAAGAATCTTCTGCACAACAGCTGCAAAAAAGTGGCTTGTGTTTCAACTAGTTTTTTTTTAATGAGGCAATTTCAAAAGACCTAATTCTTGCTGACTAAATGAAAACTTTTTAAATTTTTATTTTTTGTTGTTCTTCAGAAACACAAGGTCAGTATGCAAATACTGTGGTTGTGTTGAATTCTAAATCATAAAACATATTGACCCCGTCACTAAAGAAAATGTCCCCTAAAATTTTGGTAGGGGGCCAAATTGGCCCTCAATCAGTAAGTCCTGGAGCAAACATTGCATTTCAAAACTATGTTTGTAACTAGCTTCGTGAATTTCTTTTTCTACAAAGTCAATGTTCATCTGAAAGTGGTTCAAAATGGCACACAATGCATCTGAGTGCATGTACAACCCTAGAGCTTTGGCCCCGGCCCAGCCTGAAGATTGGTTTTGCCCTGGAGTTTCAGTCAAAATGATCATTGGCCACTTTCACCCATGTGTCCGTGTTATGTCTGTGGTGAAGGGACTATGCGTATTGCTCAGATCCGGATCAGTTTTTTTCCCTGGCTTCTCTCGGCCTCTCTCGGCCATTGAAAGCTTTTCTCGGCTTTTTCCACAGAAAAAACGACTATGGACCTGTGATTGACACATTTTTCATGACGTCAGACAGGGTCCGACATCGGACCGCAAAGGGTTAAGGACCGGGATCGTGTTAACACAGTCATACTGAAGTGGGCTTCTAGGTCCGGGATCATGTAAACACAATTTAAAAAGCTTTGCTTTGTTGACTTACAGGGCCACCGTACTTTGCAGTACAGGCTTGAAACACATATCACTGCATAGGGGAGGGACTGACGTTCCTGATAGTTTTTTTCTATTTTTCCATAATGTTAACTTTAGTGGAGTTCGGGGGGTGTGAGCCAGGGCTTCGCCCCTTTCTAATTTTGTCTGCCTATCAGCATTGACTAATTTCACCTGCTTATCAGCATTGACTAATTTCACCTGTCTATCATCATTGACTCCCTATTTAAACCCAGTCAGAGCTCAGCTCTTTCGTTTTGCTTTTTCCCTCCTCCTCCCTCATCCTCCTCACTTTTTCCTCTGCTGCGTGCCTCTTTGTCGGTCCCCTCTGGGGAACAGTGAGTCTCCCCGTCTTCCCCGACCTGGAGTTCCAGTAACTGTGCAGGTTCTTCGTGTGGTCAAAGGGGATCACCAGCCACACTATTCTTTCGCAGCTCATGCTCTATATCTTGCCTCATGAAAGAAGGCTCTGTCTTACTTCCTTCTTTACCCTCCTGGGACTTGGCCCTCTTCCTCTTAGTGCTCGAGTCCCATAACTAACAATTATTTGTGTTCTTTCAGATTCTCTTTTCTTCCTTACATCAAGGCTTCGTATGAGCCGTTCCGTCCTCTCAGGGTCGAACCCGGTCGCTAACTGGGACCCAGTCGCGAGGCTGATCCTATAAAGACTCTCTGAGAAGTCAGAGGACTCTGGGTTTTCAGGGGTCCAGAGGCCATTAGGGCTAGCCTCGACTCCACAGGGAAGGCTCTCTCGGTTGGAGTCCGGTCCTTCCTTTTTTCTCTCTCTTGTCTAGAGGCCAAGCCTCCAATCCTGTTGCAAAAAGCACTCCCTTCCTCTCACAGCCCCGGCTCCCGCCCTGTGAATTACTGATAATAATGGAATGAATAACTGTTATTTTATTTATAAATATTTATTTTTAGAAAATAATCGAGAATGGTGTCCATTATTGCTTATGTAAAGACCCTGGGAATAAACACATATTATGTCATGTGAAACAATGCTTTGTAATTTGCCCAAACATCAATATTTTTAAACAAAACTTTCAGGAAGTATTTTAAGGTCCCTTGGATCACAGAATAACATGTTTTATGTATCTCTAAGCAGAATACATAATAAAAAAATACTTAACTTTAAAAAAAATATATATATAGTGTTGAAAAAAAGTGAAACATTTTGTATGATTTCTGAAGTACTTTATAATGTTCCCCAGAGTGTTCTGAAAAAAGGACACCATTTCCAAGATGCTACTATAAAAAATAGATTTTTAGTGAATGTTTATAGGACGTGTCAACTACAGCCAAAAAACGCCTGGTCCTGTGGGAGCATCCCACTGAAAAATGCTTGGTCCTGAAAGGGTTAAATGAATAGTGTATTCCCTCGAATTTAATAGGCAGCCCAAATTTCTCACCCTCAATTTTAGGAAAAAATAAAACATCAAATAAAGATGCGTTTACAAAGATACAACCTCAATTACGCATACAAGACCCCTTTATACAAAGGAATACTCTCGTTTTTTGCAGTGAAATGCAACAAACTCATCTATTAGGCATATTGGTAAAGCATATTGTATATTGATAAATTAACATGCCTGTAACAACAGCAAATCTCTCCTAGTCATGATCCTTTGAGATGGAGGAGTCTCTTTATTACTTGACATCTCCCAGACAATGACTCCCGCTTCTTTGAAAATGACTGCCTGTATGTCATGGATGATTCAATATCAGGCAGTAACGTTTTTGTTTGTTTTTTCTTGGGCAGTCAGTCACGTTCCTGTTTGTGTACTCGGGCAGTCATTTTTTTGTTGGCTATTTTTAATACACGCATCACTATACTCATATTGGTTTAAAAAGTATGTCTTAAATTAGAAGGAATACAGTACTTATGCTATAAAAGAATCCTCCTGTATTTTTGTCATAGGTTTGAGATTTCAAATGGTTATTATTATTATTTAAAAAAAAATAATGTTTTATTGTGCTTGTGTTTAGTATATAAGTGATCTCTAAATTCACATTTTAAAATGTTTTTTCAACCACTTAAAGTTAACAATACGTATTTATATATTTTTTATTACTTGAGAGTAGCTGTTATTTACTTCATGCTATTATTGGACTATGCATTTGCCAAGATAAAATTAGATCGTAGTGGTGGGGACCAACCAAGACTTAGCTTCACTGTAATATATGAGCCTTCATTGCTTTATCTTCCACCTGGTAATGTGTTGATGGCTAAGTGCAATGCTCCCTCCAGGGATCAACCAAGTGCGGCCTCCCTAGACAGCATGACAACCGTCTGGAATGGGCATGGTGGGGCACTTCGAAGGGGTCATCAAGTGGGCTCCCGTGACACCTCATGAAGGCTCAACAGTGACGTTGTTATCCCAGCACCACTCCCCTCCACCACTTAACACAACCCAGCCCAGTTTACTTACCTTAGCCACCCAGTCCTTTTCATTGATATTAACTTCCTCTATCACTTACCTTAGCTATCCATTCATTTTCATTGATGCTAACTTCCTCCACTGTCTCTCTTTTGAACTCCCCAATCTGTCCCTATCCTCAACCAAAGTCAATTGCTACTTCTCTCTGCCACCTTGGATAAAGCCTTCACTGTAAGGCGCAACTCCTGTCCACTGAATCCAGTATCTCTAAAAAGCTGGTTCATGGAGTGCACAACGAATCTCAGACAACCCACCTCTACTGGACTCTCCTGTTCCACCTCAGCAGCTAACTCAGCATACCAAAGTCTCTTCCTCTCATATACCTTATCCACGGAATCCTCCCATGGCACTGTTAGCTCCAGCAGGAGAACAAGGTTTGCTGAGACTGACCACAGGACAATGTCATGTCGAAGAGTAGTGTATTTGTTTATTTAGCAGACATCTTTATCCAATGCAACTTACAGAGACTACAATAGAATCATTTTCATAGTTTCCTAAGGACACATCAAACTGTACTGGATGCAATCGGATTAAGAAAAGAAGTACCATATTATTTCTAGAACAGCTTTTATACTAACATTTACACAGTAAGATATATAATCACCTATACACATATATTTTAACTCGTTCTTGTGTCCATTTCCTAAGTCATTAAGTGACTGACTCACTGTGTGACCCTGAGCAAGTCACTTAACCTCCTTGTGCTCCATCCTGCGGATGAGATGTTAAATCAATGTCCTATTGTAAGTGACTCTGCATATAATGCACAGTTCACAGCCTACCTCTGTAACGCATCCAGTAAAGACGCTCCGCGTGGAGTGCTGGATGCTCTCTATAGCCTGGACGTCGCCGGTTCGAGTGCAGGCTATTCCACAGCTGACCGTGGACGGGAGCTCCCAGGGGGCAGCGCACAGCTGACCGTGGACGGGAGCTCCCGGGAGGGGAGGGGGCGTTTAGGTCGGCCAGGGTGTCCTCGGCTCACCGCGCACCCTGTAGTCTGGCCGGGCGCCTGCGGGCTTGCCTGTAAGCTGTCTGAGAGCTGCGTTGTCCTCCGGCGCTGTAGCTCTTGGGTCTCTGCATGGTGAGTCTGCAGTGTGAAAAAAGCAGTCGGCTGACGGCACACGCTTCAGAGGACAGCGTGTGTTTGTCTTTGCCCTCCCAAGTCAGCGCAGGGGTGGTAGCGGTGAGCTGAGCTGAAAAATAATTGGCCATTCCAAATTGGGAGAAAATAATGAAAAAAATATTGGCAACGACTAAATTAAAAAAAAAATAATATTATGGTTATTATTATTATTATGACTGAACTAAATATTTATGTGTTTCTCTTTTCTTAGTGTCAGTGCTATAATGCGATGGTCCTGTCCACTGAAAGCACTGTTGCGCTTTATGGAACATTGAAGCTTATGCCAGATGGGAAGCAAGTAAGTCAGACAGTTTTACAGTAGTATATGGCTTTTTATACAATTTCATCAACCAAACTTGCCCTATTCGCAAAGCTGAAGCTTGTGATTTTTTTCTCATAGGTTGTTTTTAGTAAATTACGTTTTGATATTCGAAAGAAGAAATAGTTCAATACATCATGTACAGAAAAGTAAAGAATAAGAGTTAGCAATGAAATGTTTAATCACAATTTAATGAGTGATTCTTCAGATGTAAGTAAAAATATGACATACAGATAAATGGATGTATGGCATTAATACCAAGTTTCAAGACAATTGGGTAAGCGGTTCTGCAGATATATTGGAAAATTTGAAGTAGTACGAACGCATAAATTAAAGCTTTGTGTATAGTGCCCATAGTTTCAAAATCTAGATCTAGAAGCTTCTGCTTGACCATAAACATTTTGGACACAAATGGATGTACATGATTGTTTTATAATATAGTGTTTATGAGACCTAGTTAATGTTGTTGACTTTGCTTTGTGCAGGCTCCGGGAGGCCATGAGCTCCACTGTGATTTCTGGGAGCTGATTGGCTTGGCTCCAGCCGGTGGTGCTGATAATTTGCTCAATGAAGAGTCGGATGTGGACGTGCAACTGAACAACCGGCACATGATGATCCGTGGAGAAAACATGTCCAAGATCCTGAAAGTGCGCTCTGCTGTTACACACTGCTTCAGAGAGCACTTCTTTAGCCGGGGATACAATGAGGTAAAACTGTTATTGATTGATACATTAATAATTCATTTACATTTATTAACATGTGTGTTACCTGTGAGAAATATCAGTAATGTATTTTTTTCCAAAAAAATTGCAACTTGGTTTAACAGAAGAAATTTGCCTTTGACCTTTTATCTACAGTGTTCTCTACATATACAGTAAGGTTGACACACTTCTAATGTTGTTTACAGCTTTTAACCAGGATGCGGTGTGGATATTAAGCCTTTTATGAAAAGTATTTTCGTGTCCTTCCATTTTAAAGTAATAAAACAGACTTATAGGTTTTAACACTAGCAACTGAGAAATGCTAAAAGCAAAATCAAGTTTTGAACGGGCATTAGAATCCTAAATTTGAATCCATAATCTCATTGTCTTCTGTTTTTGCAGATCACACCCCCTACCCTGGTGCAGACTCAAGTTGAGGGAGGATCCACTTTGTTTAACCTGAACTACTTTGGAGAAGAGGCATACCTAACCCAGTCTTCCCAGCTCTACCTGGAAACATGCATTCCAGCCCTGGGAGATACCTTCTGTATCTCCCAGTCCTACCGCGCAGAACAGTCTAGAACACGCAGACATCTGTCAGAGTAAGGAATATCAGACTCCTCACAATGGTTCTGTACTTGTGAATGGTATTGGTAAGGGTCTCGTGTGCTTAGTGCAACGTTCCCCGACCTAAGATTTAATCCTATCTAATAGTCACTGTTTCCTCAGTCCCACCTATCCCTAAGATGGAGTAGAAGCAGGCTGGAATCAACAATCTACTTTGCTTGGATGGGTTATCCTGGGTTGTTAGGTAAAACCTGTGCTTCTGCTCTGTGATGGAATGTGATTTTTACCTGTTCTTCCAGATACACTCACGTCGAGGCAGAGTGTCCATTCATTACATTTGAGGACCTGCTGAACCGTCTGGAAGACCTGGTTTGTGATGTTGTGGACAGGGTTCTGAAGTCTCCAGCTGCTGCCATGCTTTATGATATTAACCCAGTATGTTCAGTAAAGATCTACTGTAATATTATGTATCTGTACCATAGACTTTATTTAGTCAGAAATGTAGTTTGTGAGTGCATTACAGTATTATCCATAGCTCGGGATGCATGTCCTCAGAGATAGGGTAAGTGGGGGTGCACTGTGTATGCGTGTCATACTTAGATTATTTTACTGTACATGGTTGTTATAGTGGATGTGGATCATGTTGATCTATTTTCTATTATACTGTACTGATGGCTTTATTTGTTTTACTTGTGACTACAGTCAATTCTCGTTAATACGAATTTCAAGGGACCAGCAAAAAAATCGTGTTATCAGTAATTTGTATTATCAGAAGTTTAAAGCAAATGCACCCTGGCAGTTTGTATTGAAGTTACAAGAACACTGAACTCAAATTTCAATTACAGAACAATGATGAGTATTATACATTTGAAAGTACTGTGCATTTTATTGAAAATACAGATGTAAGTGAACCTTTAAAAGTATACATTGCAAATGAACTGCACTTGAAATCTACATCTGATTACAGGCATTTTTAAACCACAAATAAAGGAGTCCTCAACATCAGGGTACTGAGCAAATCGGACAGCCTAACGACTTGCATCCACAGTTTGCTATTCATTGACCTGTATTATTGTATCCCGGTTTTTCAAATTGGTTGCCAAATTGGTTGACAAAGTGTTTGCGGGAATATTGAAATCTGCGGCAACATCTTGTAGGGTGGTGCATTATCCACCCCTTTCAACACCTCCACTTATGTCTACAAGGACCGTACACGTTTTTGCGCTGCTACATTGAAATTACTTTGATGAGTGATCATAGGATCAGTAGTCCCAAAACAGCACTAAAATACAGAATAATTTGCAATAACAGCAAATTCTTGTTAAGTGAATTCGTATTATAATAAGTAATTTACAATAAGCGACTGCTAAATTTGACCGGGACCACATAGAAAATTCATAGTATCAGGAAATTCGTCTAATCCAAGTTCATTTTAATGAGATTTGACTGTATTTTCACACTATCAAGGCATCCAAAAGCACTTGTCAAAATGTTTACCCCAACTTAGTTCCTTTTACTATTATTATCATTGGTGTTTTGTAGCTATATAATGTTTTCCATGCTCTGATGCCTCCAGGATTTCAAGCCCCCTAAACGTCCTTTCAAGAGAATGAACTACCCAGAGGCCATCACCTGGCTGAAGGAGCACGATGTGAAAAAAGAGGATGGGACCTACTATGAATTTGGAGAAGTAAGCATTCTTAGTTTTCAGTCATTTGAAATGGTTGTTAAGTATTTTTCAGGTACACTTGCAAAAATGAAAGGGCATCCTGTTAGCTGTTTTTTTAAAGAGTACTAAAAATACCTATATACAGTGCCTATAGAAAGTCTAAACCCCCTTGAACTTTTTTTACATTTTGTTGTGTCAGTGCCTCAGACTTTCATACATTTAAATGAGGATTTTTTTCCACTTATCTACACACCATACTCCACACTGTTAAGGGGAAAAAAGTTTTTATTGAGAAAAAAAATATATATTAAAAATACAACACTGAAAGATCATAATTGGATAAGTCTTCACCCCCCTGAGTTAATACTTGGTGGAAGCACCTTTGGCAGCAATTACAGCTGTGAGTCTGTTGGAATAGGTCTCTACCAACTTTGCACACCTAGATTTGGCAATTTTTGACCATTCTTCTTTACAAAACTGTTCAAGCTCTGTCAAGTTCCTTGGGGAGTGTTGATGGACAGCAATCTTCAAGTCATGCTACAAATTTTCGATTGGATTTAGTGTAGGTCGGGGCTCTGACTGGGCCATTCAAGGACATTTACCTTTTTGTTCCTTAGCCACTCCAGTGTAGCTTTGGCTGTGTGCTTTGGGTCGTTGTCATGCTGAAAGGTGAACTTCTGTCCCAGTTTCAGCTTTCTTGCAGAGGGCAGCAGGTTTTCCTCAAGGACTTCTCTGTACTTTGCTCCATTAATTTTCCCTTCTATCCTGACAAGTGCTCCAGTCCCTGCTGATGAGAAACATCCCCATAACATGATGCTGCCACCACCATGCTTCACAGTAGGGATGGTGTTCTTTGGGTAATGCGCTGTGTTGGGTTTGCGCCAAACATAACGCTTTGGATTTAGGTCAAAAAGTTCCATTTTAATTTTGTCAGACCACAAAACCTTTTGCCACATGGCTACAGAATCTCCTGAGTGTTTTTTGCATACTTCAAACGGGATTAAAGGTGGGCTTTCTTGAGTAATGGTTTCCTTCTTGCCACCCTACCATACAGGCCAGATTTGTGGAATGCTTGGGATATTGTTGTCACATGCACACTCTGACCAGTCTTGGCCATAAAAGCCTGTAGCTCTTGCAAAGTTGCCATTGGCCTCTTGGTAGACTCTCTGATAAGTCTCCTTCTTGCTCGGTCACCCAGTTTGGAGGGACAGCCTGATCTAGGCAGGGTCTTGGTGGTGCCATACACCTTCCATTTCTTAGTAATCATCTTGACCGTGCTCCAAGTGATATTCAAGGCCTTTGATATTTTTTTATACCCATCCACTGATCTGTGCCTTTCAACAACTTTGTCCCGGAGTTCTTTTGAAAGCGCCTTGGTGCTCATGGTTGAGTCTTTGCTTTGAAATGCACTACCCAGCAGAGGGAACCTACAGGAACTGCTAAATTTATCCTGAAATCATGTGAATCACTACAATTTAACACAGATGGAGCTATTACAAGGGGGGTGGACACTTATCCATCCAAGCTATTTCAGTTTTTATTTTTTAATTAATTTTCTACACATTTCTAGAATGTTTTTTTTCACTTGGAAGTTGTGGGGTAGGATGTGTAGATAAATGAAAAAGAACTATTTTAATGCTTTTTAATTCCAGGCTATAAGGCAACAAAAGGTAAATATTTTGAACAGGGGTGTAGACTTTCTATAGGCACTGTAGTTCCATGTTCATAGTTGGATGTTTTAATGTGCACTGAATACCTGAATTAAATGAAATTGCTGATGTTTCAATAGGACATTCCTGAAGCTCCTGAGAGACTCATGACTGACACCATCAATGAGACCATCCTGCTTTGTCGCTTCCCAGCTGAGATCAAGTCTTTCTATATGCAGCGCTGCCCTGAAGATAGACGCCTTACTGAATCAGTAGGTTCCTCTATCTGGGTCATGAGGACCAGGGGGATGAGGCTTGAAAGTGGATTTTATATTAAGATTAAATTGTATTTAAAGGGTCTCAACTGTAAAATAAATAACCAGGTTAAAAAATTAAACCATGTCATAATACTGGACCCACAGAGGCGGAAGTATTTAAATCAACAACAAGCCTGTCATTTGTGTGACTTGTGTGTTTCTGCTTCAAGATGGTTGTTCTGTGTGAATTAAGATTTAATTTTGCCATCAGAAATGAAACAAGGCATCAGAAACTTGCACAGTATCGGTACCGTCTACTTGTAGACTCCTCTGATTTGTAAATAACGCCTGCTTCTTAAAGTTCCACTTTCAAACCCCTGAAGTCTTCTTCAGGGCTATGTAGACATTTTAGAAACAAGTGTTACTGTCTGATACATTTCCGCCTAACCTTTCGTAACGGAGATGGATTTACAATTGAGGAGGAGGATGATGGGAAGCCATCTTGAGGCAGGGAATGCAATTTAAAAGATTAAAAAATTGGTCAAAATGTAAAAAAAAAAAATTAAAACAATACACACACCTTACGTAAACAGTTGTAGCAACACATGGGGACATGTAACACAATAAAATAAAAAGGTCCCTATGTGCCCTTTAACATACAGTAAATCACTTAATAAATTGTGATCAAACTTGATCTGGTCATTCTTTACCTTAAAAGTATAGAATGTATATATGTAATACTTTTTATTTATTTTTTTTACATGTGCTTATTATTATTACTTGTTTATTTAGCAGACGCCTTTACCCAAGGCGACTTACAGAGACTAGGGTTTGTGAACTATGCATCAGCTGCAGAGTCACTTACAATTACATCTCACCTGAAAGACAGAGCACAAGGAGGTTAAATGACTTGCTCAGGATCACACAATGAGTCAGTGGCTGAGGTGGGATTTGAACCGGGACCTCATGGTTACAAGCCCTTTTCTTTAACCACTGGACCACACAGCCTCCTTACAGTGGATATAGGTCAAAGTTACTGATGGGTCTAATTTTGTATTTACAGCTATGATGGGGATGAATGTCACTTGCATGCTTGATTTAATTTGTTTGAGCTTGTATGATGTGCTCTATGAGGTTCCACAATGTTGTACTGTATTCATTGTTAAGAGTTTAATAACGTTTGTTGCTTTTAGCTGTGCTTCTGTTGAATTTAGGTTTTATTGTCATGTGGTTTTGTAGGTTGATGTACTGATGCCTAATGTTGGAGAGATTGTTGGAGGGTCAATGCGTATCTGGGATAGTGAAGAACTGCTGGAAGGCTACAAGAGGGAAAAAATCGACCCCACTCCCTACTACTGGTACACAGATCAGGTACGGACAATAAGTATATGTCATGGGTAAATTCCAATTCGGCTCAATAACATTCTGGCCTGGCTAAAACACCCCCTAATCCCTGTAAACTGGGGTAAGGAACTCCTCAACATGCTGCACCTCAGTACATCTGTATTGCTTGAATATCTTCAAATATATTAACTATTCTCTATACTATTTCTACAAAGTTTTTCTCCCATTTTTTAAAAAGGAAACATACAGTTGAAGAATGTGTTGCATGGAAATCTGTTTAGTTTGTTTTTGCTTTTCATCATAATTTTTAATAATTAGTAATAATTAAGTGTATCTTGTGACTTTTCTTCAGTGCCTAAATTACAAAAGAATTATAGCTTTCAAATATAGCAAGAACAAATATTGACTGGTAGGGAAACAAAGCAAGTTTGTTGAATAAGTACTTTCAAATGTAGAGTTATTCTGTGACAAATCACCCAACAGCTAACACCCTACCCTCTCGGATTTACACCAAACTCGCTGCTCATGGTAGTTTAAAGCAAAAAAAAACACATTTATGATTTCAGCCTGATCAGGTCAAGGGTCCAAAGTTATGAAGGTGTCAACATTTGGTTGATTTTAGAACCCCCAGCCATTAATTGATCTTTAACTCAAAAACTGTATGAGCTAGAGATGAAATCTGAGGGAAAATACATTGTTGGATAGATACAGTTTGGCTTGGAATGATTGAAAACCTATGAAGAATTTAGAGACTACAATGTATTTATCATATCCATTCACCCAGGGGGGGAATTAGAGCAGTATCTCTGGCTAGAGAAGGATGAGAAATGCTGGATCCCCCTTGAGAACATGCTGTGCAGTACAATGCCCAAGTCTCACTTCAGCTTCTGCACGTTGCAGGTTTTAAAACATTTCAGAAATGCTGAGAAAGTGTAATTTGCTGATGCGGCTTTTGCTCCAGATATTAATTATTCAGAATTTTCTTGTAACTTTGTATATGTAAAACAGTGACTTTGACCTTTTTTCTGATCTTTATTGTTGGTGTTTTTCCAAAGGACCAACTTTTCACCCTTTTATAACTTTGACCCCTTGACCCGATCAGATCAAGTTTGGTGTAAATCCAGGGTTTTTAGGTAGGGTGTTTGATATCTTTGGAGTGATTTGTTATGGAATTACTCTGTAGTCAATGATAAAAATGCAGTTTTTGAATAATTATCAAATTGATATTGATGAAGGGTCACTGGCTTGCTGTGCTGTTTCTGTTTGGTTATTACAATGTTAAGCCATTAGATGTCAGTATAATACATGTATTTCGCCTGAAAAAACGTGTCAGTGTGTTTTAGTATAAGCAGCTTCAGGTCTCTTTTTTAACATATAATGTATATTGGATCGGCATTCCTAATAATAAATCAAATGTCATTTAAAGCCACATATTGCTAAGGATATGCTTGCTAACCTAAAATATCATTAACTTCAATATTCATTTAAATATTCATTCCACTGCAAAACTATTCCCTCCCCTATGTTTGTGCACACAACACACTGTATTAGACTTAATCCTTAACTTTAAACACTAAATATTACACTACTAGAAACAGTAAAAACAAACTTGGTAATATTTTTTAACTGTTTCTTTGAAAGGCTATCAATGCCTTTAATATCACTGTCACTTTTTTAGAGCTGTAAATAGTCCATCATTTTGTATTGATTCTCATTTGTGTATATCCCATCAAATGCTAAGTTTATCTCAATTATTCCTGTATTTTGTAGCGCAAATACGGCACCTGTCCTCATGGTGGGTATGGTCTGGGGCTGGAGCGATTCCTGACCTGGCTGCTGAACAGACACCACATCCGGGACGTGTGCTTGTACCCACGCTTCATCCAGCGCTGCAGACCTTGAGAGGCATCCCTTCATCAATGGAAAACAACAGTCCACTCTAAACATAGCATACAAATAATTATCCTTTAGAAATCAGATTCTAAAATAAGCAAACGCTGCAAACCGGCTATATGCTTTTTTTTTCTCCTTGATTTTACATTATGAGAAGTGTTAGTTGTCTGTAAAAACAGCTGTAAGCTTTGCATTAAAGGTTTATTAAACGTTCAGACAAGGCTTGCATACAGCTAGTTTTAACTAACATGAATTCAACACATGCCCTGGAATGTATCACAGGTCGTTTAATTGGGTCTTGTTTGAAGGAGGGGGTGTATGGCTGGCTGAATTAAGTGACTGCCACTCAGCTCGTAAAAAAAGCGAGAAAGGAGCTACTATTTGCATTCCTTGCTGATTTTGGGTGTAATTGTTAGCAGACATGTCTCTTGTCATGTACACTGAATGCTTGTAAACCGTGGTTGCAGTTAAACTTCATATACTGTGTAACTGTGACTCAGTGCGCAGATGAACATCTACTGACACCATTTAAGAAACACTCCTCTGCAGCTCCAAGCAACATCAAACTGAGTTCGGAGAGAGGGCTCAAATACAACATCTACTGATGCCATGAAGAGAAACTCAGATCAACACCAACTGACTGAGGAGACACCCTGCATTTTTGTACTCAAGCTTTGTTCTTTGCTTTTTCCACAATAAAATGCTTTGTTAATTTTCACAATCTTTGTCCAGACTATTTGATTGTAATTGAAGAGAACCTTACCCAGGACTACCTTGTCTGCTAAGCAGTTCACGTCATTAAATGCATTGGGTGTCTGCAAAACTTTCAGTACTTGATTATAGTAATTTCGTTTTGCAATACAGACAATTCTCATTTAGTTGTGCAATCACATAATACTCCCTAGAGAGTACAGACAAATCTCCATTTAATGCATACAAATATCTAGGTCAAAGACTCCCAAATACTGTTTGTTATTCTTGACAAAATGTCGCTTTACTTAAAGTGTGGATATTATGATTTCCGTGCTCTCATGTTTGGCTTTGTCTGGTGCCCTGATTGAGTCAACATGTAATACTGTAGCTGCAGTTTGGTTCTGTATTCAGGGACTGTAAACTAGATACCGACTGGTGACTTACATTGCCATTACAGGTACTGTAGTGTAATGCAATATAAAAAAATAAATAAAAAAAAAGGTGATGTGATCTTACAATAACTAGAGTGAACTTTTTGTACAGTAAAGTTCAGATTTTCTCTTTAAATAAATACATTTAAATGTTAATGTGACATCAGCATAAGAAATTGCAACAATTATCAGTTTTAAGTTTACTCATTTACATACTTTATCTATACTGTACTATTTCAAATATAAAGGTCAGAACTCAAAGTGTATTTTCAGGTCCCTGTGATTGGGTAACAAATGTGAGTTGACAATAAACTTGAAATGTTTAAATTAGAAAACAGACTATATAGTGTTAATACATATTTTTCCAAGGTTTAGTAAAAGGACCTAAACAGTAAGCAGGTTGCATGTGTTAGATTGCATTCGACTACTGTACTGTAGTGGCTTTGCTCACACTTTGCCCACACATTTGACATGGGCTATCTAAAACAGTGAAACCCTACAGAAGGACCTCCCACAAGCATGGATAGCTGCAGTTATATCTATGTAGATAACTACAACACTATGGTTTGCTGCCTCATTAGATAAACATTACCCTCCCTTTAGTTTCGCTGAGTCTCTGTCTTTTATTTACCTCAGGGGAAGCAACCCTCATTTTCTCATGCTTAAGAACATTTTTTGTTAGATGAATTCAAATGGTTCAGTGTCAACTCACTGCAAAATCTGCACCATTTTAAATATATATATATGTGTGTGTGTGTGTGTGTGTGTGTGTGTGTGTGTGTGTGTGTGTGTGTGTGTGTGTGTGTGTGTGTACTGTATATGTAATTTAGATATTTTATTTAACATCATGTAATCATCGAAACTACAAAATGATATCACAAAAGTCTACTGGAAGCCATAATACTAGTACAATATGTCACATTTTTCCATTTTCGTCAGTTTTTCGATAACTATATGGAAAACTACTAAGTGGTATGTAATTGAGTATGTTAACGTGACATTATTTAATTATTTCATTTGACTTTATGAAGCAACATTAGTTAATTCTATATAGATGTGGATGCAAACCTTTTGGCCATAGCTGTACATATCATAGGTATTTATAATTTGGAGCCACAAACAGGAACAAGGAAACTTATAACACATATATATCAAACGGTACGATACAGTGTGAAGCTCTCTATTCACTATTCAGTAACCCATTGAACTGCAGGCAGAGTGAGTAGGCTGGGATAGGAACAGGTATTTTTAAATAATCCAGACTGCATTTTACGTCACAGAAACTACATCATTTCAACCGCCAAAATTTATCCAAATTTAAAAAAGCAGTTAGGTCATGTCTGTTGTGAACAATGTATCTTGTGCTGCCTTTGGGAAAAAAGAGAAAATCCGGCTATTTGTGTGTGTGTGTGTGTGTGTTTTCAGCTTCTATAAATGAACATTATGAAATAGATAAACTCATGATAATGACTAGAATGTTTATCCTAACATAATGGAACTGGAAATGTTACGTTACGTATGATTAGAACAACACATTATTTAATAGTATTTAGGACACCCTTTTATCCTAGGACCTGAAAGGGTGCGTGTCATGAGTCATGATGACTGATACTAGGAAGCGTTGACCTTGGATAAATGGTTAGCGCTGCAAATGTGATATTTTTTTAGTATTCTGAATCTTTTAGTTTCTCTCATTAGTCTGTGTGTGTACTAATGTTAACAGTTGACTGTAGTTGATGTAATATTTACCGAATTACTTCGATAATATAACTTTGGCGGAATGAATGGTTTCTACTGATTGCATTCCAGTACTGATGCAATCCGGTATTAAATAGTGAATTATAGCAATACTGCTGTTTGGCAAGGCGAATTTACATGCCTGTGACGTAAATGTGTATGCAACTTTTCCAGGACAAGAAAAGCGTAGAATCGATGATGACCTCAGTGTCAGGCTTTAATCAGCGCCAAGCCGACTTGCTGGGGGTGGAACCTTCAAAACGATCCCGCCACCCCCTGTACAGATAACATGTAGGAAGTCAGAACCAGGCGGTCTAGTACATGGAAACTGCAGACATTTGACCAATAATCGACGAATTGGTACACTTATCCAGAATAATATATAGAATAAACAGGAAGAAGAAAAAAAGCACTTCTAAGAGGAACTTTATTGTTGAAGTTATTAAAATCACGGGAAGATATTTTAGTTAACACAACATGGCTGTTTTGGGAAGTGCAAGTCGGCTATTACTCCAATGTAAGTGCACTGTACGCAACGCAAATGTAATTTAAAAACAGTGTTGTTGTTTTTTGTCTGGTGTTGACATCTTTGATTGTAGTAATCGCGTTGTAATATCATTTCTATGAGAAATGTGTTATTGTTTCTAACAATAAGACGTTTCTGCTGTAGCCTACTGTACCGAATGTTCGCTTTATTTTAGCTGCATATTATTACTAGTGCAACGATAGTTTATTTTTGATTGTTTTTCATTTGTGTTTAATATTTGACAAATACGATGACCTTGAACTCTTCTTTTAGTTTAAAAAAATGTATATATTATACTTGATTTATGTTATCAATGTGTTTTTCTGGTGTTATTGTTGCCAAATGGATACAAACGCTTTCCCCATACACTCATTGGGAAAAATATAATTAGATAAGCTATAATTAGATAAACACTTCGGGGATACCAGCCATACTGGCCGTCATCTTACTGTGTTGTTACACAACCCGTTCATGAGAAATCTGCAGCTTGTATAACTAGCTGGAGTTTGTATCATGCAGCAGTTGTTACTTAAAACTCCAATTTTAAATTTAACAATGTATTGAATGTTTGTTTTTATTCTGCGCAGTAGAATATAATTTCTTTCACATGTGAAAATACTTTGTTCCATAGATTAGCTGGTTATTGTACTGTACTACAGCACAACTGCTAGCTACATGTTCCAAGCTGATTTTACACTGGTATACCAAGAGTCAAAATGAATGGGCTACTAGGGATGTAATGATACTGTAACAAAACGCTGAGAAGGAACGAGACTGGAAGCAGGTACAGCAATACAGTAGGGTCTTTTTTGCAGAAGAGGCAGCAAACGGGTTCAGACGATTGTCAGCACAGCACTAGGCAACACTCTTTACTCACATCACCAACCTGAGTGGCTCTCCTTAAATCGCCCCACAGACTTACACAGTTGAAACATTGTAAACGCTGTACCCAATCAGAAGTCCAGCCAGGTTATATCCCCCAACCTCTGACAGGTGCACCCCTCAGTCCCATGTCCACCTTTCCTGGTGCAAGGTTGCATCCATTAGTTTAGGTAGGACAAGCTATTTTGCAAATTACCAGCTTCAAACAGTCTGGAGGAAGTCTCTGCAAGTTGCATGCTTTGCGTTTGTGTCTACTTCTGTATGTCTCTTGTTCCTTTTGTGTACTGTTTGTTGTGTGCTGGAACCAGCTATGAAAACAATAGCTTTGTTCTTTACAGTTGTAAAGTGTAGCAGTGGCAGAACGCTGTGTGCCAGTAAGCAATCCCGATGGCAGCACAGAGCAGCAGCAGCAGCAGTGACAGCAACAAAGCAGACCACAGCTGCTACACTGCAGTCTCAGGAACAGAAGTATGTGAAAGGTGACAGCCAGGTCCATGCATTGATTGGGGCTCTGTGCATTTAAGAAGCTGAGATATTGGTCAGCTAAACTATTTGAAAATAAGTAATTTAATGAAGCACATCACATATAGATATGCTACACTGAAATCTAATGCTCCTAAATAAATATGCTAAATTGATTATTTTTTATTAGATTCCTCAAACTGTGAAACACAGTGATCAGATAAAACTGTGCTTCTGGGTCCCATGTGAATCATCTATTGGGTTGGTGTGCAATTTTGTGTTTAGCAGTTTTATTAAATGTGGATCTAGGGTACATGAATATTTTTCAACACTCATTTATAGGATCTAGGATTCAGTTGAGCCATTTGTTTCAGTTGCCATGCCTTCTACTAATTATGAAAAAATATATATGTATGCATTGGCAAAAAGCATACAATTTACCAATGGTTTTTAATGTGTTGCAGAACACTGTGTTGTCTCCTGTGCTATACTTATCCCTGCAATATGTTTTTCAACATTATGGTGATTGTGTGTGTGTGTGTATATATATATTATATAATATATATTATCTATAATATATATATGGGTGGCACGGTGGCGTAGTGGTTAGCGCTGCTGCCTCACAGCGCCAGGGTCCTAGGTTCGAATCCGGCCTAGGGTACTGTCTGTGTGGAGTTTGCATGTTCTCCCCGTGTTCGCGTGGGTTTTCTCCGGGTACTCTGGTTTCCTCCCACAGTCCAAAGACATGCAGTCCAGGTTGATTGGTCACTCTAAATTGCCCTCTGTGTGAGTGTGTGTGTGTGGTGCCCTGCGATGGACTGGCGTCCAGGGTGTAGTCTCCCCTTGCGCCCTGTGTATGTCGGGTTAGGCTCTGGCTCACCGCGACCCTGTAAAGGAGTAAGCAGTTAATGATGATGGATGGAGATATATATATATCCATCCATTATATATATATATATATACAGTACTGTGCAAAAGTTTTAGGCAGGTGTGAAAAAATGCTGTAAAGTAAGAATGCTTTCAAAAATAGACATGTTAATAGTTTATATTTAACAATTAACAAAATGCAAAGTGAGTGAACAGAAGAAAAATCTACATCAAATCAATATTTGGTGTGACCACCCTTTGCCTTCAAAACAGCATCAATTCTTCTAGGTACACTTGCACACAGTTTTTGAAGGAACTTCGGCAGGTAGGTTGGCCCAAACATCTTGGAGAACTAACCACAGTTCTTCTGTGGATTTAGGCAGCCTCAGTTGCTTCTCTCTCTTCATGTAATCCCAGACAGACTTCGATGATGTTGAGATCAGGGCTCTGTGGGGCCATACCATCACTTCCAGGACTCCTTGTTCTTCTTTACGCTGAAGATAGTTCTTAATGACTTTCGCTGTATGTTTGGGGTCGTTGTCATGCTGCAGAATAAATTTGGGGCCAATCAGATGCCTCCCTGATGGTATTGCATGATGGATAAGTATCTGCCTGTACTTCTCAGCATTGAGGAGACCATTAATTCTGACCAAATCCCCAACTCCATTTGCAGAAATGCAGCCCCAAACTTGCAAGGAACCTCCACCATGCTTCACTGTTGCCTGCAGACACTCATTAGGTGTACCGCTCTCCAGCCCTTCGGCGAACAAACTGCCTTCTGCTACAGCCAAATATTTCAAATTTTGACTCATCAGTCCAGAGCACCTACTGCCATTTTTCTGCACCCCAGTTCCTGTGTTTTCGTGCATAGTTGAGTCGCTTGGCCTTGTTTCCACGTCGGAGGTATGGCTTTTGGCCGCAAGTCTTCCATGAAGGCCACTTCTGACCAGACTTCTCCAGACAGTAGATGGGTGTACCAGGGTCCCACTGTTTTCTGCCAATTCTGAGCTGATGGCACTGCTGGACATCTTCCGATTGCGAAGGGAAGTAAGCATGATGTGTCTTTCATCTGCTGCAGTAAGTTTCCTTGGCCGACCACTGCGTCTACGGTCCTCAACGTTGCCCGTTTCTTTGTGCTTCTTCAAAAGAGCTTGGACAGCACATCTGGAAACCCCTGTCTGCCTTGAAATTTCTGCCTGGGAGAGACCTTGCTGATGCAGTATAACTACCTTGTGTCTTGTTGCTGTGCTCAGTCTTGCCATGGTGTATGACTTTTGACAGTAAACTGTCTTCAGCAACCTCACCTTGTTAGCTGAGTTTGGCTGTTCCTCACCCAGTTTTATTCCTCCTACACAGCTGTTTCTGTTTCAGTTAATCATTGTGTTTCAACCTACATATTGAATTGATGATCATTAGCACCTGTTTGGTATAATTGTTTAATCATACACCTGACTATATGCCTACAAAATCCCTGACTTTGTGCAAGTGTACCTAGAAGAATTGATGCATTGTGTTTCAACCTACCTACATATTGAATTGATGATCATTAGCACCTGTTCTGGTATAATTGTTTAATCATACACCTGACTATATGCCTACAAAATCCCTGACTTTGTGCAAGTGTACCTAGAAGAATTGATGCAGTTTTGCAAGGTAGCTCCAGCCCTTTGGTCACACCAAATATGCATTCTGCTATAGCCAAATATTTCACATTCTGACTCACTCACGTTGCAGTTAGTTAATTGCTGACATATAATCTACTACACCATGTTCCTGTATTTTCATGCATAGTTGAGTTGCTTGATCTTGTTTCCACGCCGAGGTATGGCTTTTGGCGCAAGTCTTCCATGAAGGCCACTTCTGACCAGACTTCTCCGGACAGTAGATGGGTGTACCAGGGTCCCACTGTTTTCTGCCAGTTCTGAGCTGATGGCACTGCTGGACATCTTCTGATTGCAGGTAAGTAAGCATGATGTGTCTTTCATCTGCTGCAGTAAGTTTCCTTGGCTGACCACTGCGTATACGGTCCTCAATATTGCCCGTTTCTATATGCTTCTTCAAAGAGCTTGGACAGTTACATATGGGCCAAAATTCCAGTCATAGCCTATGAAATTTCTGCCTGAAGAGAGACCTTGCTGATGCAGTATAACTACCTTGTAACATGATTGCTGTGCTCAGTCTTGACATAGTCAATGATATCCCATTGGCAGGTTCAAATAAAAGTTGCCCTTTTAAAGCCCAGCTGTCAGTGGACAGTTTAAAAAAAAAAAAAAAAAAAAAAAAACCCTCTGCAGGTTTAAACAATGAAATTGACTACACTTGGCTGAAATTAGCCTTAAAAGCGAGGAAGTTTCTTTCACTTGCTGCTATGTCTGCTTTCCAAGCTACCTTCCTGTGAATCACTTTGTATCTTTCAGTGTTTCAATGCCATATATCCATGTGTGTTGCTCAGTTTCTTTGAGCTTGCTCACTGAAACTTTTGTATGTGCTTTGTCATTGAACAGGAAACCCAAAACTGGAATTGTGATGCTCAACATGGGGGGGCCTGAGAAGCTAGAAGACGTCTATGATTTTCTTTTTAGGCTTTTCATGGACAGGGATCTGATGACGCTTCCAGTGCAAAAGTAAGGAGGATACACAAGATTTTATCTATCGTCAGTAACTGTAAAATATCATGAGTTAAAGAAATTCATTCTATTCGGTTCAATTTCCAAGTACATGGATTGGTGACTGATCTACTATCCAGTTTCACAGCCTCTACCTCAATCTTTGACTACCTTACCTAAAGTAAGATAAGATAGTCAAAAGCCCCTTTAACACTGGCATGCTCTACCCGGGTCAGGACCCGGTGGCATGCGGGTCGGCTACGTGATTTCACACTGCTTTTGATAAAGCAGGGCTGATCTAGGTGACATACGCAAGTACACAATGCACGTATCAATGGACACTTCCATCCAAGCTTCTCTGGATTGAACCGTCAAACCCAAATGTTGATTAGAGCAAATGCTTCTTCATCCCTGCTGCAATCTGGCTCATGCTGGGTCTCAATCAACAAAAATATGGCTAAACAGAATAAACAGAAATGTTCCTTCTGGAAGTGAAAACTTCACGCAGGCGTGGCTGTTTGTTATTTTGTCGGCTTACGAACGGCCGTCATGCATTTTGTCTCGCTCAACCCGGGTCAAAGCGTGTCGACCCACGTCCTGAGGTGGGTCGCTGTTACCTGGGTCAACCCGTGTACGACCCAGGTACGTGGTTTCACACTACACGGGATTGTGACCCGGGTAGGAGTGCCAATGTGAAAGAGGTTTTAGATTGGTACTTTCTGGAGTCGATAAACCACACTTTTTTCTGGATGAGTGTTGTCTCCAGTAAAAGAAAATGCAAGCTGATATTTAAACTTTGTTGTAGCGCTAGGATCAGTCTTCATCTTAAAGTAAGGGTGCACACTTGCTGGAAAAAAATGACCTTGTGTTCTGTCACTGTTCGTTTTTAAGACAGGGATTGATACTGTTGTCTGGGTAACAGTTTCTAAAATAATAATAACTAAAAATATATATATATATATATATATATATATATATATATACTACTTATTGAGTTGCCAAAAGGGAGGCTGTGTACTGGTGTTATGGGCATGTGCGTGTCTGTGGCAACTAATATGCGAGCGGGAGCTGGTCCTATACAATCATAAGGGAAGGTTCCAATGTATAGGGCAGTGTTCTTCAATTGGTGGCCAGTCTGGCCTTCCGTTGGGTGTCAGCTGCTGAGCTGCCAACTGGGCGGTTTTTCATTATGTTTTGCGGGAGAAAATTATGCTAGACGGGCTGTCTATTTTTGGGCGATTTTAGCAAAAACACTCGTTTTTTGTTTTTTTTTTTAAACAAGAAATCTCCGCCATGATTGTCACAACATGATTAACATAACACATTGAATCCGAATCGAGTAAGAGTAGCACACACATAAAAAATAGAGCTTTCTTTATTCATGCTGATATTTTTCAGTTTCCATTGTATTTGAAAAGAAGTAATTTTCAGAGAGCTCATCTTTTAACATTGAAAGTAAATAGCCAAGTAAAGTCTCTTGTGGTTGAGACACAGCCAAAGGCTTCTGCAATACTGCAGTCTCAATAAGAGCCCACCATAATGTAATGCAAAAACAACTAAACATATTAACAATGCTACACCACATTCTGTTGAATAAAATAACAAACTGCTTCCAAGTAGCACCCGTGTTGGAGGTTAGCGACAAAAAGAGAAGGGCAAATCACACTGCCATTACCACTGGATTTCATGTATGAAGTTGTCAAAGACATTGTAAATGACACAAACTGCACCAATCTCAGACATCCAGCTGCACAGAACAGTTTAATTGGGGCAGCCTCTTATTAGGGATATGTCTCGAGCGGCGCCCCAGTAAAGCAGCGCTGACTGTATTTTAATAACTAATAACAGGAGGCATATCTCAAAGCATGTGTGAAATGTATTTTGCTCTAATAATAATTAAAGTACGATATTTAATGCAGACTGCAATGTCTTACTACACTAGGTTATGATTTTTGTTTGTTTTGTTTTGTTGTAAATTGCAGTAAACTTGCACCATTTATTGCCAAGAGACGCACCCCAAAAATTCAGGAGCAGTACAGCCGAATTGGCGGAGGCTCTCCGATTAAGATGTGGACTACTCTTCAAGGAGAAGGAATGGTGAAATTGCTGGATGAGATGTCTCCAGAGACAGGTAAGTGTTGTCTTGCATCAGTTTGAGTTTTCCTATTAACCCCCTACAAACCCACAAGGGCTTTTCACGCTTGCCTGTTTGTCCCAGGGCAAACAGACAAGAGCATTCACATTGCCAGTTTCAACCCGGGGTGAACTCACCCCTGCCAGAGACTAGGGTTGAGAATTTTCAACCCAGGGCGAAACGTTGAAAAATAAAATGTGAATGCAACAGGGTTACGCTCGCCTCAGGTTGAAAACGCGCATAGCAGTAGCCACAAAACAAACGTGGAGAGGCAAGGGGTCACGCATCAGCGCGCCCTGGGATGAAAATATGTAGTGTGAAAAGATCCAACCCCGGGACGAACCTCACCCCGCAGATTGTAGAGCAAGGCAAATGTGAATGTATGCCAGGCTGAACTCAGGGGTGAGTCACCCAGGGGCCGCCCCGTAGTGACTTGACACGAGATTGGATGATGTAGTGTGAAAACGGCTATACACACAAAATACAAAAACTACCAGAACCTAAAAAACAGGAACAGAGTGTCCCAAGAACCACTGCTGGCTTGACAGTGACATTGAAACTTGACAATATTCCCTTCATAGAAAATGGTAATTTGATGCTTGTCTACAGCTGGTTCCGGTAGGATCTTTGTAACACTGTATTAAACCCCAGTCGCCAAGTATAAGTACAGCACTAGAAAAGAGCTGCAGACAAGCAGCAAATGGTTACTGTCCACTATCAATTCACATAGCAGCTAAGCTAGCTGGGGACAATAAAAGCCTTCATTTTCTATGAAGAGAATATTATCAACTACACATTGCAAGTTTCACGTTTTATGGAGAAAACAATTTGAGAGATTGATTTTACTCATCTCAGGCTCCCTGTTGTGCTATTGTTCATTTTAACACAGCCATTTGGCATGCTTTGATGTGCTTTCCATGTCAGTTTAGTAACCTACAAGTCTGATACAAAAGGACTAGACTGGAGTTTCTTAAAGTAGAAAAAAGAAAAACATGGAAATAGGTTTTATAAAATGCCTGGAATAAAAGAAGCAATCTCAGTGGCTAACAAGTGCTCCAAGCTGTTGTGACAGGGTAGCGTCACTGGCAAGGCTTATTACCGTCAGGGAGAGACTTGGACACAAGAAGCTGCAGTTTTAACACTAGAACAACCATGTTTATAGGCATACCTAAAACAACCAAGACGGGTCAATTTTAATTAAAAACAACATTAATATTATAATGAAAGGACAAACAATTGAATTTAAGTTGTAGTTTTATTCAGGAACGTTATATAAAGCATCTACACAACCAAAACATTGTAAATAAACGGACATTTGAACAGAAATGTGTTTATATACAGACATATTACGTAAAGCACAACCTCAAAAAACAGTAAAAAATGAAATAAACAGATATTTGAAAATACATTTGTGTATATACAGGTATTCATGTACATACAAAACTACAACTGAAACGATGTAAATAAGTATCAAAAGATTTAAAATAAATGGGTTTATATTGCCTACATAACAGCGCATTTACGCAACGGAAGCTATGCGTTTATACACAGACATACTATAATCGAAATGACATGAATAAATAAACATTTGAACAGAATGGGTTTCATTTACAATCGTTTACAAAGTCTAAGTGCTGGCACAAATCGCACAGATCCTGCGCTTTTCAAAGTATGCAGTGCACTTACCGCAGACTGTCTTTGCACATTTGGCACAGCTATCAACAGTAACCCAGGCTTCTGGCACCAAATGCTCCATGGGCATATACTAGTGCAATGAAAGCTTCGAATTCCTCCAAGGGCATTGACCAGGGATCATCTTGTAGCTGTCGGTGAGCTTCTGCTTCAGTGCAACGTTGTATGTGGTGAAGCGTATGCATGTCAATGAATAAGCGAAAAGTACTCAATGTGCTCTCATCAATGTTGCGTTTTGCATATGCTGTGGGCCCTGGAACTTCCTTCAAAATATTATATTCACCCCTTCTACCTGCAGCTTCAACACCTGGATTTATAGTGTTCCAAACAGTGCCATCATTACCAGCGTTTTGAGTGCCAGGTGGTGCTGGCGCTACCACTGAAGAAGTGGCTGTCTCAGTTGAATTAGCGACTGGATCAGGTGCAGGGGCTGATGCAGGTGAAGTAGCTGGCATCCTTACAGGGGCTGCCACAGGATTGCTGCTTCTCCTACGGGATCTCCTGCGCCCTCAGTGCCACTGCTGCTGGAAGATTCATCTTCGCAAACTCAGTCTGCTTCAGAGTCAGATTCCTCATTGTCCGTCTGCTGCATCAGAATCGTTGTTTGGTAACATTTGCAGTAATTCCAAACACTGCTTTGCTGTCCTGTGTCTTCTGTGATCCATTTTCATTGTGTATTGGGGTAACAATGAATTTCTTAGAAAAACCGAGTGACTTGTATAGTAACCAGAGTGCAGACAGACAGCCTGGCGCTGTGAGCTGTGAAGACTGATTGATGGGTTATCAGGAGGCTCATTGAAACAATAGAAATGTCAGAAGATCGCTCACATGAGGAATGCAGACTGATATAATCAAACTTCAATACATGGCGGCAAGTCCCGACTGATAAATACTAATAATACCACAACATTTAATTGTTATAATATGTTTTATTTGTATCTGTCAATTTGACTGCTCCTGGTTGGAATAGGTATGACAGTATTATATCTCTTTATTTTTTGTATCTACGCGATTCTTTCTTTGTCAGGGTAATTAGTACATATATTAAGGAAAAGTCAGGAAAACACAGCTCTGTATCTTAAACACACGCACTGCAATTTAAATTTATATTCCAAAAATGGTCAAAATTACAGCCTTAGTCATTCTAGTGTTAAGTACTATTGTGCATGTTTAATAACAAACAAAAACACACGAACAAACAAACAGGCGCAGTGGCCAGAATAAAAGTCTTAAACAAAACAATACCGTACCCATACCCTACAACACAGTAGAGCACAGCACTCGTCACCAACACCAGCCCCCAGCAAAGAGTTTTTGCCCGTTTTATACACCTGTGGCTGGAGCCTAATTATTCATCAATTATTCCATTATGTGTCAGCCACATTCCTGCGTGTGTTCTGGCATGGAGGAATTTACCCCCTCCCTGCCAACCCAATATTCCCTACACACACCCACAAATTACACTGGCAGGTCTTCCACCCTGCTGCATAGCTCCCCTCGTGTGCACAGCACACCTGGGTGCAATCGGCCACCTCCCCCCTTGAAACACCAACCCCCTCCCCTCATGTCCATCTTTCCCTGTGTAGATTCTTGAGGGCGGGCCGTTCTCGACCCCAGTGTCTCCCGCTGGAGACCAAGAACCAGCGATGGGACCCAAGCAGCCCAATATTCCCCAAACACACCCACACATTGCACAGCCAGGGCTTCCAGCCTGCCACAGCTGTGTAAATGTGTCACCATACCAGCACCTTTTAGAACCACTCAGCCATATTTACTTGACAATCCACTTTGGTAGAGGTGAGGCAGGGTGGGAGGTGCCATTTTGTAAGCACAATTCCTCTTTTTAACATACCTGGGTATGCAGATATTGAACCATATTTGAACACCCTGTTGTGTGTTATTGCTATATACTCTGAAACAACTGCGATTTTTCTTGAATGTTTTAAAACCCACTCATCATTTTAATAAGAACAGGTTTTGATTGCACAGGTAAGTTATTGGTTTTGTGTGGCAATATTCACTATTGTTTTGGCCCGTATGGTTAATAGGACAACCCTATTACATCTTGGGTAATTTACATAAATATTTTTGCTCAACTGGCCTAGTCTGGGTTCCCTACTTCTTTCTCCTCTGCCTTTTCACTGGAACAGTTTTGTCCAGTCATTAGGTTAATGTCCAGGAACGTTACATCTTGTGGAAGGTTGCAACATAATTTATAGTGCAAATAAATATAAATTGTATCCGCACAGTTGAAGAACAATTTGTAAAAAAGTCTGATAATAACATTATGGAGCAAGTGGGTTGCTGAAGTGTTTTTAATGTTGAAGGTACTGCTCATAAAGACAGAAAGGAGTCATTCTGTCTGAATAAGTAAGTAAGGCATTAGGCGTGGCTGCAAGGAGTTGGCAGTTAGCATTGCAGAAAAGTTGGACCTCAGCATTCTGCCATTTAGTGATATACAATAGCAGGGTGTTGCTGCCTCCTGGTGATTAGATAACAAGTGCCAGCAAACGTTTGGGAGGCTTCTGCGCAAGATGGTCCATGGGGATTTCCTGTTAAAGCAGGCAGGGTTTGTTTATAATCACTGCGCAGAAGGAGCTGATTCACCTTCTCTTTTTGGTGCCTCAGTTATCTGAGAAAAAAAAAACTAGGGCAAGCATATATCTTTACAATACATTATATCTTACTTGGTTGTGTTATTTTTTTAAAAAAATTAACCTAAATTATAATTAGACTTTCTGTATTCTAGGATTTTTAACATTCTCCGTATATTACCTGTCTTTTCAGTATTTCAAAAATTCTGTTAAAATAGCATAGGCCACACAAACAAACTATATTGTCCTGCCCCTATACCTACTGATGGTCTGTTTTTCTCTTTCGGCAGCTCCCCACAAGTTTTACGTTGGCTTCCGTTATGTCCATCCACTGACAGAAGAAGCCATTGAAGAGATGGAGAGAGATGGAGTGGAAAGAGCTGTAGCTTTTACTCAGTACCCACAGTATAGCTGTTCAACAACAGGTAATATGAGCCCTATCTGCCAGTACTGTGTGTAAAATCATAGACCATAAGCACAATACTCCTTAACTAAAGCAGGTTGCAGCTATATCGCTGTAGAAAGTATTACCCAACTCTTTTTTAAAATGTTAGAAACCAAAGATCGCCATGAATTAGAAAACGATTCAGTACCGTAATCTTCCAGCTCTAGCGGGTGTCTATTAGACGGTAGATGCCCGCTGGAACATCGCAGCATCAACTGTGAATCAAATAAAAAAATGATTCCATGCAAGTACCAGTTTTTTCATTTTGACTTGCAGTAATGAAAGCTCAGGTCACATCTACTGGACAGCATATACTAAATCAAGACACAATTGGTCCAAATGTATTTTATTATTCAACAAAACCAAGCAATCAGTCCCGTACCCGTAACTGCCGAATCAGCCAATCACAGCCTGTCTGCTTGACTGGAGCTGAGACCGCATCTTTCAACAACAAACCGACACGGGCAATTCATTAATATTGCTCCATTCAGATATCTGGCACTGTTGAGAGAAACTATAAGCAACTTTGACAAGTTAAAGGTTATTTGGTAACTAGGTAAATCTAGGTAAGTGTGTTTAAACACTTTAAAGCCTAGATTTACCTTGAAGTAGTGATGATTTGTCGGGTAGCCTTCTGCTGAGAAGTTTAAGGAAAATAGTCCCAAAATGTTCAGTAAAGGATCATATGCATAATTAGAGAAAAAAACAAATAACTTTTTACTTGTCAGAGCTGCTAATAGTTTATCTGGACAGTGATAGGTATCTGAATGGAGCAATATTATTGAGCTGTCTGTGTCTCTGTTTGTTGTTGATGCTGAGCTCCAGTCGGTTGTGATTTTGCTGATTCGTCAGTTGCGGTTACAGGACTGGTTGCTTCATTCGGTGCACAATATTGGTTGGCTGGTTTTGGTGGATAATAAAATACATTTGAGCCAGTTGTGTCTGGCTCAGTATTTGCTGTCCAATAAATGTGATAAAGCCGGCACTTGCACGGGTTGATACTGTGACTTTCCAGCGGGCATCTACTGTCTCATAGAAGCACGCTTAGCGCTGGAAGCTGATTGGCTAATGGTACTGAATCATTTTCTTATAAAAATGGAATATGATGCTAAACTGGCTAAAACCGCCAAATACAAAAGAATTTAAATAAAATACAATTTTAGCTGAGCTCCCGAACCATTGTAAACCTGGAATTTGCAGTAAACTGGGCGATGTTGCAAAACAAGCAAAAGGAATACTACAGACAAATATCTGGACGCTCCTTTAAATTGGATACTTCTGTGAGCAGGTCCATTTTTTTTTTTTATTAAGGTAGCTTCCTTTACTGTGCATGTACTGAAATATTAATTTCATTTGTATTATTTACTTTGTTGCTGCATTCTATCGGCATATTGATTTGAATTAAAGTGCAAGGGCCTTGCCATAGAGTCCTAAGTATTGTACAAGAGTAACAGCTGTAATAAACCTGCATACTAAACAAGAACTTTGCGTATGTTTATTTTGGGGTGCTGGAGGCGGGCCCTGAGTTCTAGATTTATTTTTTTGCTGACATAAATCTAGGTGACATTTTAAGTTAGAAGTTTCCTTATCAGAAACTATTTTAAATGCTGCCAAACACCTGTCACTTTGAAGCCAACATGTTGATTAAATAATTGCAATTTTGAAAACTACGAGCTGCAGTTCTACTCAGACGGGATTTGCCCCATAGAACTGTCCATGGCGACAATGGTACCAGGAAAATAATAAATAAAATTTAATGTCTATTAATAGATTATGTTATTCTTTCTACATTGTGCCTAGCTGTATAATACATTGATATGAGTAACTCAATAACACTGTATTGATCTTATTTATTACAGTTTTAAAAATCAAAATGACGTGTGAATAATAGCATGTCCTGTTCCCTTGGCTGCACAAATGCAGTTTGATTGGACATCAAACACAGCTGAATGATTTGATAACAAACCGAACCGATCATAACCGACTTGCATCCCTAGTTTATGCAGTTAAAAACAACACTAAAGCTACTATATTACAGTACCGGTAATCTATATTTTGCCATTGCTGTGGCCAATCAATTCATATGCCAAAGTAATGCCATTATCACAATTTTACTACAACTTTTTAAAATGTATTTATCTCCTTTTTGGTCTGAAATAATCATTGTATTTCACTGAAGAGCAGGGCTTATGCATCTGTGTGAATCATTTGATCAATAAGCAGAGGTTTTAGAACAGTAATAACAGCGTGGCTGACCTCCATAAAAAGCAATGGGAGAGCAGTGTCCAGATGTTGTTTAATTCTACATAATAGCAGCATGTGCTTTGAGTTTTCCTCCTCAACATACCTACTGCTAAAAGTTTGCTTTGAACTAAGCCACAATTTAAATGAATAAGCTCATCCAGGTCTGCAGATCCAGTGTTCTGTTTGGTTTCTGATCATTGGGCCTGTGTGATTTTTCCATTCCACAGGGCATGTCATGGAGATAGCCGAGGAAAATTGTGCCTGCAGCTCAGCTGTGGTTGCATAGTAACAGAAACCCTGAGGGGAACTAACAAAATAACAGGAAATAATTCAGTCTAAAGTGATCATTAAAAGCCATGTGGTGTGTGTGTTTTTATTTATTTATTAATTTATGTATTTGTCAGAACTGTTTCTTTTTAAAAAGATGACATTGTTTTTTTTTTTGGTTTATAGGTAGCAGTTTAAATGCAATCTACCAATACTACAACAATAAAGGGAGGAACCAAAGATGAGGTGGAGTGCAATCGACAGATGGCCCACGCACCCTCTTCTTATTGAAGTAAGACATGAAGTTATAGGAACATAAGTTACAAAGCAATGATAGGCGTCCAGGATGAAACCTGTCTGGATGCTATAGTCACAGAATCAAGCACCAGAGGCACAGGTTTGTGACGTCACAGTGAATGGTTTGCTCCCTTAATGGTGAATCTTAACTATGATTACCAACACCACCTGCTAATTTTCATATAAAAAGTGAGTCCATATTCATATATAGAAATGTAGATTAAGTCATTTGTAACATTATAGCTGGGAAGTGTAAGTACAATGGTGGACTGAGCTATTTTATTTTATACAACAAGCACTGAGACATCTAGCATCAAATCGCACCGTTCCAAATCATGCTGCGTTGTTAACAGATCCCAGGACAGTAATTCTCCAAAATAATTTAAGTTTAAACATACTTTCTTTTCCATAATGATTCTTGTTATATAAACAGAATGCTCCATGAACGTTCATAGAGTGCGGTGGTTATTTCACTCATGGAGATAGCCCTAAACAACCCACTCTGCCCCTTTGGAGGCTCCTGGGTTATTCTTGGTTTAGCTACAGTTAGCTATGAACGTTCATGGTGTATTCTCTATATTCTTCACTGGTCTGTGACACATTTGCCAAAATTGGTATGTTAACTTTCAGACTACACCACAAATAATGATTGAAATTGTATTTCCCCAGCAACACTTTTTTTCCCCTAGAGAAGTTTATCAGTCTAATATATAGATGTTGTATTTGAAAATTCAAGGTGACAGAGCACTGGGCTGTTTGTAAGCTCTTGCTCCCCTTGTGGTAGTTTTGTTTGTTTTATTGCATATTCAGAAATGGAAGAGAAACTGCCTCTCTGGGTAGAGCCCACACAGCTTAATATGATGAGTGATTTTAATTTTAATTTTTTAAATAGTTAGATATTTGTGAAACTGTTCAAGACCCTCTGCATGGTTACAACAAGGAAGTTAATAACCACTTTACTTTAGTTAAAGAGCATAGCAACTGTATAGCAACAAGAGCCAGAAAGACTCTGACCTACTTGGCAAACTATATACATTTTTATTTACACCACTGCTTGCATTCCTGTTACCTTTTCCTTTTTTTCTCAGTGTTTTGCAGATCATATACAAAAAGAGCTAAAGAAATTTCCTGTTGAGAAACGCGACGATGTGGTCATTCTCTTCTCCGCTCATTCATTGCCCATGTCTGTAAGTATCAGTTTCTAGCTGCATCATTAACTGCTCTAGAAAGGGATTCGGAAGTGTGTAGGTTGGCGCTGATGCAGGGGATTTTCAATTGGGATTGATGTAATGCAAAGTTGCAGGCCAAGAGAGAAGAGACTCCTGTTGGTTAACTGAGGCTGATTTTATTAGGAGTAGTAAGCTACTGTATTTTAATATGAACTTCATTTAACAGTTGGGTTTTTTGTAAAGTCATATATTGTCTGTCGGCAATAAATAAAGTTGCAGGTTGTTTTCCACCTGTGGTAATGGGCAGCATAGGCAGGTTTGTGATTTATGCATACACGTGCACTGGTAAGATACGATCATAAATCCACTGCAAAACATTGCCTTATGAATGCAAGACTAACATATGCTATTTGCCCTACTTTCCAGACTATCTGTGCAGGTACTGCACTGGGGTTCTGGGTAAAAGTGTACCAGATACATTAATGTGGTTATTTTGCAGAACTGGCAAGGGGAGCAGCAGTGTGGATTAGTGGTTAGGGCTCTGGACTCCTGACCGGAGGGTCGTGAGTTCAATCCCAGCTGGGGGACACTGCTGCTGCACCCTTGAGCAAGGTACTTTACCTAGATTGCTCCAGTAAAAACCCAACTGTATAAATGGGTAATTGGGTATGTTAAATAATAATGTGAAATAATGTGTAATGTGATATCTTGTAAGAATTGTAAGTTGCCCTGGATAAGGCTGTCTGCTAAGAAATAAATAATAATAAAAAATAATATATCTGTCTAATATGGGGTGGTGGCTTATAGGTGCTTTTTAAACATGAAAATACCATTAATAAAACAGATGTGAATTATAGAAAATAGTTTAATGTACTACAGTACTCGAGGGAGCAATGGCATTGTGTGGATTGCATTTTGTTATTTGCATTCAGTCAGAGTTTTCCAGTTGGGTGTCCTCATTGAAGAGATGTGCAGAGCTGGGAGGTTCCACTGTTGTATTTTCTCTTGTTCTTATCTCCGTGTTTGATGGGTGTTCTTGCCTTTGTCGTAGGTGGTGAATCGAGGGGACCCTTACCCACAGGAAGTGGGCCACTGTCCAGCATGTCATGGAGAAGTTGAACCACTGTAACCCCTACAGACTGGTGTGGCAGTCCAGGGTATGTGAGTCTTCTGATTTTAAAGAAGTCTATCACAGTTATAACAGTTTCTTGCCATTTTACCTCCTAATTTATTATTGAGTGTTTGGAGTTGTGGATGAGTCATCCTATTAATCTATAAGGCACTTTAAATAGTTGCTTGGCATAACCACAAACACCTGTGTTTTGTTGCTTGAATTGTCTGCATGTTAAAGCATTTTATTTTTTATTTCTGTGCTTATTCTTAAACTGATAGTCTATCTATAGTTGATATTCAAATATTCACTTTTAAGTTATTACAATTCCTGAACATCCTGTCTCCATTGTGGACAATTACAATCGCCGTGGCACTCTAGTATTAACCAATAGATACAACCTTGGCCTGTCTAAGTTCACACTTCCTGAAATGTATGTTTTATTATTTGAGTGGAGAAAAATTCAGTTTGCTTTGGTCATTTATTTTGGTTGGTCAACATTGAATGTCTCTGGACTCTTGACCAGAGGGTCATGGGTTCAATCCCAGGTGGGGACACTGCTGCTGTACCCTTGAGCAAGGTACTTTACCTAGATTGCTCCAGTAAAAACCCAACTGTATAAATTGGTAATTTTATGTAAAAATAATGTGTAAAAAATAATGTAATTGTATGTAAAAATAATGTGATATCTTGTAACAATTGTAAGTCACCCTGGATAAGGGTGTCTGCTAAGAAATAAATAATAATAATAATAATAATAATAATAATAATAATAATAATAATAATAATAATAATAATTAACTTTGCTATGATAGAAAATAGTTATGTGATGCCACCTATCATTGAACGTGATTGGTCAGTATGGGGTCTCTAGTAAAGGATCTTCAATGTTATCCTTCAAATTATTTAATCTCTGTTCCAAGTCAATCCACAGGGAGGGAGGGTTATTTACCCTTTCTGCTTGATGAAAGAAAATCTCTGTTCTAGTACATGCCCTTTTGAATGTTGTCTTTTAAATCATGTAGACTACAGGCTGCTTCCCTGGTGTCCTATAACGCTCAATCTGCCTATTTAAACACATGAAGTTTAGCACATAAAGTAAAATTGAATAGTGTTTGGTGAGTCAGCGGCAATGCAGTAACCACAACAGCAATAGCAGCTAGTCTCTGGTTTGAATGGCAAGTTGTAGAAGTCAAACAACTAGATGCAGACTGATCACACAATCAGCATTAACACGGTTGGCTACTATCTGTTTTAATTACTACTTTTATTTTTTTATTTTGCCAAACCATTTGTATTGGGACCTAACTTAAATACTGAAACGCATTACACATATAAGAACCCGGCTCAAATCCTACTTACTTTACTTTTATTCTTTTACATGTTCTATATTTTAGGTAGATAAAAACAAATGGTTAACAAAGCATGTTCGCCTTTGTGTGCAAGGCGGTGGACATGTAAATGCACGGAGCGGGCCTTACCATACAATAAAGCCCTCCTCTTCTGGCTCTGTTGCTTACATTAAATCACGAGGAACTATCACTGCAGATACAGGTCCTGATTCACAAAGCAATTTTAAAGAGTGTTTTGATTAATTAAATACATTTTATTCATTTAACTTCACTAGACTTGTGAGTGGGTTCTTTAATAGTCCAGGAAGCACACCCACACCCAGTTCACTGCACATCAACAGGACACTCAGTACTGCATCTCCAGCCCTGCCCCACTCCTTGTTCGCTGTATTTTACATAGTAGTGCATACTCTTCATAGTAGTGCATACTGATAAATCATCTCCTGATCACTCGTTTTATCACCAGACTCCTCAATAATGCTATCCAAGTTATTATTTTATTACTATAACATCTCAAAAAGCTTGCCAAATGTCTGTGATATTCTTTGAGCGCTGGATGTTTATGTCCGTGTTATGTCTGTGGTGAAGGGACTATGCGTATCGCTCAGATCCGCCTCCTCTTTTTTTTCCGGCTTCTACCAGTCTCACTTGGTCATTGAAAGGTTTTCTCGACTTTTTCCAGAGAAAAAATGATTAGGGACCTGTGCTTGACATCTTTTTTGATGATGTCTGACAGGGTCCAACATCGGACCAGAAAGGAAAAATTGTAATGTCGGACCTGGTCCGACCATAGGACTGCAAATGACTTGAAGTGCGTATTCTGTTGACATAGGAGCAATTTCTCTTTCACTCTTTGTAAAGCATAACTTGGTAATTCATGTGTTGATACAATGCAGTCTACAGTGGGTGAGAGGAAAATGACGGTTTGTGTTTTGTTTTCATGGCTACCTCAGGTGGGCCCCATGGCCTGGCTCGGCCCTCAGACAGACGATACGATTAAGGGGTTGTGTGAGAGAGGGAAGAAGAATATCCTTTTGGTCCCAATAGCTTTCACCAGCGACCACATTGAAACACTGCATGAGCTGGATATTGAGTATTCACAGGTGCTGGGGAAGGAGGTGAGTGCTGACCAAGTATTTTCCACTAAGCAGAATGTACAAAACATACTACGGTAGGCAAGAAGGTAGCATAAATACTAAAAATATTTTCAAACTCTATGGACGTTTTTTGAAGGACTAACAGTCGGACCGACAAACAGAATTTGCCATAGCAGAGATTCTCAAACTTTCTTGACGGGCATCCTGACGTAAGAACCTCTCCTGGAATTTTGATTTTGATTTTGATTTTGATCCCTTTTAGTGAGAGAGGCTGTTTGTACCGGTAGAAGTATTACTGTTTTCATTATGTTCAGTGTTATTTCTCGGACGTTTAAGAAATCTGTCCATAATAACTGCACTCCGTTGGAAGCAAATATATCAAGAACTTCTACCATAAAACCATACACTGGCCGATAGTCTTACCTATACTTACTTAACCATACAATGCTATAAGTACATTCATATCATGTGGTCCAGTGGTTAAAGAAAAGGGCTTGTAACCAGGAGGTCCCCGGTTCAAATCCCACCTCAGCCACTGACTCATTGCGTGACCCTGAGCAAGTCACTTAACCTCCTTGTGCTCCGTCTTTCGGGTGAGACGTAGTTGTAAGTGAGTCTGCAGCTGATGCATAGTTCACACACCCTAGTCTCTGTAAGTCGCCTTGGATAAAGGCGTCTGCTAAAATAAACAAATAAATAAATAATATAATTGCCATCCACTCACCCCCTTTTGTTGTATAATGATACATACTGTTTCACATTGAGCTGACGTTAATGTTCCATTCAAAATAACCCCAAGCACCTAACAGCAGCGTTTGTGTAAATGAATTGATCCCTCAGACTGGGAAACATTGTGTTGTCAGGGTCATTTGGGAGAAAACATTTTTCTATGTGCTGCGGCCCCCCAGGGGCCCTTGGACCCCTGTGCCTAGTATACTGTGAGCTTGCATTATGCTTTACATGAAATACAAAAATCATTTGTCTACTGAAGTTTATTCCGTCAAGTATTTGCTTTGTAAAGAGCTTTGAGGTGCTTTAGTCATAGAACAATGCAAATCTATTTGTTGATTATAAAGAGCTGAAAACATTTTAAATGTCCCTAAAAGTGACATTGGATTGACATAAACTCTCAGGTTTCTGGTCTGCTCGATGGCAAATGTGCTTAGCAGTATTCCGCGTTTCTATTGGCCAATACAGCTTACAAAGCCCTTCTCACTTCCAGTGGGGACCTATGGGGAACTAGCGAAATCTCTGCAGAGATTGTTTTTCACAACCAAGCAGGATTTCACCTTCCTTCTCTCCTGGAGAGGCGTCTAACCTGCGGTGGAGTGCTCCTCTTAGACTGGTGTCTAGACTTGAGTGAACCTCCTGACCTCCTGATCCAAGAGCTCCTGGGCTAACCACAAATCGATTGTGTTGGTGCCATGCAGAGCGAATGGCACACTCAGCATTGATTTGTATTATGCTTTTTCTTTTCTTTTTTTTTTTTTTGTTTTTAATAGTTTAATACTGCTTCAGCATTCAGATGTGTGATACGGTTTGTCTAAAATGTGTGATTTAAATGCAGTTAAAGGAATTCACACTGCTAACAGATGTCAAAAAAATTAAACTAAATAGAAAGTTTGGTGCAATTGATTATTGAGAATTATTTCATTCAAGTCTAAACTGTTTAAGACATGTTTCTGGAAAACCTGGGTCTTCAGCAACTAAATACTTGATTTTACTTTGTTTTCAGTGCGGTGCAGAAAATATCAGAAGAGCAGAGTCCCTGAACGGAAACCCATTGTTTTTTAAGGTATGCCTGATACAATTGACCGCAGTTCATTTTGTTTAAGATTTGTGCAGGGTCAGTGTGTTGTCTCTCCAGAACCTTTGGTTGAGTTTTTCGTGGGGGATATATAGCTGTTTGTCCTGGGGTTTTTTGTTTGTTTGTTTGTTTGTTTTGCTGACATCAAGTATTAATATATGATGAGTTTCCTTAAAGTTCAATTCAAGCTAGCTTTCAGAACAAAACAGTCATTAGCACCCACCTTCAAGCAATTAACTGCATGTTCATTGTGTAATGTACTCCAGGCTACTAAGTTTATACAGGACAGTCAGCAAATCGTTCCATTGGAAAACGTAAAGGTTTTTCAAAGTAAGCATTTAATTTCAAGAATTTAAAACTTTACAAAATTGAGATTCAATATACCATACTATTTAACTATGGATATTAAAACAAGTAACTCAATGAATTTTGCAACCAGTCGACCAAACATTTGGAGACTTATTCCTAGGGAGCATTTGCAGGATGTTAATAATAATAATAATAATAATAATAATAATAATAATAATAATAATAATAATAATAATAATAATAATAATAATTACTAAAAAATTAAATTGGTAAATTGTCTTTATTTGTAGCATTTTTCTGTTTTTAAAAAACAAAAAACATTTTTCCCTTTTTTCCCATCTAGTATCCTGTATGTATCCGCTCAGTAGTGCACTGTGTACTGATCATTTGTCCTCCAAGCATCTCACCTATCACCTGAAAAACATTTCCTGTAAAATGATATCAATAAACCATTTCACCATTTTAGTTTAAAAGCACTATACATTATACACAATAACAGCTGGCTTGTTGTAATGTTTACTGTATTATGAAGCCACTAAATCAATCTCAGAGTTCCAGCTGACTCTAAACCACTTGAACTTCACTCTCGCTGGTTATGACGTCAGTCGAAACCCTTTGATTGAATTAGTGGCTGATAATTCAAATGAAAAACAAACACAGCAGTAATCCCTGGAGGTGGAGACTACTTTAGCGAGAAGCTTCCTCAGCATTAATCCTAAATATTGCACATGGAAATTGTACTGACACTGAAATGGGATAGAGAAATGTGAACTAGTTAAGACTGTGAAAATCATTACCAATGCTGAAGAGCAAGTTTTAGTTAACTCATCCGCTGAATAGTTTTGGGCATGTTTGGGCATGATTTTGGGCATGTTTGGCTTGGGCTTCTTTCTCTTCAGTATGTGCACTGATCTTTCTTCAATCTCTGTTGCAGGCACTTGCTGATTTGGTACAAAGGCACCTAAAGTCCAAGGAGGCCTGTTCCAGGCAGCTACCCCTGCGCTGCCCGCTTTGTGTTAACCCAGTGTGTGGACAGACTAAAGCTTTCTTTGCCAGACAGAAACTCTGATTGCATTCTTAGATCTGTGAAACAAGTTACACTCATAAAAAGAAAATACTTCCAGGAAGAAGCTGCATGCATATTTGAAATTGACATGCCATCTCAGCTAAGGTAGATTCATAGAGATTCCTATGCTTTTTTTTTTTTTGCCATAAGTGTCTTGTCATGATGAAAATCTTTACATTTTTTAACTTACTCACAAAATGTGCAAAACAACAAGCAGAAAGATGTACTTGCCTCTGTGCTTTTAATTGGTAGATCAGATAGATAAAATAGTCTTCTTGGTAACACATATGGTAAAATATATTTATGTCCTGTTTTTATTTTAGATAATTAAACATGCGTGTTTACTGCTGGCCCTGTCTTACGTACTGTATATTGTTTAAGGCAGTGGTCCAGAGCTCCATCGAAGTCCATTCCGAGCAGGTCCTAGATTAGTCAATTGAACCTGCTATTGGGGTCAATGAACATGTGTAGGACCTAATCGGAAGAAAATACCAGAGTTGTGCATTACTAGTGTAAGAACAACATCTCGCTTCTTCTGTTTGAATTACACTTTAGTCCAACCAAGTTCTGCTCACGAGAAGATAGTCCTATACCACATGGGACAGGGGCAGTTGTTAATATTTCTGTCCTAGACTAACAACGTATTGAGGACAACAGAATGTTTTATTTATTTCAATCATTTTTTGCCTGTAAAAGACATGGTGTCACTTACGTTGATGGTGGTGGTGCTTGCATTTTCACTTCCAAACGCCGCCACATCCTCTACCTGAGCATCTTGTCCTTTTTCCAAGTCTTTAGGATAGGAATTTCTGTCATGGAAGTGCATTTTGGTTTTATTTTAGATACCTGTATTCCAATTCACGTTATGTTGGATATTTCAATATCAACACTGTTCAGAATACTTGCATTCTGTGCACTTCCAGTTATCATTCTCGCATGCATCAGGAATGGGCTTATCTGCACTGAAACTTCTTCAGTTACATCTGCCAGGGTTGCTGTTGCACCTTGACTTGGGTGATTTTGGAAGTATAAAAATACACACTTTCCATATTCCCACACACACTCACTTGGTACTGAGAACACTGCTTAAAAATCAAATATATATAGCCAGTTTTCACCATTTATAAAGAACACATTGCAGGACACCTTAAACACCATTGCCTCAAATGTGCAAGCTTGTAGAGGAGGGCGGGAGCAGCTATCATCCACAGCCTGTGGATTTAGCAGTTTTGTTCCGCTCTATGGGGTGTGTAAGTTTAGTCATACAATAGATAACATTAGACACATCAATCAGTGTTGCAGCTGATCTAATTCTGGGAGACTAATCCGGTGGCTAATTTTTGGCAGTTAAACTGGTCTTCCTATTTAAAAATAAATACATGAATTGTGTAATCAAGTGTTTGTTTATTTGTTTTTTCTGTTATCTCATCTAAAGGCAACAATGGCTGTTGATCTAATTGTAAAGAATGAGCTTTCTCAGCCCAAATAAGCCTAGAGACTGAAGGCATTGCAGGCTTAGAGGTCATTAGCAGTCTGACAAGGAAACTGGAAAGTGAAAGATGCTGACCTGTAGGACCTGAAATTTGCTCTTCAGCAGCCTCCTAATAATTGAAAAGCTAGAGAGGCAGTTGGATTACACTGCATGACCTCAGAATGAAAGTACTTAAATAGATTGCCATATCTTGAGAACTAACCTGAGTGAAAAAACAAAAGACTCTGTCGTGTAAATAGGCTTGAAATATTGACAGGGTTTGGTCTTGTAATTGTTATTTGGCTGTAAAGGCTTGGTGAAGGGTTAGAATGTACTGCTGTGTTAAATATTTTGCAGCTTTTGTGAGACTTCGTGGACAGGTCCTGTATTGGAAATGTGAAGTTCTTCTCAATGGTTTCTTACCTGGTCAAATCAAAGAATTGATTGAGTGATTGAAGTTCAGTGAGAGCTTTCCCAATTGGATGTTTTTTGCTCAGCAACAAAGCAATGGGAAAATGTAAAAGCATAGACTAAATAGGACAGGTGTTGGGTGACAAACACTTTTTGTGTGTAATCTGTGACCACAATGAGATATTGGTGTATGTCAAGAACAAATTAGACTGAAGAATTAACAATGATATATAACTTTTATTTTGCAAGAATGTGACCAATTTATCTTCTGCCATTAGAGGTTAACCACCACTGTTTATGAGCAGAGGGTGCTATCCTCTTTATAACTGAATGACGCTGCACTCTATATGCATTTAGCAGTAAGACTGTGCAGCAAGTTTATTGTACTTACAAAAAGAAAGCTACCTCTCATATCAAGATCTCTTTAATAGCATGTCCTCTCCCGACCATTCAGGCTGCTCTTTCAGTCAACGGTAGGTTTGTACTTGCAAATGATGTATGAATTGTAGCAGTCAAGTATTACCTTTTGCTTTCAAACTATAAATGTATTTAGTTAATGCCTAGCTTTTGCAGTTTAGTACAAAAGTGAACACAATGTGTATGCAGATACAGCTGTTTGCAAAAGGTAATTAACATTAATGTATTCTGTGCATTGCGTGTATGCTCTAACAAATCTATACCTAACAAAATCACCTAGTATGAAATACAGTAGTCATCCATTTAAACAAAACAAAAAATATATAATGCCTGCCTTTTGATTTGACTAATTTTCCAATTGAAATGAAGACTGAACATGTGAAACAGATGTTTTTTTTAAATATATATTATCAGTGATATTCTGCAACACTATTTTTTAATTAATATCAGTTACATTTTAGGTGCAACCTAAGAGCTCCTTCATACTATGCACTTGGACTGCACATGTGTATTTTTAGTTTTACAACAAGTATTGAGCTCTGTTGTGACATCTCTATCATTTATATTAAACAAATGATTTATTTCTGTTTTAAAATGGAACATTTGCCCCAATTGTTTCTTCTAACTTGTATAAAAAAACACAAGCTAAGTTAGAATTAACAATTGGGGCAACCTTGGTCCCCATCGGTTTTACAGTTGTGTCTATCAGCTTTGTGGTGGCAAGGTTGCGTCAATGGTTTCTTGAAACTTGGATTGTGTTCTTGATATCTCCACTTTATGATTACAATTGTTCTGAGTGGAATATATAGCATTTTCTCATATAAGAACATAAGAAAGTTTACAAACGAGAGGAGGCCATTCGGCCCATCTTGCTCGTTTCGTTGTTAGTAGCTTATTGATCCCAGAATCTCATCAAGCAGCTTCTTGAAGGATCCCAGGATGTGAGCTTCAACAACATTACTGGGGAGTTGGTTCTAGACTCCCACAATTCTCTGTGTAAAAAAGTGCCTCATATTTTCTGTTCTGTACTGTGTTCGTCAACGAATAGGATATAGCCAGAATACTGGCTGCAGCATTACACAAGTAGGTACTGTACATGTAATTCTACTTTTATTCACACAATCTCATTGCTATTATTATTATTATTATTATTATAATTAATTATTATAATAATTATTATAATAAGTGGTAGTAGTGACACATACTGTAATAATAAAGAAAATCAAAGAATACAAACAGTACTAATATTATTAATAATTTAGCTAATGCCTTTATCCAAGGTGACTTCCTTAACTTACTCCAGCAGCTTGTTCTTTTTGGATTGTCCTTTTACTATAGCAAACAAAAGGCTTTGGACCCAAACAGGGTTGTTATACTGAGGGTGTACTGTGCTTAGTATTTGACTTGTATGTTTAATATATGACACTTGCACATTTTAATATATAATGTGTGCACATTTGTTATTTCATTTTTGTTATTTTTCTCCTCCCACAGTGTTCAACATTTAACAGAGGGTATAAAGAAGTTTGGATCAGAATCCAATATTCATGCCTTACAAAAAAGTAGTATACTGCAAGTATACTTGTGCCAAAATTGTCTGGTTTTAGTATACTATTGGTGCCATTATACTATCCTATTTTGGCACAAGTATACTTGCAGTATACAAATTTTTATATTCTCTTTGTAAATAATGCAACATAGTTCTCAAATATTGGGCATTTCTTAGATTGTATCTTACTTCTCTTTTGCATACCTGCATTGTCTCTTGCTAGATTCTGACAAATACTTTTAGAAAACCAGGTGCAACTTCTGCTCTGGATCAAAAAGATATAATGCTCTGCGGCTGCCCGCCTATGTGGATAACTATCAAACTAGTAGAAACAAATGGAAGTCTGGAAAAAGTATGGAATTTTGATGTTGAAAAAGTGTATGAACCCTGTATATATACTTTTTTTTTTTTTTTTACATTTCTGATAAGTCTACAGTGTTTTCACTTGAGTTCAGGAGCTGCTTGTCTGTTCTACTTGCCTGGCATAGATATGTGTGCTAGTTTAGCCAAGGTCTCTTAGTATGTCTATGTTAAACACCTCAACACGGACCATGTCCACAACAGCATCTCTAATGCAACCTTTCCTAAGGTGTGCTTTTCATGTTCTGTATTTGTAACCACAGATGTCTTTGTTGAGGGTTTATACTTTTTAACTTCCAATCTCCACCAGCAGCAACAGGGGTATTCAATAGCAGCCCATGGGGGTTTAAGAAAACAATCCCTCAGAAAGCACAGGGTTATGTGTATGCCTACAGCCCCCAAAACCACTTTGCAGCACTTAAAGAATGTTAAGTATGGAGATAGGAAGTTAAAAAGCATAAACCCAGGCCAATGCTGTCTGTGCAGCAATGGTGGGGTTGAACACCAAGTTATAAAATACTTTTTAAAACAGAGCAGGCCATTTTATAAGTGCTGCCATCTTTAAGAATGATCTACAATGTGTGAACACCACCCTCTCTTGATGCATCATTACAGCTCCTGAGAGATTGTATCACATTTGGGAGGAAGTCCTAAATGGGCACTTAAGCTATAATGCTTTTGAGTACACCACTGTGGATTTTAAGGGTAGCTCTGCAACTGGAGCACTATGCTGAGCTAGTGGAAGTATTACTCCCACAAGTACTTTTATTGCAAGGTTATTAGACCATTATGGTCTGCGATTGTCATTACTTCCTTTGAGTTCTTACTTTGTCTGAATTAAGGAAAAGTAGTTTGTAATTTGACCTAAAATGCTTTCTTTTGTTTTAATTTACTTGTTAAACATATTGCTGGCATCCTGCCAGACTGCTTGATCCTAAACAGTAAAGAAGACCCATTTCACAGAAATCTATGTTACCGTTAATGTAGATGTTCATGGTACAGCAGGATCAAAGACGCTTTCACTTTTGCACCATGAGTGATAACTATGAGAAACTGGATAATTTCTAAAGTGTTCATAATGTGGGTTCATGTGAAGACAGAGAGAGTGCAATAAAGGTTCTAGTGATCTAGGTCTTATCACAGAATGTCTTGATGCTGGAGCTTCATTCAGCTTTGTTTTATAACTGGACTGCCTAAAATTGCAGAGTAAGAAATAACAACAAATAAGTGTAACAGCTACCAGGTCTCCAGCATCTTGGATTGTTCCCTCCCGTATGTTCCTAATGTCTGGATCAGCAGTCAGCAGTCTTTCCACTGGGACATGGCAACCCACCGGAGTCAAGCCTGAATGTAATCATTCAGAAAATCCAACAGCACTTTGCAACCAGCATTGTTTTCCTGTGTTTTGGCAATATTCAATCAAACTTAAGAGGAGATGCTTTGGCACCAGAAGATAGGTTGCATCTGTTTTCTAAAAATAGTGAAAAAGAAATACTGGCTATGCTTGAAAACTAGCAAGGCCTTAAATTAACAAAGCTGTTTTATTTACATTTGTAAATTTTGTATTTTTGACAACTGCAATGTGATTTTCCTGTTAAATTGTTTTATTGTACTGGAGCAAACTCTGAATGTACTAAAATGTATGGTTTGACTGAGTAAAATAAATTCTCCCAGTAATGGTTTTCGCTTATGTTTTCAGCTGGTCATACTGGTTCCAGAAAAAGGAAACAGTAACGTCTTAGAGTGAACGTTTTTTCAAGCTGATCACTGTGGAACTTGATCCTAATTGTGGGTACTGCTGAACCTGGAAATCATCTGAAATAAAAATGGACATTACTGACACTGCTTTAAGTAATGTTTTGTTGTGCCCTGGTTGGGTTCATGATTAAAAGGAGGGCATGCCCAGTGAAACATAGTAGTGTTACTGCCTACCTGTATTTATGTAATGCTTACTTACAATTTTACATTAGAAATCCTCCCTTACTTAGTAATAATAATAATAATAATGTATAGGATCTCCTGTAGGTGAATGCATGAGTCAGCCTTGAACAAAGAAACATAAAAAAATCAATGAAAACAGAACAACTCTCAAGTTTAATGTGAATGAATCAAAGCCGTTTATTTGATATTAATTGCAGAATATACAGCACTACCATTTGATGATAGTGGGAATAAAAATTAAATAAGAAAAGAACAAAAACACTTTAGCATGATGCAGACAAAACACTAATGCGTGCGCAATGTAGAGCATTATGTTTAAACGGCAAATAGAAAACATATACAAACACACAACTGAATATTTTGAAAAAGGACTGGGATGTTCTGCAAAGGTTTTAAAGTGCCCAATACATCAACAACTTCAACAATATTAAAAGCTCCAATGTATGCAGTAGTTGAAACATGTAACACTGATACAACAAGTTGTAACTCCAGTTTTTTTTACACAGCTAATAATATTGCACAGGTAAGAGGCTCAAATGCTAATTGTAAATTCTACCTGGTTGTAGGATTTATACACCAAGAGATTTTGAAATAATGCAAACCTAATATATATATATATATATATATATATATATATATATATATATATATATATATATATATATATATATATATATATATGCAGTTAAAAAAGAAACATCCATCAGTTGCCAACTAAAATTTTGATTGTATGTTTGTCAACATCATTTTATTCCCCAACCTACTTAAGGTCACAGCGATGTTGAGACGTGTGACAAGCTAACTTAATTTTGCAGAAGCTGCAACAGATTAATCTTTGTCATTGCTTCAAGGGTTATTATAGTGGTTTTAACCATTATGATTTCTTTATCCAGTGGTGAACCAATTCAATGTGGGAATGGGTAGATTTAAGCCAAGCAAATACTGAAAGTTTCCGGGTGCTCGAGATTTATAACTTTTAACATCTAGTATTTCAAATTGTTCTTCATTTTTTTTCAGTCAACTGGAAGAAACTTTGTTATAAATTTTAGATTGAATTTGTGACCTTAAAATCGTCCATTTTGTTTTCATTATCTTATCCCTTTAATGCTCAATTCTGCCTTTTGTTGGAGAAATTAAAATACAGTATAATCCCCTTTATTTGAACCCAAGCTGGACCGACCCAGGCACCCAGAGGTGAAAGGCATGGAGGTGTTTTATCCGTTTTGCCGCTTAGCCCCACAGACTGCCCTCTTATCCATCTCATGAAATGTTTCACCAGTATAAACTCTGGTGGACTCAATCCGTTTATCTGAATGCTTGTTTTACTAACCCTTTCATATCCCTGGGCACTTTGGTTAAAGGCGGTTTTACTGTATTTCAGTAATCATAATATTGGCAATGCATTAAAACAGGTAACAGATTCAGATGACAGCATAGAACAAAACACACACTGTGTGCAACTCTGGGCTTTTGAGGCTGGCTCACAACACAATAACATACAGGAGGACTTTTCTAATACATACCAGTTATCTTGATAGATTGTGTCCCAATCTATCAAGCCCCATAGCCCATTGAAACAAAAGAACACCCTGTTTAACTGATGATGATGCAGAGAGCGTGCAATCAAGACACCATGAAAACAGACCTTTGAACATTATTTTTGATGCACACCAGGTTGGCAGTATTTCCGATTCAAAGTATATTTAGTATTCAGCATAATAGAGATGTCTATGATATTATTATTTATTTATGTTTCTGATGGAAGAACAGCAATTTGGTGTATATATATATATATATATATATATATATATATATATATATATATATACAGAGAGAGAGAGATAGAGAGAGATAGATAGATAATGAACACAACAACTAATTGACTTTCTTTTTTTTTCTTTTCTTTTCCTAATTTGTTTTTGGCACATAATTAAAAACAAACAAAACAACAAAAAGTTCTGGGCCAAGAGTACTGTAGCTCTTAGGTATAGCTCGTCATTCTTTGGAATTTCACAAGTTAAAGACAGTGGTTTCTTAGGCTATGTTTTCCAAAGGAATTTCACATTTTTTAGCACATAACAATGTAAGAATTAACGGTGGGTGTGTGTGTGATTTTTTTTTTTGAAATGGTGTGTATTGCCAAGCTTATATTGTAGAGCTAGATTTTGTTTCAATATGAGTGTCTGACTTTACCAACTAACCCTCTATCAACATATATTGTATTTGTGTATGTACATGGCAGTATCTAAGCAATACAAAAGCATTATAGGTACTCATAACTGACAACTAATCCAAGGTCTGCACAATTACTAGCTTGGATAATTCTATGTTCCACACAGGTCCCCTTTTATATACCCTGGAAGTATGTGTTTGGTTCGTTCTGTGGTTGTCAGTACACATTTGTGAAACACACAGTTCTCATGTTATATCTCACAGATATATATATATAGACAGACAGATATTTAAGCTGATTATTTATTTCGATTTCCATATTTAGCTTTTTTTGTTTAAAATGGCTCTAATTGTTCTGGAGTAATTTAAAGACTGTTCGATCTGTACCTTTCTTTTTGTTTTACCCTAATTCTGCATTTGAAGTGTTATTGTTGTTATTATTATTATTATTATTATTATTTGTTTATTTAGCAGACGCCTTTATCCAAGGCCACTTACAGAGACTAGGGTGTGTGAACTATGCATCAGCTGCAGAGTCACTTACATCTCACCCGAAAGATGGAGCACAAGCAGGTTAAATGACTTGCTCAGGGTCACACAATGAGTCAGTGGCTGAGGTGGGATTTGAACCGGGGACCTCCTGCTTACAAGCCCTTTTCTTTAACCACTGGACTACATAGCCTCCTGTTGTCTGAATGGTTTGCGTTTTAGCTTGAAATGTAATTATTTGGATTCAATTTAACACTACATCCATACAGCATACAGCAGCATCTACATTTCTCATAAGACTGTGCTCTTGCTAGATTTTGAAGCAGGCCTTAAGGATTGAATAAGCTGGGGGGTAATGCAGTTCAGTATGACATTCAGCAGTGTATCTCCTATTTGAAAACAATGCACTGCAGCAAGAGTACCAGAAATTGAATCTCTTGAAATCTCAATTCAAAGAGTAATCCAGTCAAATTGAACTTGATGGTTTTTATTACTTTCCTTGTGGCTTTGGCGGAATCATTTATGTATTGGTTTTGTATAGCCATTACGCAGTGGTATGTGTCTGAACATCCCTTGGAAAACAATAGCTAATGATTGCCCAGTTTGGGTTTAGCCTAAGAAACCAGAAATCAATCATGTCTACCCTTTATTAAATACATTTCACAATAATTTAGAAAGCAATAAGTACTTTGCAAATAGCACATTTAATTTATACAAAATAGTAGCATTTTTAATGTCCTTAGATTGTTGGTGAGGTTGCCAACCTCCTCCCCCCCCCTGTTAAAACATCTATCCCTGTGCAACAGATTTACCAGTGTGATCAATTCAACTGTGTATGTTCTCACAGTGCAATATATACACAACTGAGCCACAATCTTCAACAAATAACAGGCTCCCATGCATAAATTAAGTCCATTAAAATGAAACAAAATCTATTCTGAAATCAAAAATCTTAATAATCACAATGCATCACACTGCTAATTGTTAATAGCCTCATGCATAAAATTAGGCCTATAGCACTGTTTGGCAGTTGCTAATTATGCTACACCTTAACACAGAACAAGTAAGACCAAGTTGGACAAATGTGAAAATGAACACAGTCTAAAACACAACAAAAGAACAAATCGTTTTCTTCATCAAAATATGAAAACTGTAAACTTTGGGCTCGCTCTGCAACCGTCCAGAATCCAAACAAATAAACAAACAACCAAACAAACAAAAAGAAAAAGAAAAAGAAAAAGAAAATCGTTTCTGTAAGCACACCTCTTCAGCTATTACAAAAATCACAACTTAAAATGTATAAAGCTTTTTTTTTTCATAAAGTCACAGTTACCAAAAAAACAAGTGAATAATTTATTACATACGCTATAATAACATTACCCTAAACACTATTATCTATGAGGTATATCTGAGAAAACTCGGTAAGGAATTGCACGGTCTGCGCCGCTAACATGCCTTAATTATTTTTTTATTTTTTATTTAAAGCTTTGCAACCATAGAAGAAAGAAATAGAAGAAAATTAGAGTTAAAAAGCCTTTGGTATCATAGTTTCTCTTTGTTCTTTGCATGATTGCATTGCAAAGCACCACAGTACATGGGCCACCAAAATAACACAAAAAGGTGGTCCATTTGACGCTGAGGTATTCACAGGAATAGAAAGCACAGAGAGGTCTAGACTTGAAAAAACGTCGCTTTGGTTCAAGCAAGGCACTCGTCCCATGGTTATTTCATACTTTGCAACTAAAGCGTTTTTGAGTTCATGAAAAGCAGACATCACTATACTTTTTTATATGTCACCTTCCCTATGTACATACAATGTTTTCTCAACAATTAGATTTGTGTGTGTGCGTGTGAATTAAGATTTTATAGCTAGCACTGGAACAATGGAAGCAGTACTTGTATCTCTTGGCGGTTTTATTACTTAAAATGTGGAATTCAATTAAAAAAGAAAATGAAAAGTTAAAAGACTAATTAGGGACACTTTCTGGAGGGAGTTTTATTTTGACAGGCTGCACTAAATCAGAATGACAGCGTCTTTGTATCGCTGTAGAGACTTTTTTTCATTGATGCCAAAATAGCATTGCTATGATTACAAGGGCTCTATAAATTTGTTGCCCTATTGAGAAGAACCATTTAATCTATACTAAAGTAAAGATTGAATGGTACTTCTCAGAAGCTGTATTGCTGTTGTGTTCCCATTGAGTTCAGCTTTCTTTGGTTAATATCCTAATTCCTATTTTGAGGGTTGCAAACAGGTGTGGGAGACTTTATGGGAATCCAGTTAATTGTTACAGTAACCCTCTAGCAATCCTAGAACTTCCACACACACTAGGACTTTTCTAAGGTCAAATTGGTGAATTTCAATCACATGTACATAGAGTTCAGCATAATCCAAAAAAGCCTCTCTCCCCTTACACTTATTTTGTGGGGAGGGCAGTCTTTTTTGTTTCAAGAGAGATAGAGATAGAAATAGAGGCAGAGAGATACAGGTATAAAACAAGAGCATGGGCCAAGCGCAGACCGCACATAGAAAGAAATCTTTGGTATCTTTGGTATCATCAACACGATTAAAATTACAAATGGAAAAAGTCAGTGAGGTAGCCTCTTTGGTTCTCACTAGAAATAGAAAGATTTTTTTACACACACACAATTCAGTCTTGGAAGCAGCTAGTTAAGGGTTTTTTTCTTTCCTTAGTCCTTTTCTTCCTCCAACATATAAAGCTGTGGAAAGCCACTTTGTACTCCAGGTAATCTTTGGTGAAACGGCAAAAGTTCCAACAAACGTGTGTCCCCATGCACAAGAGTAGCAATATGAATCCCAAATTCATTGCTTGTCCTTGTACTGAGCAGGCTGTTGTGAGGAGCTCTCAGTATAATATTTAATAGCATAGAAAACAAATGTAGTACTCTAATGTTTTTTGGTTTCAAAAGATTGTTTTGACATAAAGGAAGATAAATAATTAAAGGGATCTACATATCCTCAAATTATCATTTTTTGGCAACTTCTTAAATACTACAATCTACAAATTAATAAATAACAGATCAAACAATTTGTTCATTTTTTCTCATTGTATAAACTACTAAATAATTAAATACCCCTTCAGTTGCTTTTTAAAGCAAAACTAAAACCAATCATATAAATTAAGACAAAAATGAGTCACTGCATCTTGGATGCACTGTCATTCTAACATTGTTAAATAATCATAAATATTTACCCAAACAATTACAATCTAATTAAATAAGATTCAAATAATTAAATAATTAATCATAAAAACTCTAGAATTCTCAGGTTCTAACATATAATCGCCATAAATAAATAAACTCCAATGGTGTTATAAAAATTAAATGAAAAGAACAAACATGGAGAAATGTAAACCTTGGCTTATTGATTAGGGTACAGGGTACTTCAGTGTGGTTTTGATTAAGTTAAAGTCCAATTTTTAAAAAAAATGAAGTATTGCAAAGAATAACACCTTAACAAAAAAACACAATTTTAGAGAAAGCATTGAAAATATAAGTACTATGACAAGCAATGAAAATATCATTGATTTCACTTCCTTGGTTGGCACATTTTTCATTCATACAGCCAGACCATTATGAAGCAATCCTCTCAAAGAGAGCTCCCTACTTTTTAGAAAGGCCGAAGTGACGGCCTGCTGGTTCAGCCTATGTAGAATCTTTGGGTTAAGCTCTAATAATAGAGAAAGAGAGAGAACGATAAAGGATAAAGCTATTGAACCGAAGTATCTGAACAGTTTTAACTGATGATTGATAGTTTTTGTTTCTTGAAAGTTGAACTCATCTTGGACGTGCCCACAGACTTCACTCCTCTTCCAAGCATGAGACATTGGGATCATGTACATGTAATGCTATTATATATGCAAAAATGTCTATAGAAGCTGATTACATTTGATAATTGAAGATACTGTACTATAGTATTATGGAGTAATTAAGTTATATGAGGAAATATGATTAAACCTAATGACAGAATAATGCAATATTCAAGTCTTAGTCCTCCCTTAAGAATAGCAGATTTTATTGCAAAATACTTTCATTTACTGTATATGTCTTTGATGCTGTATGATTGTATTATTATTATTATTATTATTATTATTATTATTATTATTATTATTATTATTATTTGGCATCATAAAGGAAAACAAACCCTACTTTTTTACAGCCATCCATTAAGCATGAAGTTGCATTTAATTTATTTGTAACTGTATGTGAATTTGAAAACAAAGTTATGCACATGGATGAGTTTATGCTTAATGCTGTCTTTTTTATCCTGTTGTGTTTTCTTACTGGTCATGGTTGTCTTCATTACTAACTTGTGTTTCTCTCAAGTCATTTTCTTTGGAAATGTTTACCCTGCATTAGAAAATGAATTAGTGTAAGTAAAGTGTTTAAAGAAAGCTAGTATAACCCTGTGATCGCAAACAATTTTTGACTAAGTGTCCAAAACCAAGTGACCTCTATAAAACGTTATCAATATGCAAAGCCTCCTATATTTGCAAATTAAGTTTTGTAAAAAAAATATGTATTTAACAGTTGTATCTTTTAGAGAGATTATAGTGTTATGGAAAATAGATAATTCCTGATGCACAGAAGGTAAATATTGAATATTGGGGTTAGATTGATAGCTGACATAGTAAGAGAGCGATCAGTTCAAATTAGGATGTGAGATGAAATGGGGTTAGATTCAAGAATGTCTTGTGGTTGACTGTCCTGAAGAAAAACAGAATCTCAACTATCAGTTAACCATCTCAACTGGGATATGTTAAACACAATCACTAGCTTCAATAGAGTTATGCATACGGAATTTGGTGCTGTACTGGCTTATTTATCCCAACATCTAATGCTTGGAGAAAGAGATTAATCCTTTTCAAAATCCCATATAAAAAAGAGAACAAAAAATGCACAATTGAATTAGCCCCTTCTTCAATCGAAAGGACGATTAGAATCAATTTACCTGTAAATAATGAATGCATTAAATCATGCAACAACAAAGTGAAAGTGTAGGAATATCCATTAATCTTTGGTTTTGTAGCTGATGAGGTTTTGGTTGTTCTTTTCCATGTTCTTGAAAAACTGCATAGGCACACGTTAAAGACAATCTTCAACTTTAAGAGATGCAAAATGCCCAGTCTCATGAAGCAACGGCCGTTGTGGCATTGCTTCCCTGCTTGTTGTACCCTTTATTATAATCTGCTTCCATGAAATGTCCAAGACGTCTACACAAAGAAACACAGTGTGTTCTCCGTTTCCTGACGTGCTCTTTTTTCTTCTTTATTTTTTTTTATAACAGTTTGTTGCAGAACAATTAGGTGCAGAAAAAAAGTTTCTTTGGTTTCGATTCGGCAATAAATAGAAAAAGTCTCAAGTGTCCTTAAAGAGTCTTTAAAGCCTTTGGCTTGCTTTTGAACACAGAAGGGTGTTCCTGGAGGGACTGCTTACTGATGAATGCGGCACCTTGTGTGTTTGATCCTGACACTATATGTAGTAAATATAATACAGTAAATGCCAAATTGGGAACATGTTGTTGTTTGGACCTGGTGACCTGGCTCCCATTCTAAACAGTCCATTTGTCATTTTGTTTTTGATTTGCCACCTATTTAGGATTGAGAGTGGATGTCCATAATTATTAAATACAGCACTGCCCAGTTAGGTGTATTTGGTTTTAATGGGGAAAAGTCAATAACACCTGGCAACTGCTACACACATCTTAAATAATCTATCTATAGGTTTAAACCAGGGTGATGTTGAAAAGGGCACAAGTGTCTTCCAATTAAATAGAATTAAGAATATAGTTTAGCTGAACTACATCAGTAGTTAAACTAAATATAGTATACACAGTTTATTGTTCCTCAATCTTGCTTAACAGCCTACAGCCATTTTGTCTTTGGTTACTAAAAAAACAAACAAACAAATAAATAAATAAATAAAACTTGTATAAGATTAAAATTGTATAAAATATACCTTTTGTCATTTCAAATTAAATTAAATAAATATTTGGTGTGGATATAAATTACTTTGGTATCATGAGCAAGGTCTCTGTACACCTGCTAGTAAGTAGTTTTAAAACTAAAGTAACTAACATTTAATGTTCATGATTAAGGAAATACCCCAATTGTGTTCATGAGAGAATAAAGCTAATATGTTCTTCAAATGTTTGAAAAATTACATCCTGAGTTTTCTAATGCATGAAGAACGATATTCCCTAAAATGTCCCCTTTCTATTGCAAAAGAAATGTGCTTAAACATTGTGCTCACATACAATGCCAACCACTAAAAGCTCATTCAAAGAACACTTTTAGTAGTCAGTGCATGTTATAAGAGTCAACATACATGTAGATGTGTGTTCCTGAATACCGGCATTAGTTAAATCTGTAAGATTTGTGCTTGCATACCTGCCAGTACCTGACACTGGAAAGCAAACTGAGACTAGGAAGCAAACTGAGATTACAGTTACTAGGGTACTCCTTGCCACTAAAGATTAAGGTTAAGCCACTTGCCACAACTTGTATTACTGGTTTACTGCTGCCTTCAAAACGTTTTATTTTCTTATTCTATGGATTGCTATGGATATTGGCCTACAATAGCTTCTAATTTCTTTGGTCAAATTTTGAAATCTTAAATGTGTTATGGGGATGGTTATTATTAAAGCCTATGTTTCTTTGACAACCACTTGCAAGCATCTCCAATAATAACTGTACGTATTGGCCTGGTTTATGATTGCCTAAGTAAAATTGCTTTGAGGAGTGGTCTAAAAGCTTTTGTATGCTGATAATTTTCAAGAAAAAGCAACTAAGTGCAAATCCAATGACAGGTGGGTATACAAATTCCAGCTAAACTAAATGCCTGTGATTGTTTTGTGGCAGTGGCTTTAATCTTGTTTGAAAAGACTGTTTGTATGTTGAAAAGCAAAAAAAAAACAATCTGTGTCAGCTATTCACCAGTGAACAGACCCCCTCTAAAGCAAATTTAAAAATGTTGTTGACAAGTACCGTGCCCTGTTCTGGTGCACTGTCCTCAATCATATTTTGGTACAAGTGCTGGAGGTTGAGGAAGAGGCCCCTGGACTTCCTTCATCCATCCATTTGTCCAAACTCCGCCTCCGGGCATTCATGAAGAAGTTACTGACCGTGGTCAGTTCGAGGCCCAGTTGTTGAGAGATTGTGATCTGCATCTCCTTGGAGGGGCGCTTGTTTTCCTTGAAGATGGCGAGAAGTGTTCTGCGCTGGAGGTCAGTGAAAACCAAACGGGATTTCTTTGGTGTATTGCTCCTTTCTTTGCTTGTATCTTGTTCTTTGCGTTTGCATGCTTAATAGAAGAAAAAAAAGAGACACTGCAAGTTAACTTATGTTTTAGATACATGGATGTTGACAAAATTGTAATTTAAGGTGGTATTTCTGTCTGGTGGTTGAAGCTATTAAAAAATGCAACACCACCTCAAATAACCTTATTGTTTGCAGCTCACTCTGTAAATGCAGAAAAAAATAGAAGCTGGTTTGAGACCTGAAATGCTTTATATTGAGTTTTCATCCTAAATGACCGTTTTTCAATTATACAAACTAAATTCACTGTAAGACACATACTGTTATTATAGTATTATATTTTTAATATTTTAACTAGAAGATAAAAAACAACCAAGACAGCTAAGATGCAGCAAAACACATAATTAAAACTATACTTGTGTTATCTGTAAAGATTCTTGGAAAATGACCATATTTTCCATATGTACTTTGCTGTACAAATTCTAAAATTAATACTCACCAGTGTGCCAGCAGCACAGACATATACAATATGATTTGGATTAAAATACACCAGCATCAACAACAACAACAACAAACATAGAACAAATGAATCTGAATTGCAAACACAACCTCCAATGCTGGAATAAGCTCCCTGTCATTTAAAATACTTAATCTTATTTTCAATTAGCTACTAACCAGTAAAGATGGCTTTACTGAAGTCCAGCAAAAACAAACTTACATACAAAGACTCCATTTGACTTAATGTAAAATGCAACCCATTGAAATAGATAAAGAAACTTCAAACACTTTAATAATGTTATTTGTGGAAAGCCCATTCCAGTGAAGTTGTCTGTCTACCTTGGTACAGTCCTATAAAGGAAAGCCTCAGAAATCAATTTGATTACCTCTCTGAATTAAGTATGCACAACTGAGACCAATTGAGATCAATATAAATCAGGGTAAGTACTCCATTGTGTACAAAACCATTATGTAAGAAGAAACTGTCTGAATGAGGATGTAAATAAACACATGGTCAAGGAATTATCGTGGCTTTATTTTATGAAAGTTACACAGTTCTATACTTCTCGACCATTTGCTTCTATTGTTTGCATTTAAAATGTATTGTTGCAGTCCTTACGCTAAATCGTTTATGTTAAACAACACAATGGTTCTCTTCCCAAACAACCAAAGCTAAGGTTTCACCTTCTCCAACACAGAAAAAATAGTATAAATAGAAACGTTTTTGTAATTTCCTTAAGGATAAATTAAATATAATTAAAAATGCAGTTGAACCTTTGCACAATTAAATTACATAAAACGTTTCAAGAAGCCATGCAATTGGAGAAATGATACCAAACAGTGGTCAATTTTTTGTATAGGCAGAATGCTGTGTCATCGTTCTTTCCTTTGTCTAGTAATCAACTGCGTGTATCTGTCCAAGGTGCTGAAACTGCCCCGCTCTGCACACTGACCTTCTTGTTAATTTTACTTAAGAACTACGAGTTCCCAGAGAAGGTATGTATTGTATGTATGTATGTGTATGTATGTATGTATTAGATTATTTAATTTATTATACTTTAATTATTATTTTATTTTATGTATTTATTTTTATTATTTTTTTTTTAATCAAACCACGCTATTTTATTTAAAATAAGTTCGGGTTGAACTCGCTAAATGGTATCAACACGAATAAGCAAATTATTTTAGTTCAGACTTTTTTTTATATCAAGAATAAAAAAATGTGGTAGTGGTTGTTATGATGATCTTCCAGTTTATGTAACAACGCTTGTTAAAATATCATTAATATTAGCCTACTACCACTGCTTAATATTACTAGTACTACTTGTACGACGACGACTACTGCTAATAATAATAACAACAACAATATTAGGGCAAAAATGGCAACAATGCAGTTGGCTTAAGTTTTGTACCGTTCCCTAGTATGCACTAATTAAACGACGTCTGATATATCAGTACACTGAGTTTAAAAGGTTGTAGTTCTTTGGTGTCCAGAGGGTGGCGACGTAGTCTGTGTTATGATGAACGTAAATCCAACAGGAAAAAAGCCTTTATCTAAAGATTTAAAGATGCGTTGACTAATTAAAATTCTTACTTGGCTTATTTATTCATTTTTTTTTCATTTGTAAAACACATAAGATTCCTGGCAGAAATCGAGGATCAAAAGAGGATCTTACAAAATAATATACTTGTTTCTAATTTAAATTAATTGTATTCTGATTCAAACACAAGCAAAAATAATAATGAGTAAACCCTTATTCGATGTCTCATTCCTCATCACGTTGCTTTGTGTTATAAATGCATGCACGAGGAGGGTAGGGTAGTCGATTGCTTATTTTTGTTTTACTGTACCTCTGCAAACGATGAACCTTGTCCCTTTGAACTCAGAAAACTGCTAATCTGTTCCTGCAGGGGCACAAAACATTCTCGCTGTTTTATTTTTTTTCTGAACTGGAAAACGGTTTCAGAAAATGAATGCTGTTTAAACAGTCCGTTTTAATATAAAAGGCCAGCTTGAATCTGCAGTTTACAGCCCAACGTGTTTAATCTATTCACAAAAAATGTCTAAAAAACTATTAATAACATAATTTACGCGTAGTACGTTTTTAAATGTTGCAGGGTGAGTTTAGGATATAGCGTAATGTCTATTAGGAATCTAACGAACAGTTATGTTATCGTTATCTTAGAATTATGCCTGCCGTTATCTTATCATTATAAACTGCACTAATCTTCATTGCATTGTTTAGTATGTTACAATGATAACACTGATCTGTAGCAGCAATATGTGTCGACCAATAACAAACCACCAGCCTATAGGTTATGACAACTCCAGAACATTGTGTAATAAGAAAACACTTGAGAAAAACATTTTATAGGCACTATATAGAAAGGACTTAATGGACTGGAATGGACTAGAGTGGTTTACTGCTAACCCTACAATTAACATATAAAGAATGGTACCACTCTGTCTCTCAGTTTAACACATCTGATCCGGTTAGTTGTGGACCTACACATTGATGTAACTGTTGCTGATTTGTTAAAATGTTGAGTTTGGCTCGGTGTGTTTAAAGACAGGTACCATGTTCACCTGTTTATGTGTGTTAATTCCCTCATTTACATTATGTAGACGCTAATCAGAGGAGGAGTTTGACTCGATCCATTAACAAGGGTTGATTTAGGCAAGGAATTCTTTGTTGTTTATTTTACGTCGACGTTGCGTATCTTATCGCAATAATAATAAATATAAATAATATAAGCAATATAAATTATATTATATATCAATTGGCAGCAAAATGCAGAGCATTGATCACTTTTTCCTTTTAAATATAACCCAAAATTAAGCAGCCTGTTGAGAGGGCAACAAAAAAATGGCTAGATTACAGAAATAGGAAGTATACAGAAACCCTAACCAACCTAGTAACAGTCGGCGAAGTACTGTATAGAGATATTTTAATGATATACAGGAAATAGGCCAATGGGTTACAAGAGTCTGTCTGAGAGGATAGTCCGAATTCATGTTTGAGGTTTGAATATATTTGCACCTGTATTTTTAATTTGACCTTGACACACAGGCGTTATTGATTGTTTGTTTGATTCTGAATGAGGCGTTTTTAACCTCTGATTTTGAGTGGTTCTAAATTAAATGGCATGGCAAACAATGTGTTAATCCGTTGCCATTTGTTAAGTGTTCACATGGACTCTATTTGTTTTGATTTGTTTTGGTTTTGCTTTGTACTTTCAGTTTCTAGCACACTGCTCAGTTGTAATAAATCATTGGTTGGAAGAATTGTGGAGGCTTTGTAATTGTTAGAGCGGGGAGAGTGTGTGTAATTATTTTATAAGGTGTTACTACAAACTACGATTTCCCATGTTTAAAAAAAATACAAAATAAACACATATATATATATATATATATATATATATATATATATATATATATATATATATATATATATATATATATATATATATATATATATATATATATATCGAATTTGCCTAAATCTTTATATAAACACCGTCATGAAAAGAAGATGGTGTGTATATATTTCGTATACATATATATTGAAGACTTTATGAACTCACGAGTATAAAATCTTTACTTTAGTAGTGGGAACAATTCCGCATTTCACAGGAGTCGGTGATCTCTATCTTCTATTTAATACTGCGACCATATTGCAGTCTAAACTTTATCACTACACTGCACTTGTCTCGCGTGTGGATAAAACTGGAGCCACGTGTAAAATAGACGGTGTTATTCCTTGTACTCTGCACCGCTGTTTCCCAATTTGCGTGTTAAATCCGCGTTGCATGATGCTCTTGGACTTCCAAGCAATAACAAATCGAATGATAATATTTAATGGAGTACTTTCCGAATGAAGCCTGAATCTATTGAACAGAGGGTCTTTAACTACGTGGTTTTCTTAAAGGGAAAGGTTGAATCAATAGGATCAATACCGAAGGTTTCCCTGGCCTTGCATCACAAGGATAACAGCTTCTCTCTTCCATGGTTTATTATTCCTTTCTGACACATGTAAATCAATGGCTTCTAACAGCACAGCACTGGGAAAGCAGACACTGGACTGTACCGTACAGTAACCAATCTGCTAAAATATCTGGCATTGCACTAGATATTGAATTTGAATTTATTAAGGTAGCCTAGTATAAATGATAAATAAGAGTCATAAAAAGGGAAAGTAGTTAAATTCGTTGAAATGCATGCTTTTAAATGTTTTTGCTTGCACACTGCATATTAAAAGCTATACTGTATTTAATATGTAACGAATTTACATAAGTAGTTCATAGAGGTATTAAATTACAACAAAATGTGTTCCATTAAGTCGTGTGTTAAATCTCTAATTTAATAACTGTTTGCGTCACATTAAACACAATATGTCTGTTATTTTTAACACAAACTATGTTTTTTTTAAATTAAACTAACTTTATATTTGAAGCACATTAGTGAATAAAATATATCTACAACTTAAACCTTGAGAGTACGTCCTATAGGCACATTAAACACAGATTAAAGTAAATATATCCATTATAAGAACGTGAAATGCGAGTGTGTGTTCAGTTCTTCGCGCCTCTTTAATATCGTTCTGGGACAACAGGGAAGCTTGGTCTCAAACTAAAATAAAGTCTGTAGATATCACAAAACAAGAGAAAGACTTATTAAATGGAAAACCCGACCAGCAACATGTAACAAAATGGGGCAAGTGCCAATATGGAGCAATAAATAGGACATGAGGATTGCCATGTAGAAATCAATACCCAAGTGCAGGTTATAAATGAACTGCTATGAGATGTCTGCGTTTTAAAAGTGAGACTTTTTTTAGAAAGAAAATGCATTAAAAAAGACTGATGTGCTACATTTTGCAGCAATGTTTACCAAAAACGTCCGGTTGCATCATTATTTTGGTTAAACTCCTGGTGTAAGGTATTTGCAGAATGTATACTTCAGAAGTACGTTTTACACAAATACAGATATGTGTATGTCCATTGATTATTATTATTATTATTATTATTATTATTATTATTATTATTATTATTAGCTTCCTTGTAGTAAAAACAAAAAAGCTAGTAGTCTGTTATATTTATCTAAGGATATAAACAAAATGATCAGAGGTAAACAAGCAAACAAACAAACAAATAAATAAATAAACAAATAAATAAATAAACAAATACATACATAAATAAATAAATAAATAAATAAATAAATAAATAAATAAATAAATACATCGCAAGTACCTCTTCTGAACTAAATGCAATGTACCCAAAAGTGATCCTGATTCCTGGAGAATTTAAATACAATTTAAAAACGATAGTAATAATTGCAAATACATTTCCTTGTAATTATGAATTGTTGAGAAAGTAAAGCTAATCTGACAACTCAATCTGTCCTATCTCCAGGTCAAACACATGGAAAGACCCCACAGTCCGTCACCCATCCTTCTCACCACCCCACCCCCAGCGCTGCTTATTGGACATCTCCTTTGTTAATGAGCAAATGGCACAGAGCAGCAATCTGTAGGGGTTATAGTCTCAAAGCCTGTCCGAATTCAGTCTGTAACAGCTGATAATAATAGTTGTGTGCCTGTAAAACAATAATTAGATCTTGCCTTTTGGTTACATGTTTTATAATAATACAATTCACATGAGCTCCTGTCATTTTATCCAAGTTAAAGGCCTTAGTTTATCTGACCTTCCGGTAAAGATAATTATGCTACCGAATTTCAGACGGTATTGCAGAAAACATACTAGAATTAGTATGTTTTATAGCATAAAATAGGTAGCAAGGGCTGTCAATTTGAAAGTGGTGGCTGATTTTAGTACTTTGAAGCCATTGTTTAAATCATTAAATATACTTGCACAAAGATGTCTTAATTATTCAATAATATTATCAACCATGTAACATTTTAAGAGAATGAGTCATTAAAAACGGTTTTTGAAAGAGACTCACTCATAAGTGTTCATTTACAATTCTATGTATTATGAATCCTTTGTAAGAGACAATTTAAATATAGTATTACCATAAGAAATTAATATAGTCTCATCCCCATAAAAACACTTGTTATAGAGTTATTATCACAAAATATTATACAAATAAATATTGAAACTTGATCTACAATGACTTTCTTTAGCACATATTTCCTGTATAAACAAGAACATATTGAAATGTTGAAAACATAGTATTGTTTTATTGTTACAGAGACAAAGGGAATCTCCTCTTTTTTTTTGAAAAATGTAAAAATAAAATGATAATTTACCAGAGAACATAAGTCGCTGAGATGCCTCATCTTGTTTACAGTAACCTCCTGGTGGGGACAGCGAGATACATCATTAAAAAAACAGCACAATATTATTGATGTTTATGTTCAAAAAATGAGTGTCCTAGTAGCACTCATTGCAGAAGCTGTCAGTAAAAAATAAGTATGATATGAATTATTGATGTGAAAATCAGACCATTGTATACATTTTATAAGACTGGTGTGTAGTTATACTGATTGGACTACAAAGCATGAGGTTACCTCACCTGATCGGCATAGTATGTCTATTAAACATATTCACACTTAAACATATTAAACATCACTAGGGATCTATTTGAATGATCGTGACAGTGGCGCATCTAAATACAGCCATCCTTTTACTCTATATTAATCCTGCTCACATATTTATCAACTTCCATTTTAACATCACAAAAGACAATAAAACATACAGTGGAATGAATTCTGCCAGAGCAGGTTTATGCTTTTAGGGTGGCAATATTTAGATCTGACACTGTTTAGATCATTATAGACTACCCCAAATATGCAGATGATTTACAAGCTGAAAATAATAATAATAATAATAATAATAATAATAATAATAATAATAATAATAATAATAATAATAATAATAATGTCCCAAATGAGAGTAAACACGTGCATAGAAAAATAAACACAATAATTGTATTAGTAAAAGCACAAACACTTTTGCATTAGCTAACACATACGTAGTTTATTTCCCCACATCAAGTTTATTGTTTTTAACACTAGCCTGTATTTCACCAAGTCAAACTCAATATACATTATTTTTAAATAGGCCTACATAATCAACATTGCCTTTTACATTTCTCACTCAATCAGAAATGAACACAAACTGTGTATTGCTTAACTGAACCACTCACATATAAATCATTCAAATATGAACCTTTTATTTTTACAGATATAAACAATGTAGAGAATAACTTGCTCTGGATGTTTCATTTTCATAACCATGGCCCTTTTATGATAGCATTGATCCACTGTTGTTCAGACTAATTGAGAAGAGCCCTTTGTGTTTATTATTATTATTATTATTATTATTATTATTATTATTATTATTATTATTATTATTATTTTATACAGTGGTGTAGATTTTAATAATACCAATAATTAAAATAAAATAATGACGATATGTGCAGTGTTTCAGAATTGTACTAGATTCATGTTTTGATAATGTATTCGTTCAAACCAATAGCATATAGTTAACAGTATACCTGGAATGGAATCGTTAGGGTTGTTAAGCTGTTCAAGTTAGCAGCTGGAGCTGGAGCAATTAGCATTTTTGTATCGCACACAGGAGAAATTCACTCTTTCTTGACAACAGCCACAACTGCACTTACAAAATGCGTATCTCATATGAATACCTTTATTATGGGACTGTTTGGTGATGATACATAGGCCTATCTTAATGTTAGTGATTTAAATGGCAGATTTAGAAACATTCTAAGTTTGATACCAGTGGGAAATGGCTTTTGAACAACGGAAGTTTAATACATTGTAGCTATACGAAAATGTAAGTGTCGCCATTGATATTTACTCTTCAAATTTTACTGCGCCAATTTGCCATCATGTAGGCACACGAAAATATGAACTGAATCCATTCAACCTCCCTCTGCTTCCAGTGGTTTAGCGACCCGGTTAAAAAAAAGTTTAATCTTCATGCGATCGTCATGCCCATCAAAACACGCACATTACATTGATCTCTGAGCTGCAATAAACAGCGGATTAGGTTTCTGTTTGAGGAATGCAATATTTGTTAAAGTGGATATTAGGCCTGCATAGCTAACCTGCAGCGTATCGCGGGAGTTTCAAAGGAAAAATATCAGCGTACTGTATACTCAGAAAGTTAGTTTTAAAATAAATTTTGGTCGAGCAATGGGTCGGCTAACAGTAATGTATCGCCTATATCGGAGTTAAACGCAGAGGCCTAAACGTTTTAATGGTCATCAAACACGTGGTAAAAACATGGCGACGGGACCGCTATGCAGGCACATATTTGGAAATAAGGCGGTTTCATGTACGTTTTGCTAATCAGTGCGTGTACACTTTTAGTTTGTCCAAATGGGCTTCTTTCTTAAAAAGGCGGTGAGTTAATTTTCTTTACGTTTTATTATTTTCTGTTAATGACGACGTTTTGGAACGCACGCTTGCAAATGTCTGTGTAATTAATGTGACGTATCATGCTGGCTATCCTTTACTTGCAGATGTATTCATAAATAATTAGAAAAACGTTCCACTGGCATACACTGTGATCGTCCTAGGCTATATGAATTAGGAGGCATCGAGCACACGTTCGATGCATGGAATAAATGCAATGGCTGGGCTGAGCTCCGAGATTTTTCCGCATAAAGGTGGCTTATTTTTGGTTCTCTGTTTATGGTTACTTTATTATGGGATTTACCTTTAGTTAAAATACTGTAAACCTAAAATTTGCATGGACTTACAACATGTATGTATTTATTTATTTGTTATTTATTTATTTTAACAAAAGAGAAACGATTGCAATTTGATTTAATAATAATAATAATAATAATAATAATAATAATAATAATAATAATAATAATAATAATAATAAAGAGAAAATCTACACATCCAAAAGGAGATAGTCAGTTAAACTATGATTACGATGACGCCGATAATAAACTGAGACTGGTGTTGAGCCCAGTGCTGGGAATAGAGTGCCATCATCAGCTTTACTGGAATCAGCCAGGATCAGGTTCCAGATCAATGAGAACTGGGTCCACACGTTTATGTTATTGTTGCCAGCATTAATGCCCTTTTAATCTTCAAGAGATTATCCGTATCGATCCACATCCATATACACACATTTGTTTTAGAAAGTGACATAACCACACGATTGAAAGATTGGAATAAAAATAAATGAGGGAGGCTTTTTCCATTGGATCTTGTTCCAGTGTTTTCGTGTGTCTTTTTCTCTCTGCCCTCAATGCTCTTAGGGATCCTACATTAATGCATATTTGGAAGGTGTTATTCTTTCACAAGGGAATGCTAGAGGCAAGGACTAGCAACACGGGGCTCTTTAATTATTCATTTTACTTATTCCAACAGGCAGCAATAAGTGGTTGAAAATGGTGTGTCAGGAAGAACACAGTACCTGTTTAGACGGAACAGTCTATGCTGTACTAACATGTTTTAATGTGTAAATGTGGAACATTCTACCGTTGTACCGCGTTCCAGTTAACAAAAACAAAAAGAAAGATAAACAATAGCGATGTTGATGATATTCACTTGTAATACTTGAGTAATCGCACGTTTAGCTGGGTTGCAAAATCATCTATCGTGCAATGAGGGTATTTTCCATAAATCGTTTGCACATCAACACAGCTGTGAATACTAAATAATATCTCCCTACTAATCGGCTGTACCTTTAACATCCTAGTTACAAATAGGTAATTCCACTGAAAATTAATTTAGCAACAATCGTAATTGTGACTTTTTTCTTTTCCATTTGCAGCATTTAAAATGCAAGGTTTGAAGTTGGGTAATCTGCAGCAAGTCTCCAATTAGTAAAAGGCCTTAACAACATTCTTGATTAATTAAGTGTCTGTCTCTTTTACCTATCAATTGGTATACCCGGTAGTCATCCTTTATATAAAGAAAGAAATGATCACGTATTTGAGGGGGTGCGCTTGTGTTCGCTAGTCGTTTGTTGGAGCTTCATGAACGAATACAAAAAGAGCATTCAGAACAAGCTTAACCTTAGGACAGGATTAACGCTGCAGGGGCAGGACCCCTGATTAAGTTCTCCTGGATACTGTTTTAGACAATGTGGTATGATTTAACACCTTTAGTGGCTTTTAAACACAATACATGTTTTAACAGAACCATTTTACGATTTCTGTGAGTTTAATTTTTAAAAATAAACCGTGCGTCTGACAATGCATTTAATGAGCCTGCCTACAACATTATTATTATTATTATTATTATTATTATTATTATTATTATTATTATTATTATTATTATTATTATTGCAGATCTTTTAAAATTAACTACGTAACTCAAACTGGCGGGGCAAACATCAAGGAGTAAATTAAAAAGGAGCATTCTATTATTTAAGAATATACATGATTTATGGTGCACACAGAAGAACAAAAGCCTTGCTCCCATCTTCACGTTGTGCCTGGTTAACCCAAGGCAAGGTGACGTTTTGAGCTCCAGCTCTGGGTCATGCAGAGATTTCTATCAATAATTCATTGAGTTGCTGCAGTTTCTGCTCCTCGCTTTCCAGTCCCTACAGCTACTCCGAGCACATAATACCTTCCCTCCAAAACCCCAGCTACATGCATATTTTACAATCTGTATTCTGAAAAACAGCAAAATCAATCGTAATGTTACCCCTTTTGAAATATTAACTGTTGTCACTATAGCTTTTCTGCTATCTAATTTAAATAGAAGCAAATCATATATAAATACATGTTAATAGATTTGTGACATGCTAACGATAATGGTATATCACGAGCAGACTTGTTTTTAAACAGTGCGTACAATTTTCCAGGGGGTTGTGTTCGGTTTAGATTTATTCCCATACATAATTCGTAAACAATTAGAACTTGTGTCAATTTAGGATTGTGGATTTTGTGACCGTTTAAGTGTTCCATTGATTTGTTATAACAGGTCATATTTGTATAAACTATCAATTCCATGTTTTGGTACGAAAATACGTTATCGTTGTAATGCAAAACTCTAGTGCTGGTATTATAAACTGGCATATTATTACGCTATAATTAAACTGTACTATCCAACGCAGTCTGTTTATGATGTTGACATGTACATTATTTTGGTATACATTTTCTTTTGACATTACTGCCTTATTTAATTAAAATAAACAAGCCAGATATCCCAAACCCTGTTACCTTTGAAAGTTACCATAAATACACATTTCTTGAATTAAAATATATGTTTTTTTTTCCACAGAAACAACGGATAAACTATTAAGTAATCACTTGTAACTGTACAATAAAAAAACTGTATTTAACACCTTAATGAAAACAAAATACAGAATTCAGCTTGACTAATTACTTAAAATACATCTATATACTGTTCAAAATAAAGCACCAATTAACCATTTTCTGGAGAGGCTACATTTATCTTACAAGGTGTGTGTGTGTGTATATATATATATATATATATATATATATATATATATATATATATATATATATATATATATATATATATATGCACTCCAATCAACAAGCGCAAAAAAACCCTCATTTATAAGCATATAGTCCACACGAAGGTGGAGTTGATAACTATTACATGAATCACAACTATCACATTGATAATTTATTCCAACAAAGAGAACAAAAAAGTGTGAATTCTAAAATATAATTTATATAAAACAGTAATGCCTAATAAACCAGCATCTGAAATGTAAAAGAAAGAACAATAGATAACGGATTAATAAACGTTTCCATTTCGTACCGCTAGAGAGCGCACACACCTCACAACAGAACAAGTCACGGGTAGCTGTTTGTGTTCTTCTTCTCCATGGTCTCTTTTAGATGACTAGTTTTCAATACAATAAAATACATCAATTGCTCAACCGGCTACAATTACATTTCAACTAAGCGTTTGTAAACCTATTTTTAACCATAGACGTTGTTACTTAAATCCAAACGTATTAGCCGAAGTCTGTTATAAATTAAAATATTTGCTGTGGACAACAACTGGGACAATAAACCTTTAAACAACCTTCACAAAATATGATATCTATTTGCCTCTCAGCATTAACTACCCAGTGAATCATCGCTGCTGGTTTAGTTGTGAAATATGAACAATAGCAAAGTACTTGTATCACGCTAGAATTACATAAATATCTTCAAGAAAGATATTTACAATTTCAATGATATGCCATGCAAAGCTTGGCTTCATGAAAACACGGATAGTGGATATATTAGATACACCAAAACGTGTAATATTACAATAACTACTTTATTCGCAATACCAATTAATTTTTATTTTTTTTGGGGGGGTGGATCTTGTATTAAATTCGCCAGATTCATATTAATACCGCAGAGAGCTGTAGGTTTTTCCCTTCAAGTGCACAGGAGACAAAGGGAAATTACAAATGCTTAAAAGGGGAGTCTGGTAGCATTCTATTGCACCGCTATGCGTTTTCCTATAAGTCTCTGAAATAGTAAAAGTTAACAAACAAAAATAATAATATATAAAACTAAATTAAGGATGGAAAAAATTATGTATAAAACAAAATAACCACCTTGTCACTAAAACAACGTTCATGTAGAAACTGACACTATATGTATATGAAAATATGTGTTTTGCTTTACTTTTAGTAGAAACCTTTGAAGAAAAGGTGAGCAACAAACTTAAATTTCAATAACATTTGATAAGTACACAAATGTCAATACCATGGTATGTAAAACGTGTCTTACTGGTAGTTAAATTAATGTTATGATAATGTGTGCGGTTGGTTATTTGTACACATTAATTCGAAATTTGCATCAAGAAAAAACATTCTTTTAGACACTGTACAATAATAGTTCTTTACGCGAACTGTGTTTTAGTGCTTGGGTTCAAAACGGTATGAATCTGCACGATCGGCGCAATTCTATATTATATAGCATTTGTCAGGATACCTTGTCTTACCTGCAAGCCTTAAGGCTGACATCCTCTGGAACTCGGGTTCCTGCAGCCATTTCCACATTCTTCTAAAGGTCTCCCTTCCAGATTTAAGTTTACTCCAAGGTTTGGGGTTCCTTAAGAGGTCTGAAAGGGTCCCCTGTGAGCGACACAGCACCCTCTGGGCGAAGATAGCCTGGGGGATGCTGTACCGCTTGAGTTCCGCAGTGATCCTTTGTGCCACTTCTTTGGTGTTAATTTCTTCTAACTGCCCCGAGTTATTACCTTGAGTTTCCGAGGAGGAGGGCGGCCTTTCCCGGCTGGAAGCCAACACGGGCCCGTGAGATTGAGGGTGGCCTGGATGACCAGTGTGATGCATTCCGTTCAAATGTGGCATCATACTCGCCGAAGGGACACCTAGACTCCTTGAGAGGTGCTGATCCCCTCTGGTCAGCATGGCAGTGTGGGCATCGAAGTTTGAGCTGAGCATTTTGTCGTGCCCATGTGCGCCATAGTTGTGGAGGCTTTGCTGGGTGTTATGGATGGAGCCCAAACCATTGCCAAGAGGGCTGCTGACCAGGGGGGATAAGCTTTGACCCATCCCTGTCATTTCCTTATGGTAGGGACTGTAGAGATTGTTCATTGCTGGTAACCCCCTTTCGTCCCGCATCAGGGTAAAGCTCCCACTTACGTTCCCAGAGAGACGCTGGTGGTGGGCATGGTGGTGGTGGTGAGGATGGTGGAATTTGTCTGAAACGGTAGAGATGGGTGGCAGGGGCTGGAGTGGAGTTAAAGTGGTGTAGGTGCCGCTCATGCCCATACCAGGTGGGGATGTGTCGCAAGGCATACTCATTGCATGGTGGAGCGGGAGAGACAACTCCGGGCGGTAGTCTCCAGCCCCGTCCAGCATCGTAGCCATACTGGAAACCATAGCCGATCGTGAAGAAGCAGCAGCTAAGTCCTGATGTATCCTTAAAGAAGCCCCAGTGCTCCGATCGTGATGGGGGCTGTGACTGCTCATCAAATCCTGCTCATGGCTTACTCCGCCATGCAGACTGCCAATGCTGTCCATTGTCATCTCTGGGTTCATGGCGTAAGCATCCAGCTCCTTGGCCAGACATCTATAGGCGTTGTAAGCAGTCTTCATTCAGTCCATTCATCTATTGTGTGTTTTTTGTGCCAGGGTTGGGTTTTATTGGTTTTTGTAAGGCCTCTCGGGTTTTGGAAATAAAATAAAATATTACCGATCTCTATCAGACGGGCCAGTGCTGTTTCTCGCCATGTCCGAGCCCTTTCCTCCTCCTACGTCTTCTGTTTAGGCAGCTGGAGCTGTCCAGGATGGGTTTGCTATTCGATCATCCTACCCTGCGGAGCGGGCGGGTCTTTTCTTCTGACAGACGTGACGTCTGAGCAATCCTCTCTCTCAGTGCACGCTTCTGAATATCTAGCAAAGCAAGCTCTCCAATACACACCGAGAGGGGGCGTGGGATATTAGTTTTCATGCTCGGTTGAGATTTGTATGCAGCTTTTACATCTGGACTCAAACGTCAGAAACTTAGATTTGCTTTAGCTGTATTTATCCAGTTCGTCCCCTATTGTCTATGCAAAAGAAAACATATTGTCCAGTACTCCACTTACCTTAACATGTATTTAGGCGAACGTCCATTATCGCATTATAAAGGGTTATTGAACATTATGCTGACGGACGATGGTGTGCACACATTCAAATTACACTATCACAGTCTGTGCTTTATACAGCAGTTTGAACCCTTTTAATTTGTCAGTATTTGAAATATACTATATGCATTTATTTTGGCAAGTAATTTGGTGTTGTGTACTTTAGCCCCATCTGGCTCTACAACCAATTACAAAACAAATGTATATTTTGTTTCCACAGTTCTTGGATTTAATCATAATCACATTGTACTGTATATTATTATTATTATTATTATTATTATTATTATTATTATTATTATTATTATTATTATTATTATTATTAGTACATTATATAGAAAACAATACACCACTCGTGCATATAAACAAGTGCTCCTCGAACAAATGTATTGTTTTCTAACCTTTTCAGATCAATACTGCCAGAGCATCAGGTTGTCACGGGGTAACATAGAAAATGACGAATGATTTGAAATCTGCCGTTTTAAAGTGTTAATGAGACGTAGTATAATAATAATAATAATAATAATAATAATAATAATAATAATAATAATAATAATAATAATAATAAACCTTTACTGCAGTGTGCTCTTGAAATATGTTTGAATCTGAATCACAGCTGCTTTACTAATCATACTAATAACAATTCATATTCCGTGTAGAAGAATACATTTAAGTGCATTATTTGAGTTTAATGGCAGATGGGTAATGTTACTGTATATTTCTGTCTGCTTTTGCTGAGGGCTCGTGCTTTTGGATTGAGCTCTGTAGTGACCTCCTTTATAGCAGTAATTTATTCGCTGATTTACTATAACAAAAACCTTCTCTCCTGCTCCGGTAAATTATGACAAAAACTTATTGGTTAAAGATTACATGTATAGGGCCTACCATTACTGTACCTTTTAATCACAAAGGGATATGGTTGCAAATACACTACCCCCTATTGCTATTTATTTTACATTTTAATCACAGAGTAGTGTTGCTGTGACATGACAAAAGGGCATTAGCACAAAAATGACAATGGTTCCATTTGGATTTTAAAAACCTTAAAAGTAACAGATTCTTCGGAAGCAGGTTGTTCTCTCTTGCCCTGGGTGGCTGTATTAGCTGAGGTTGCGCAGATGTTGCTATTGTTTAAAGGGACAGTAATTAAGGACAGGGTGGACAGAAGTTTGAGAAGCGTGACCTATTTTCTTCTTGATCAGCTGTCAAAAGAAGAGCAGGGGGTCTCTCTGAAACGGCCTCCTCCAAGCACTTTCAGCTGTTAGGAAAACTTGCAAGAAAATTGGGAAGTTGGCTCATGTACCTGTTATGGATTTCCTTTAGTAATATTGTACAGGACGCTTTGCAATCGGAAAAGCTTCTACTAACCCCGTTTAATTCGGATTGCAACTGTGGCACAGAAAATGCAAATAATAATTGTGAATATTTTCTTTAACAGGCAGATAATACGTCTGTCTGTGTGTGTAAAGTAGTCGACATCGTCTGTTCATTGGCAGCGGCAATAAAACACCGTTATTTTAAAATTGTAATAAAAATAGATGTTTAATTAGTGCAGATTTGCAATTTAAGAACTATATGTTGTTTAATGGTTGAGGTGTGTTAGTTGGCAGTCCTTAAAGTTCCATATGAGCTTCGATTAGTTTTACTAATAAATGATTAGTATTAAACACAGTCCCTTAAATGTTGTGTGTATCGACTGATAAAAAGAAACTACAAAACGCTCAATTGACAATGGTTTATGCTGTAAGACAGAGTAATACATCATTTAGTTAAAAGTTTTTTTAACATAATGGTATAGCCAGTAAAGCCAATTTTGTGTTTTAAATAATTGAAACATTACTAAATTAGTGTTAAAGCTGTAAACTTTTTCTGTTTATTTTATGAATACTGTACATATTTCTAAACATGTATCCCCCAAAACGTTTTAAAAGGTATGCAGTTCCAGCAGTCTAGAACTCTTCAATTTGGACGCATAACATAAAAACGTCCATCTGAAAAGAGATATATAATGCCATTATTTTAAAAAATGCATAAATGAATAATTGGTAGACGACTAAGCAGCCACCGTGTAATAGGTAATCCAGTAAATAAAATACGTCGACGGTTTTGTTGTTGTTGTTGTTGTTGTGTGTGTGTGTCTATATATATATATATATATATATATATATATATATATATATATATATATATATATATATATATATATATATATATATATATATATATAGCTTTCAATTCGGGCAGTGAAGTGGTGGTTAAAATACTACCAGTATTACTGCTACACACAACAACAACAATACTACTACTACTACTACTGATAATAATAATAATAATAATAATAATAATAATAATAATAATAATAATAATAATAATAATAATAATAATAATAATCCTGCGTTACACAATGCGGTCACTGTATCAATGTGATACAGACGGTCAGTTACAAACAATTAAGTTAATTGCTTGTGAGTTTATCCTAGTTCTGTTTATTTGGGAGAAAAGGATGCATAGAACGAAGAAGGCCGAAATGACTGTGGGTCGATTTGAACTGGGATTGCTTTTTTTTTGTCCTTTCCCAAGCCATCTGGTATGTGAGTGCAGTGGTATTGATCAGAATCAGTGTGCTGCAGACCCCATGCTAATCTATAGCGTTACTGGCAATCAGTTTGAGCTTAACGTTGCATCTGTCTTTACAGCACGATCTTAAAAAATAACCCTTTAAAATATATATTTACGTATCGCAAGTCTATGGTAAGTGCAAGAAATTCCTTTATGATTGTACAATGAAGCGCGACACATGAACAATAAAGCTGTAATGCCACATAACATAGTAAACCTACACATTGTACTGTTTTGCATGCTGTAATAGCGCTTCAGCTGGGCCTAATCTGTTTATGTTTTGTTTGGCTTGTCATTCAGTTGCAGAGGACTTTTTTGTCGTTAGTTTATTATTATTATTATTATTATTATCTTTTCTAATTATCAGTTTATGATTGGCATGGATAAGTTGAATTGGGTCATAAAACGTAGGAAAAACTAACTTCAAATGATATCCACCTTTCCACAAGCTGACAAAAACTATGTGATAATGGCTGGCGTTTTAACGTACAGTACACATATACATTTATTGTAGCTTTAACTAAATTAAGTAACTATTAAAAAAAGATGTATAAAGTATATGAATATATGTTCCAAAAACGCCTAATACATTGACAAAAATGGTAAATTTGGCAAGATGTTTTATTATTGTTATATTATTGTTGAACATCTGAACGGTTTTTTTTTCCCCCCAAGATGTTTCTTTATGGTATCTTACATGAACCAACGTTTTTGGAAATTTTGTTCATAATCTATATGTTATCCAGCTATTTGAACTGGTGTACAGCATCTTTCAAAGTAGCTTTCCTATGAAATTCGTGCAGAACACGAATCTGATTTTCAAGAAATGGTCACTAAAACCTTTAATCGTTCCTGTGAGGTGCAAGTGTTTTGAAAACAGAAAGTATTGTCTGAATTGGCCCACCCCCTGTTAGTATCAACAGGAACCTTTCCTCAACAAACTACAAGAAGCACAAGTCACTGCTTCTCGTGTCACGGACCCCAACCCTTCATTATGTTTTGGTTTTTAATCAGTAGCGCAATAGAATAAAAAGATAGGCCAGTATATAGTTTAGTTTATTTTAAATGCTATAGTTGACAGAATACACACACAATGCGCAGTATTTGTTTATGATATTAGATTGACACTGAATTAAAATGTCAAATAAGCGTTGTGTGACATAAGAAACAGGACAATAAGATGTATTATTATTATTATTATTATTATTATTATTATTATTATTATTATTATTATTATTATTATTATTGAGATGTATCATTTATACTAATACCACCAGTTACCAGCAATAATAACTATCCACAACAAATATTTTCTTTGTATATTATTTTAACAAATTTGAGGGATCAGAACTGCCGGTGAACTAATACTTTTAGTATTTATGATAATGGCTACTGTGGATTGACATGCTTTATAGCTTTTTGTACTTTGAACATGTTCTATTGCAGTGTTCGGCAGGGCCAAGACAAAGGGTTTTTGAAGCAGCTCTTGATTTCTGTTAAGCTGAAAGAACAAGAAAAAACTTTGGCGTGAGGTCTCTTTGTTAGGAGGGAGTTATGCGTGAAATCTGTTTTATTAAGCACACAAAAGAAGGCAGAAGTTGCAGTTGATTGTATAAAGAAACGACTTTAACAAAAGAATGTAAGGTTGTTCAACATTTGGGTGGCAATATATAACCCACACTTGTATCCCTTTATTCTATATACAAGTGTGTGTTAATACTGACATTCGCATTCATTTAAAGATACAACATGTCCTATAACATATTTTTATGTGTATGTATGTATTTTAGCCAATGTCGGAAACATCCTTAATAATTTATTAATATATTTATTTTTAAACGTTGTGCACATTCTTGGACTCGCTTCTTTTAAAAGTTATCTGTGAAAATACAAAAATAAAAAACACAAAAAAAAAAAACACAAAAAAACACACAAAAATAAAAAATCTTGTAACGTTTATGCAGGAACATTTGTGTTGTATCTAAACTTTGATTTAAAGAAATACAATCACATATAATATAGGCCTACTGGATTATATGAAAAATAAATGTACTAAAGTCATACTACATGTTGCTGATGATGGGTAAAAATGTGTACTGATATATAAAATTCTGTAAAACCGCTACAGTGCTATTGGCATGGAAAATAACAGCATAGCGTTATGCATTTGCATGAATATGAAATTGTCGAAATAGAACATTTTACGATTATTATTGGAAATAAAAAAGTGGCTAATACATTAAACGTTATACATTTTAAACGTTTTACGTGCAACCTTTTTACATACATGTTGTTGATTGCATATAAGGTAATATTTTCTGAATAATTGAAAAAGCACAAAGATGGTGATTATTATTATTATTATTATTATTATTATTATTATTATTATTATTATTATTATTATTATTATTATTATTATTATTATTATATCAGACTAGTTATTTTTCTACTGTACACACACACACACACACACACACACACACACACACACACACACACACACACACACACACACACACATGCACATTTGTATTCTCCCTACTGTAGCAAAACTTTACTTCAACAGTCTGCTTTTAAGAACTGTGACCTTTTCAGCAACAAAAAATGAACATCTTTACCCCCTCCCCCACCCCTCCTCCACACACACACGGACACGCTCTAAGTCAACCGTCTCACCATAAAAGGTTTAAATGAGTATACTGATTTTAAGTAGATTTTTTAGTTGCAAAGTCTCAAAACATTATTCCAGCTAACTTTAAAGGCGGTAACTGTTTGTAAGTGAGAACCGTTTCAACGGAACAGTTTCAAGTGATACACAGTTTTGGTCATTCATACATATGTTTGTAATAATTATGAATACTGCAATATATAATAAATGTATTGGGTTTATAAAAAAAAGAGTCATTTAATAGCCAAACTATGTTTAGAAGAAAGGGTCTAGTATCATGAGTTTTTTTTTTAACAAGACATCAAAGCTTAGCCTATACTTTTGAAGTCAATTTTTTCATAATTAAAAATAAAATAAAATAAATAATAATAATAATAATAATAATAATAATAATAATAATAATAATAATAATAATAATAATAATAATAATAATAATAATAATTTATTAAAACAATATGCCCATAAATACCGGGAAAGGTATACACGTTTCTATCAATTAAATGTTTAAATCTGCTTCGTTAACAACAAGAATGAATACATTTCCAAGACTGAGTCTTCTGAAAAGTTCTCAGAAAATGGCTTACAAATTATTGCACGATATTGAGGTGTTTTGTGTTATCAGTATTTGTTAGCATAGCGTTGAATAAAATCGAGCCCTTATCAATATGTTATGATTATTTAATGCCTAGAGGCATGCAGCCTTTTAATCATAACATTTGATTTAATTATTGATTGATGTGTAAGACAGATGCAATTTCTTTTGTGAAAAATAAGTCACCAGTTGCTGTTAATTCTGAAGAGTTACATTTTTGCTAAACTTTGTTCTTTCGGGAAAGAGGATGAAATCGCAAGCCTTTTAATTCCCATCTAGGCCCTATATCTTAATATATTTAGCTTGTAATTATTTTGGAAACGTTACATTTAGTCTCCTTTAGGATTATTTATAGGCTGCATATTAATGTGATTAATGCGATTCAATTTGGTGTATTGGGCTTGCTAAACCTCCGTGTATAAAACGTTAACATTTCTAAAATGTCCATGCAAGTTCAAGGCATCTTATTTGGTCACATAAATACAAATTGAAAAAAATTGAAGTAAAACCATATAAGTGATTAAGCAAATATGACTGAGCAACTGCAATATAATAATAATAATAATAATAATAATACTACTATATAATAATAATAATAATAATAATAATAATAATAATAATAATAATAATTTGGAGCACATATCATGAGTGGAATTTAAATAAAGCATAACTCAGTAATTACAAGATATAACCTACCAATACATATTTGAAATATTGCATGTTTAAGAAATACTTCTTAAAACAAGTAATGTAACTTAAATAGTACATTTATCATACATTTTCAGTGTCTGAATTGAATGGACTGAAGTGAAATTAATTGTGCATGTTGTTTGTCCAGTATTAAATGTTGATTTTTTTCTGAGTATATAGTAAAGAAGAATCCTCGACTATGAAAGCTGTCTACGTTGTAATAAGTAACTACACTATCAAAATGTTTGCTTCTCTGAGTTCTTTAGCATTTAAGCACACTGTATGCGCTGGTTTTGAAATACAGGAGTTTCAAAAGTCCAAGACTAACTAAATATTTGTACTCTTGCCAGCAACTCAATTTTACAGGTTTCTACAGTAAGCAAAAAAGGAATGAGCCCTTCTTTTTCACATTTAGAATTTTTGTTAATTTATTATTATTGGAGTGAGCTGTGGTTTGTGAATTTCTAATAAATACACTTTTGAAAAAATAAGCTAAATTACTAAAAAAAGAAATCATTAATATGTAACCAGATTTGCAGCCAATTTTGAATGGACGTAAATTACTTTCTGTTGTTGCCTCAATGTGATGATATTAACAGCAGAGCTTGGGAATCCTAGGTCATGAAGGTCTGCCTGAGGTTCAAAGGTCAACACCTCTGGGCTCCTGCCATCTGACCTCGTACATTAGCATAGATCTCTTATTAAGGTGAATTGCAATTAAAAAAAGGCAAGAAAAAAGAAAAATACAATTTACAGTACACCGATGTTGGCTAATGTTGCTGTGTTTATTATTTAAAGTCTACTTAAAAGTAGTAAAAACCATGGCAAATAGCCAAAGGAGCAATATGTCTACAGTGGGTAGATAGTAACCCCCCATGTGTAACAATCAATATGGTTGATAACACTATGCATAATTACAAGAAGCATAAATGATTCATGGTAAGAAAGAGCTATACCAGTATGTATTTTATTTAAATGCAATATTTATACAATTCCTCATAATGTATTTTGCTTATTTATAGGAAACAACCCCTATGAATTTATGTATATGTTTATAATCACAATAATTACAAAATACTAATGAATTATTTAAATGGGAGCTTGCTTCACAATAGTTTGCTATACTTTAAGTGTATTTGTTTTAAGTCATATACCTACCACTATATCTCTTCTATAGACCTGAATGAATCAAACATATTATTTGAGCAATTAATGATGTAGCAAAACAAAAACATGTTTTAATTTAAAATGTTATTCAGGTTATTCATGGTAAAGAAACAATTAGTTCTAGAAACTCATTTCAATGTCTATGGCCTTACAAGTAGGATATAAATCGCCACAGGCCTAGTCAACCTACATGACTATTAATGAAGTAGATTTAATTAATAGTTTTATTGAACAAGTCATTATTTGAAACAGTTAGCATCTATTACTTTCATGGCTATACTTTAGTAAGGTCAACACATAGGTTAAATTAATATGTCTTAAGTTGTGCATGTGGCAAAATACATTTGAATTTAAGAACTAAAATGTGGTATCTAGCACCTTTCATGTTTGCATTTTATGCATTTTATTTAATAACATGACCCCTGTATAGGTAGGGCATCAGTACGAAAAACATAAGCATGAGATCTGGAATTCATCTCAATGAGAAAAGTACAATTAAAGATCAACTCAATAGATGGCCTCTGTATTACTTGCCCCATTGTTTGTTTATTTATGGTTTGATTGTTTGTTTATTAATTAGACATCAGAAATGTATTACTATGGTTTGATACTATTAAAATCCTGTTGATCAGGAAATCCCTATTATTAAAACATTTTACTATTAGCATTTAATGATTTTTTTCTTTGCTTGGTTAATAAACCTTAAATATTGACTGCATTGAATTTGAAAGGCAATACACATAACATCAATCCCAGTGATGTTGTAGGCCACATTTGGCCCACAGGCTGCCTATTGAGGAAGTACCACAGAGATATCCAGTGGTGAATGGCTTATTGAAAATGCAACCAAATCAGACAGTGCAAACTGGACACAGCTATACATCGGTTCAGTTAGATAGCTTGTAGAATGTCTGCCTTAATGACATTAAGCCAGGTCACTACTAGTTGAGATGCCAGTTTTCTTTGGAACTTCAACTTTTTCATCTGCTTAGTTTTTGGTGTTTGTGTGTGGGGGAGAGTATCGTACCCTGTGTGCACAGGTTAGCCAAGCTCTCTGCAGCTGACCTTCTATCAGCTGCAGGAAAACATACACAATTAAACATTCAGTCATTTATAACAACACCTACAACACCTTTAAAGCAGAATATATAGCATGAATATGATAGGGTGATTTTATTTAATTGCATATATATTACAGTACTTCGAGGAAGGCTATTGTGTTTGCATTCTCACAGTCTGGGCTGCAGTGGGTATTGTTTTGTTTGATTGAGTTTACTCTACATGAGCTGATGTACTTTTCAATAGAGATATGTAAAACAAAACAACTGAAGTACTTAGGTACCTACAGTAATGCACTTTTGCTATTACATATATATATATATATATATATATATATATATATATATATATATATATATATATATATATATATATATATATATATATGTCCACACTTGCTTTTTAAAAATGTATTTTAGGAGCTTGAAGCATTGCAGAAATAAACATTTTGTTTTTTAATTTGTGTATGACACTGGACTAAGTCAAGTCATCTCCAGGGTCAAAATAATAAAATAAACAAATATTGATGTGATTCTTTTCTGTTGACTTTAGATAAAGGAGGAAGAGTTTAGGCCCATTTTTTATGAATATATAACATTGACACAAGTGGGAGAATGGACACAGGGACAGGATACAGACCATATAAGTTGTGTAAGCTGCTTGTTAAGAGCCGTAAAAAGAACATAAACTGACGTTATAGCCATTTTGCACCGTTTAATGATACTGTGAGGACTATTGTGATCTGTTTTTGCTACTAGTGTAAATTCTCTCACTTTCTCACATTTATAAACAACAGCTGTGTGTTTTTCTGGTGAAAAGGTTTTCACTCACTCAATCAGTTAATCATTAATATCAGTTTTAAAAGAAAAACAGCAGCATAGTATTGCTCAAATTGGGTCAACAGAGAAATGCAAAAACACAGCAAAAACAGTTGAACATGATTCCACCCATTAAGGTGTGTTTGATTCTCATTCTCCTTGGATTTTATTCTTTCTATTTTGTTTCTAGTTGCTAAAAATAATTACAAAAATAATACTGGCATTGTTTTCATGTAAGTTACTGTATTATGTATTAGAATGAAACAAACCACCTCCTTACAAACTTAAACTAAAGGGCACAAAGATATGACATTCTTTGACTAAATTTGATGTGCTTCATTCTACCCTTTCAAATGTACATTATACAGAATTAATGGCCAATTAAGTGTGCTTTCTCAATGTAAAAAGCTATTGGAACACTTCAGTGAGCACTACCTTTCAAATGTTGTTTTGAATATGGCTGATAAAATACTTTTTTGTTGCCACTGTGAATTAATCAATACAAAGTAAAAGTATTTGTATGTAGATGAACAATAACGTCAGAGGTTACTTACCTTGTCAGATCCTCGCACTTAATTTGTTTGTGTCTGATTGGGATTCTGGGATCCATCATCTTGCTGTGTGTGGCACCATTTTTTTTTTGCGGAAAGGGAGTGCTTGTTACCCGATGTGCTTGTGTGTCATTCAACCTGTTAGCAGCCTGCTGGCTAAGACTCTCTTGCTGAGAGAAAGGACTGGTCAAGATCAAAGTCAAGGGGTCATGTCAGTGAACCAGTTTCGTGCAGCGGTCATGCCCTGCAGTAACTCACAGGAAATGTGTACACAGGCAAGCGTGGGGACATGCTTGCTGCCAAAGTTCACAGGATGCATACAATGTTATAGCAACGTTTCATTGTGTCTCCTCAAAGACTTTTGGAGAGATGAATGCAGTTTCTAACACTCCATCACAATCTTAATGTCTTGGTCATGAATGAATGGGAGATCTCGAACATGAGTTATTTTCATTGTTTCATTAATTGAACAGACAGATTGTTCTGACAGTCAGTGTGTGTGTGTGTGTGTTGATATAATTCCTAAACATTAAGTTTTGAAGCATAAAATGAGTAGGTACATATTCAAAATTGAAGTATAAAGACCAAAAGTTCTGCAACAGAAGAAAAAGGGGATCAGTGATAATGTTGCTCATAGTACTTATATGAGCAAACAAAAGAGTTTTTAAAAGTTTGGTTTATTCTGCACCTGAATAGGTACTGTAGCCCTGTATATGGCTTATAATGGCCACGTTTAGCGACATCTGTTGAATGTTACTACCATTACAGTACAGTACGACCAAACGTAGATTGAGCATAATATTTTAAAGTGTAAACCCCCTCTTATTCATACATTACAAACAATACAATGGTATTTGTTACATTTATTTTGTTACACTTTTTTTCTCAACTGTTTATTTTAGCTATAAGGTTTTAGCTATGAATATTTGCTAAAGATAGTGGAAAAGAGGGTTTACAGTGATAGCACAGTATACCCTCCCAATAGACCAGGACTTTTGAAACACCCTGTATAATGGTATCCTGAATTCTGCTTGCAGTAAGAACATTATGTCATGTATGTAGACTGCAGGGAGGCTGTAAAACAATGTAGTGACATAAGAATGCAATTACAAAATGAACAACATGATGTGGTTCCCAAGTACAAATTAATTTGATAAAAAAATAAATGTCAATCATCACAATGTAGTTTTTAATTAGAGAATGATTGTTGGTTTGCAGTGAGTAGTGGATGCTACAATCTGAAGCCTATCTGCTTTCTGCATTCATTCATTCGTCCAATTTTCCTTGCTGTTTATATGGAATGGAGATTTTCTACACAGAGTTTTGAAAGGTTGCAAACAAATATTTAGGTTTGCATTTGCTCAGCATCAGGTGTTAATGGTTAAGAGAGCTTTGTTTTTAATGGGCAAGTATCATGTTTGCAGCCTTAAAAAGCAGTTTTAATGATGTTAACCCTTTTAAAAGTGCAGCTGAGATGTAAATATTTTTCTGGACTCCTGTAAGTATTTTCTGCAGACTGTACATACAGTAGACAGCAGAGAGCAGACTCTAATGCAGTGGTTCACAACTCTGCCCCTCAGGGTTCATTCCAGGACTTTGTTCCAATCAAATCCTAACTCTGTTCATTGAACCATAGCCAGTTCAATTAACCAATGTAATACCCGGTTGGATTAAATATCTGGACTGGATTGGATCTCGAGGGTCAGCTGGGAACCACGGCTCAAATGATTAGAGGATTCCACTGCCGACTTTTCCTTGTTAAGAATCATTTCCATGATTATAATCACTCCACCTACAGTAAAGCGTACACTTACATATGTTTAGAAACCTTAGAAAGTGGACATTTGGGAATATTTTCAAAGCGTTTACTCCACTTTAATGAACTCTTATTTATTTATTTTTTAATATTAAAACGTCCTGTAAATATTAAAGCAATTGTTAAACTAATATGTATTATTTAAAACAAAAAAGGGACTTAAAGACTGGATTAAATGTTTTAAAATTAGACCCCATTATTTTTGACTATGGTGGGCAATATATATAAGAATCTTTCAATGTCAGTCCCTACTATAATCCCTTTTCATGTTTGAGCCCTGTGTGTTCAGTCAAACACAAACATAGCGTTTCTAACCGTTCTCAGTGATACTCAAGTGGGATATATCCTATTATTACAATTTGTTAACAGTGGAATGGGAATTTGTTTGCCCTTATTTCTGATAGAGTTAAAATCCCTTTAAGGTGTTTTTTAAAGGTTTTTAACGAGAAAGGTTAGGTTGCTATATAAGTACAATTTAATTTTATTGTGAGATAATGACATGTTTGTTAAACTCCAATATGCTATCCTCAGGATGCTGTTGATTCTGCAATTGGAGAAAGGTTACAGATACTGTTCACTAAACAGTGATTCTGAAAATAATGTTTGTGTAGAGATTGCATAGAAGCCAAACATTGATCTTTTAATGTGTAACACAATAGTAAATATTTATAAAGGCAATTGGACCCTTTATACAACAGTAGTTTTGTTATCTTGTGGAGATTTAGTTTTAGTTCAACCAAAACTGTATAGTTTTCATATATGCTGGGAGGTATATTTATTTTATTATTTCAAATGCAATGGCCCCTTTTCAAATAGCTCATTAAAGAATATAATAAAATATTGCTTAGATCACACTGTTTCATATTTAAACATACCTATGCAACAGATTATAAACACATCTTATGGTTTATTTAAATATTTTGGCACGAAACATAACTCCTAAAAAACACTAGCGTTACCAAATAAATATTATAAAAATACAAAAATGTGTTTATATGTATATGTTTTACATAAGATTTATGTTAAATTCTTAGCATTGGAGTTACAATGTATATGTATTAGATTGTGATTATAATAGATAATAATAATAATAATATTGCAGTTATAGTCTAGATTTTAACCATTTAAAAATAGTCATAGGTCCTATTTGTAATTTTATTTACTGCATACTAACACATTGCAAAAACTAGTTAATATTGTACTTTTATTAAGGATTGAAAAAATGAAGTTAAAAAACCCTTTGGCACAGATAGTTTCAACCCCCACTGCGCTTAAATGGTTAATGAACAAAACGTCTGGTGTTGAACTTTGACATGTGAAAAATATGCAGTTGTTATGAATTCTATGTGACGTAGATTAGCCAGTGACCTACTATGCATTTCAATACCGAAACATTCCAGAACAGAATGTCTTATTGAACAGACTCAGCTATGTAGCTGTAAAAAGCAGTTCAAGCTTGCCCACAACAGTAAACAGTAAAATTAAGTTAAATTGGGACTACAGCATTGATCAACTGCATGTTTTATTTCGGTTTTTAAATATGTTCTTTTTCATCTCAATATGTATCAATACATTTTATTTTATTTTTCTTCTCATATTGAAAGTACAGCTGAGACAGACAAAACTACAACAAGCCCTATTCACAAAGCTAACGTATTAAATCATTTTTGTCTTGACTGTTGAAAGCAAAACAGGCAAACAGCAGCCTAGATTAGTAGATGTCAAGCTTTCTGTAACTCATAACTCAGTGGCCCTGAAAAGAGTTGTCATTATAGCACTTACGTTGGTATGTTTTTACTGATGGCTTAAAACAGCCTTTTTAAATATAAATTAAATAGATAGAATAGCAACCAGACAAAATTGTATTTATTTATATCTTTGTTATTTAAGAGATGAGAAGCCTGATGGTTGGATTTGACGAACATGTAAATAAACAGTTACAATGTAGATTTGTTTTTACATATGAATGTGTTTAGAGATTAATGAAGGCTCTCAATGAATAAGACAGTGATACTATTCATACCAGCCTCGTGTCTGATACACAGGTGGATTCAGATATGGTTAGCTGCCAAAACTAATTAAGTTATGACTTCTGCTTCCCCTTATGCAAATGCCTAACACCTAGCCAACTGCTTCGTTGGCAAGTACAGCATTTCTGAGAATCATATGATGCCATTATAACTGTTGACAATTAAACTGACAAGAATTCAAAGATTTTCTATACTTTGAAGCTATGATTGTGGGAAACTCTTTACATTTGTGGTAGGATTTTACAATGTACCCTAACAGAAAAGTGTGAAATATACCATTATGATACTGTCATCTAAGAAACACCATCAAAACCAGGAGATCTCTACATTACTAAGAAAGGCAATGCAATGGACAAATATCCCACAGTGGTCCTGATACAATATCACACAGGATCATACCATTGTGATGTCAGAAGATGAAAATAATGCAAGATATAGTTGCTTTGGAGCGGACCATGCCAAGGATGGATTGTACTTGACCAGTGAAAATGAAGGCTTGGAATTTAGCCTCCATCTCACTGGCTGAGATTTTAAAGTCCAATTGGGGTTGACCACTGCGACTTGCATATTTAAAAATATTGTATTTTATATTATCTATTTATGTTATATTATTATGAGCTCTGGTTTGTATATAGTTATTATTTTGTAATTGTTTTGTTTTTTTTTTACTAGAAATTTAAAATGATTGATTAAAAAAAATAATAATATGAAAATATTACCAACGTGGTACCTTTGTGCTCATGCCTTTGTGTTACCATTGTCCTATAATACAGACCCATGGGATTGATAATGCAGTTCCATTGTATTGTCATTGAAGATCCTTTGGTAAGAGTAAAAATAACATTTCATTGTTAAAGTTGAACTCCCTTACAAATGACTTTCTGTCATATAAAAGGTATTTACTATTTTATTCCAGTTGACATTCCATGCAGTTTTCAAAGCCTGCATGCTAATAAGTAAAAAGCAAAAATGGTGGTGGATCTTCCATGGTTTATCTTTTTACTCTTCTGGTGTGTATTTTACAGTGTTAGTTTTAACTGCCCTTTGCTCCTGGACTATAACATTGTTTTACTAGATTCACCAACCTTTATTCACAGAATAGGATTTGTAACCTTCTTTTCATTTTGAATGGGTTAAAGTTTAAGTAAGTCCATCTTTTCTATTGAGGTGCTGAAAGATAGAACTGCTTGGCTGGCACTGAGACACAGATTGCTAGGAGAACAGTCTTATATCTGCCCTAAGAGATAGGATCACATTAAGTCATATAAGGAACTCTCCCTTTCTCAGTTCTCTTTGTGCACACATGGTATAATCACTAATAGACATGTCAAGGACGCCCAACACTGTTATTCTTTGAGGTTGGCTGGCAAACAAGGCCCCTCATTGTCTTGATCAGTTGCGTGATCAAATCTTGCTGTCCAGCTGATAATAAAGTTAATATTTTCTTTAGTTGTCTCTCATTTTTCACAATCCAAATTAAGTCACCAAGTGGAGATCAAACAATGGCTATCTGTTTGTGGATCCTTTAGTTGGAGGGCAATTTAAAAGCGTTTTCTTCATAAAGCCTCACGAAAATATAACAATTTAAGTTTATATAAATAAAATATTAACAACACAGTTCAGGCCATAGTGTGTTACTGTACATTTTCTTATGAATATTTGACAAATAACAACACAGTGCTCACCCTTTATAACACTTTAGTTGGGAGCCATAGCTAAGAGACCATGCTATTTGTTTTCACCTTATAACGAGAATACTAGTGTTAGTGTAATGGCATTATGGGGCATATGGGAGCCATGACCATACCGCCTTATAAACTGTACCACAGTATAAAGGGTCACCTTATGAAAGGAAGTTGTATCCCCCCACTATAGGAATGGTAGACTTGGGGACTCCATGGGAACCCCTCCAATTACATTCGCCACCCCCCACACCCCCTACAAACCTGCTGGCATAGCAACTTCCGTCCATTCTTAGTTATGCCAAACAGGCAATTTGGATACTGTTACCTCATACTACTATTTTTAAGTGACTAAAGTAGGTGCGATACAGTAATGATTCTCTTATCTGGAGTCTGGTTTGCTAAGAACTGGGCTGAAGTCCCTACAACTCGTTACTCCATAGACCTTGAGGGACTGTCAGATAGAAATTACTTCAGTCTTTGCTCTTTTTTTAAGTAACACCCAGTGCTGGAAGGATTTCAGTGACCTTCTTTTGAAACCTAATCTGAAAAGTCAATAAATATCTTCTCAGATTGAGGATAAAAAATCTATCACCATAAGGTAAATTTCACCAGTGTTCCTGGCTGCCGTGCCCTGCATGTAAAAATGAAAGTATAAGGTTAGGGTGTTTTGAGTTTACATATAAGTTTATACTTTCATGTAAAAATGAAAGTATAAACTTGGGTGTTTTGAGTTTACGCTGATTTTTTTTCTCAATTTTGAAGGAATGGTTCAAGTTACAATTCAATAAAAAGCTTGTTACAATTAAGACTCTAATGTACAGAGATGGCACAGTGCACCCTGCAATGGGCCAGGACTGTTCAAACACCCTGAACCATACATTTGCAAAACTAAGAGGTCTGCCTCCCTTTAATCTGTGTAATCAAGGTTCATTCTTAATGATAAGTAATACAAGGGCAGCTACACTTGTATAGGCCTTTGGTAGGGTTATACCACATTGGTATCACTTTCACCTTTTAACAAACCAATAATTTCACTATGATATGCAGAAAGACATTGGAAATCCATTGCAGTACCATAGTATCATATCAGTACTAGTAAGCTTCTGTATCAGAGCTACAATGCTTTATTTGTTCCAAATCCATAATATCAGAGCTACTGTATTTTATTTGTTCCAAATCCATGTGTTGCAGTTGGTAATTCTGTGGTCGGCTAATGGTTCTGGGGCTTGTGTCTATATATCAATACATTGTCGTATCAGGCTAGTACGATGTTAGGAGCAGAATATATGATAGAAGTAGCGTTTTTATATAACCTTGCTCACAACACTTGGTCGTATTACCTGTCGTATTCCACCGACACCAATTTACTTGGCGTATAAATACGACAGGAGAACCACAGTCATTTCCTTCATTGAACATTGAGAAACGTGGCTAACTTATGTTGTGTATTTAAGACATAGGCTGAGACAATTACAGAGGGCATCAGAAGTGAGCAGTATCTGTGACATGGTTTCTTATTTTTGTTTTTATTATTGTGTATTTACATTGTTATTCTTATGCTTATGTAGCTTGTTGTTATTTTGTAATGTTTACTATTTCTTGAGTCCTGAGTTTCCTTATCTGCCGCTTGACTACCATAGACACCAGGCCGTACTACCACATGGCTGTTAATTTAAAAAATAAAATGTCCTTATTAATTTGTGCTTCTTCTAGCAGTAGGCCTATCTGTAAGCTAGCTCTGCTAGTATAATGTTTTCTTTTTGTTGCTGTTTCAGCAGATGCATTTACTGATTTTCCTGTCTGGTTTGTCTCCTAACACAACCCACAATTCCCCTTAATAATTAAGCCCCATTATATTTAGTTTTTTAAATATGTCACTTGTGTTCTAACATATTTAATAATTACAGTGCTCACCCATTTAACACCCGTTAAAGTGTGGAATCGGTTATAACACGGTAAGGCTGTGGCTTCCATTTGCTCCATAATGCCATTACAGTAGCCCTTTTATACTCGTTATAAGGTGGAACACAAATAGCATGGTCTTGTAACTATGGCTCCCCAATATAGCGTTATAAAGGGTGAGCACTGTATTTAGTTAAATATTAAATTAGACTTGTTAAATAACTCTTTATTAGTAACACAATGCTGTGTTTATGGTGTAGTTCCAAACGTGTAGATTACATTGGGAATATATACAATTACATATACAGCATAAATGAGATAGAAAATGGGGTGTTAGGTCACTTAAACCTACAGTCATATGACTAATGATTTCCAAGACCATTCAAAATACATTCATTGTGTTGCGTGGTTCGTGTATTTTCCGACATGGCTAGTCTACCTGTCGTATTGAAACACGACACTATGATTCAAGTGGAATATAGAAACAGGTGATAAGTGATGGAGATTGCAAGCGATAAATGGTCGAAAGACCTATCGTATTTGAGCTTCAGATCTCGCAATACAGAACCGAGTCCCATTTCTAGATTTTATTTAACCACTGAGATCACTCAATTCTCATTGAAGGCTTGTTTAGATATAAGTCTCTGCATTGTCCGGACATCTGCATTCCATTGATTCCATTGTTGTGCCAACACAACACTTCAGGACATAAATGAGTTTATAACATGATAACAGTGAGAATCATGGCCACAATTTAGCAATAGTATTTACTACGAAAGTCAATGAAAGTCTATTGTCACATTCTTGTTTTTTTCTTTATGTATCAAGTCCTATGTAGGCCCACTTGTGCAATTTTGCTCATTATAAGGTATTTTTTGTTGTTGCTACTTTGCATCCACTGTTTTAATGTTAGCACCATCTTTAAACAACCTCTGTGTTCAGTGTGTTGTTTAGCATGATCTGATGTCATTACATTTGACAAAGATTATATTGTTTAAAGATGTAGACAAAATTCCTATCTATTATTATTATTTGTTTATTTAGCAGACGCCTTTATCCAAGGTGACTTACAGAGACTAGGGTGTGTGAACTATGCATCAGCTGCAGAGTCACTTACAAGTGAGTCTCACCCGAAAGATGGAGCACAAGGAGGTTAAGTGGCTGTGGGATTTGAACCGGGGACTTCCTGGTTACAAGCCCACTGGACCACACAGCCTCCATGTCCTTTTGTATTTGCAAAAATGATCTTATTGTTAATAACTAAATGAACCCCTTAGAGAGTCAATATCAGCAATATTTTACTTTTATACTGGTTAGGTGTGTAGGTTTCCCGTGTTTATTTTTGTTTTTAATATGTAAATGATCACATATGTATTATTATCTTTGTGTTTCATTTGTAAGATATGTATTTTCATTTATAATAATAATAATAATAATAATAATAATAATAATAATAATAATAATAAACATTTTGAAAAATATATATAGTATCAAGATTATTGCTTGCTACAATGCATACCATATATAACACGTGTCAATACTTATGGGCAACACTGTACCTGGAAAGTAAAGCAACTCTTAGCAACCACCCCCTCCTCTCAGTTCATCTCAATTACTACAAGAGATGATGACATCTGCTCCTGCGCATTTCCTCCACCACCATCTGGAGATCAAAAGAGAAGCCAGTTTCTAGAAGGACACACTAGCAGAGCCAAGAAGGATACAAACTGTTTCCAGCAATAACCAGTGCAATACAGATTTCCAGCATTTAAGATTTCCACCGTCCAAAGAGCATTCTGTTGTGATTGATATGTGATGTATTTTTTGTCGTTATCTTCTCTGATCTTTTTTTTTTTGTTTAGCTGATATCTAATACGACTGTTTGAAGAACATCTAGGCATTTTTTTTCATTACCAAGATTGCTACAAAGCAGCTGAATAGGTTTCCCTTGACGTTTTAATGATTACCCTTTAATAAATGTTGATACAGATTGAAAGATTTTTTTTTTTTTTAATTTTTTAATTGTTTGGTGTGATACCGGTAAACCATTAGTCCGGGGTACCACTTTATTTGCAATTGTGGCCCCGGAGTAAGAAAATGTACAGTGAACAAAACAAAGCACAGCATTCTATATAATACACTAGTTAAGCTATAGTGTCTGTAGATGAACATCTAGCATGTGCTAGTTGACTGTGACTGGAGTTATGCATCTTGAGCCGAAAGCGACCTTGTAATGATCCGTCGGGTACCATTCCGCTGAGGAAAGTTTTAGGAAAATTGTCCCAAAAATGTTCATAAAGGATCATATACATAATTAGAGAAAAAAAAAACTTTATTAAACAAATACCATTTTTACAAGTCACAGCTGCTTATAGTTTATCTGTACAGTGATATATATTTGAATGGTGCAATAATTGTATGTGTCTTGATTTGTTATTGTTGAAATATGCTGTTTGAACTCTAGTTGAACTGACAGGCTGTGATTGGCTGACTTGGCAGTTGTGGGTACAGGACTGGTTGCTTTCATCGGTGCAAAGTATTGATTGGCTGTTTTTTGTGGATAATAAAATGTATTTGGACCAATTGTGTCTTTGTTTAGTGTTTGTTGACCAATAGATGTGAACTGAGCTTTCATTAAAGCGAGTCAAAATGGAAAAATCTGGTACTTGTGCGGATTGATTTTAAATTCGATTCACCGGTGATGCGGTGACGTTCCAGTGGGCATCTACTCTCTTATACCCCTTCTCCACTGGCACAGCCAACCAGTGAGGGTTTGGTACGGTGGCTCACCACATATAAGTGTTCAAGAAGATCTGGAGTTGTGCGTCAGAAATGACAACGTTTATGCCCAAATTTCTGATGATTTGAAGCAAATGGACATAAACTGTGGGTACGGTACACTTAATTCACACACTCAAAAGCACAACATTCTACCAAATATCTAATTTCACCTTTATTATATTAATATAAAGAAAACAAAATGTGAAAAAAAAACATTCTAAACTTATTTCCAAAAATATAGTAAAACAAAATACAGCTGTACCACACACTCACTACTACGGCTCTCGTTGCACTCGCACAGCTTCTTTTTAAAGCACCCAAACTATAAACAACTCTAGAAGAAACAACAACTATCCTTAAACAGGATATCTTTGGCAAATCATATTTTTAAAACCTTTTTTCCCCCTTCAATAGAACCAACTGAACTTTATTAAGTCGATATAATTAGTAAAATTTGTGTATTATAAAGAAATTCCTAAATATATTTACAAAATATAGTGATACAAGATACAGCTGTACCGTTGGTCTATTAATTTTTGAACACCATTTGTTTGCGCATTTTTGGCAAACTGAGTTAGTTAATAACAACTGTCTTTCGTTGTGTGTGACGTAAGTAGCACGGCTCGGCTCTGCAGTGGAAAAACAACCCAGGCTCTCCTTAACCGCACCGTGAGGGCTCGGTATGGCGCCAGCGCGGCTTGGCTGTACAGTTGAAAAGAGGCATAATAGATGCATGCTATAGCTGGAAGCTGATTGGCTGATGATACTGAATTGTTTTCGAATCAAATTTAATGACCTAAACTGCAGTTATCGTTAGTGCTTGTAAACCCTCTTTAGCTTGTAACTCTTGTATTATGTACAATATACAGCTTGTATTATTTTTGTATTTAATGGTGCTTATAATACAGTTAACACTAGAATGACCAAGGCTGTCATTTTGACTGTTTTTGGAATTTAAATGTAAATTGTGGTGCGTATGTTTAAGATACGGATCTGTGCTTTCCTGACTTTTCCTAAATATATGTACTAATTACCCTGACAAAGAAAGAATCACCTAGCTGCAAAAATTAGCGAGATAAAATACTGTCATACCTATTCCAACCAGGAGTGGTCAAATTGACTGATACATATAAAACATATTATAAAGCTGCATCCACACCAGATGTGAGCGACATAAGCGAATAATTTAGAAGTCACTGCGGTCAAATGGGAGTATCCACACCAGCAGCGAGCGATGTCACTTTTGAGAAAATTTAGCATCGCTAAAATAGAACCTGTTTCTATTTTCTTTTGGTGCGTGACTGGAATGAAACAGAAGCAAGGTTAACACCCTTGACACACATCAAGCACATGCCTCAATACACGTCACACCTCAAAACAAGTTACTCCTGTATGACCAAAAGTTAATTTATTAGGTGCAGCAGTATCCATTATTATATTATTGCAAATTGAACGACTACAAAGACATCTAGAAGAAAGACAATGCCTGGGTGGCTTGTAGGTGGTGCTTTTAGCAGTACCGAGACATTTTCTTTCCAATTATGCAAGTTGCATAAAACTAGGTTTATTAATAAGTAAAAATAAACCGGAGCATACATGCAGTCTACATTTCCAGCATTTAAATGAAATAATGTACACTTTTGCTGGCTTTTAAAAATGACACAAAACTTGAACATATGACCTAATTTTAAGCTATGGCTTTTGTTTGTTTGTTTTTTGTTTGTTTTTATCATAAATAATGTTTTGTTCACAAAATTGTTCTGTGGCACAAATTCATGACAAGAAGGTCTTTACATACGCATAAAGTGAATTTTTGTGGAGAGTCACAAAGCAAACAAAAAGCAAACAAAAATATTATTGAGGTCCTACTATTCTATACGTTGTAAAACAAAGCCAGCAATACGTTTGTATTCTATGTGACTGACACATCCCAACATTACCAAGCCATATTTATAAAGCATTTTCTGTCAAGTTCACCGGAGTGTTTTAAAAGGAAAAAATAAATAAAAGTAAATAACAATTCAAGGTAAGTGGTGACCTGGCATAATAACACAGATTTTAATAATAATAATAATAATAATAATAATAATAATAATAATAATAATAATAATAATAATAATGCACTTTAAAATACTTACAAAAGATAATAAACAAAAAGGATGAAAGAAGGAATTTATAAAGAAACACAATTGAGATTGCAGTAAGTTGTTTATATAAATGTATAACAATAAAATAATTTTGTTGAAAATATCAGTTCAGCTATTCTACTATTGTCCAGCTGTCTGCTGACAGCTGGAGATGTACCGGGCTTCAAGTCAGACTACTACTACTACTGGCACCATGGCACCCCTAGTTTAGGGGTGCTAAATTGAATTTTTTCTCCGGCCGCCTTTGGGCGGCCGGTGCACCGGCTGCCACTGGGCAGTCGGTGTAGCCCGGCCTACTATGACTTTAAATAGGACTACTGGCACCATGAAAAAAAATACTATGACTACAGCTGCATAATTAGTACTAATAACAATGATAACAATAAAACTGTTGGGTATATAGGGATGTTCAATAACTCTGATCTATAGATTTTACAAGTCCAGCCTTTCAGTCGGGACTTACAGCCATGTACTGAAGTTTGATTATATCAGTCTGCATTCCTCAAGTGAGGGGTCTGTTGACATTTCTATTGTATCAATGAGCCTTCTGATAGCTCATCAATCAGCTTTGACAGCGCATGGCACCAGGCTGTCTGTCTGCAGTCTGGTTACTATAAGTCACTCATTTTTCTAAGAAATTCTTTGTTACCCCAATACACATTGAAAACGGATCGCTGAAGACACAGGACATCAAAGCAGTGTTTGGAATTACTACAAGTTTTACCAAACAACGATTCTGATGCAGCAGAGATCGACAATGACGAATCTGGCTCTGAAGAAGACTGGGTTTGCAAAGATAAATCTTTCAGCAGCAGTGACACCAAGATGAGCCCTGGTCAATGCCCTTGGAGGAATTAGAAGCTTTCATTGTACTAGTATATACCTGTGGGACTAAACACACGTGAGGCAGAGAGTTGTAATTGAAAACGCAGCTCAGGACCAGATTAATTTTGTTCTTTACCCCGATCAAGAGATTTACATGATAAATGTGCTTTTCTCGTCACTGCCTGTGCCTCCCCCATCAGCTGGGGCAGGAGATAACAAGCGCCAGGGCCTCGAAGACATCCAGATAAGCTTCAGGACGGTCCTCTGCTATCATCTTAGTCGGCCGCTGTAGTCTCGGATTGGGTCCCACATCCCTGGCACCTCCCTGCACGGCCGCCGTCAAGGTTTGGCGCAGGAGATCCATCATTGCAGCAAACTGTTCCGGGTCCATTCCACCTCTCTGTGTATAATACTGCCATGTATGAGCAGAATCATTGAATCCCACTCTGACACTAAGTGTGGAAGGGTGTGGGAAATTCGCTAAACAAGCGTGAGACAGAGAGTTGTAATTGAAAATGCTGCTCAGCCACACCAGATTTATTTTGTTCTTTACCACGAACAATGGTATTCCAGCCTGGGTGTAGAGACAGTATCTGTAGTTTAAACAATATTCATAATCCAAAGGGAAAAACAACAAGAGAAAACAAAAGATTATTAAATTCAAAACTACAAATAAAGGCTTGGCTGACAGCTGTGTCTCACAGCTTCCGGTCCGTTATCACGCATAGCTTCGGTTGCGTTTATGCGCTTTGTTATGTAGGCAATATAAACCCATTTATTTTATTTTTTAATACTTATTTACTTTGTTTCAGTTGTACAGTTCTATATATGTACAGTATATAACTGTATATACACAAATTTGACTTTGTAAACAATTGTAGGCAATATAAACCCATTTATTGTTTCAGTTGTACAGTTTTGTATGTACATGATATACCTGTATATACACACATTTATTTTAAAATATTTGTTACTGTTTTATGAGTTTGTGCTTTATGTAATATGTCTGTATATAAACACATTTCTGTTCAAATGTATATTTATTTATGGTTGTGAAGCTGCTTTATAAGACGTTCCTGAATAAATCTATGACTTCTATTCAATTGTTTGTCCTTTCATTATAATATTTATGTTGTTTTTAATACGCAGGTCACATTGACCAGTCATGGTTGTTCTAGGTATGCCTATAAAAGCAGTCGTTCTAGTGTTAAAGAGTGGGCTATTAGATCTGTAGCTGTTCAATGTTGGTGAAACACTAACGTGTCTGATACCAGTGACTAAAGTCTATTTTAAAGTATAACAATACTGATTAACTAAAATGCATTACCTCCAAGTTGTTCTTTTCCAGTTCATAAATAAGAGACAAGAGCCTGAATTACATACACAAGAAAACAGTTTTATTGGAAACAATGCCTTAACAGGGCAATTGTTGGTACATACAGAAGAATGCAGGCACGTTACATTCAAAAGTGTTTTATAATTTGAAAAAAACACATTTGCTATTATCCATTCACATTCAGTACATGAACATTAATCTTTTAGATATCAGATTTATTTGCAAGTTGCCAAAGTTAAAATAATGCTGTATCAATATAATAAATAAGTTCTTGTTCACAATAATAATAATAAAAAACACTGCAAAAAAGAATATGTTGAAAGAAAACTTTCAAGTGAGAGAACAGTAGCATCTTTTATATAAAAATGTCCTTTGCAGTTTGATGGAACAGGGATCCAAGAAATTGAAAATGTCTCTCATGGTAAGTAGTGAGTCCTTTTCTGGTACAGCAACAAAAGGACTTTAGAGTCACACATAAAAAAGAGTACAAATATATTCCTAGATTAAATATGCCAATGACCTTGTAAGCTACAGAAACACATAACATTTACTGTGCCAATGTATTTTCCAACAACCTTAAGGAATAAAGTGGTGTGCCTGCCCATAATGAAAGGAGTGAACGGTGAGCATCATTCAGCTTTAATTACCTAACACTACACCATATCCTGTAAGTCTGGGATTTGATTATGTATTTTGAATAATGTGGCAATAAGCTTCACACTTTTTTAACAGCACAATATGAGATATAACTTTTTCAGGAAAAATCAATTAATAAAATAAATATATACAAAGAATATGATAAAATAATAAAAATAATAAAGCCTTACTAAGCAGCCTTTCTGTTCTGTCCTTGCAAGCCAATGCACAACACACTGACTGAACCAAAAAGCAGTTTTACAGTGTAGTTTATAATGTAATTCTGTGCAATGAAGTCATACAACACAAAAAAACTGTGTGTCCAATGTTATCCTCTACACACCAAGTACACTGTGAATATAAGTGATCCATGCACGTAGATGCAAGACTATATCTAAAGATCAAAGGCTGGTTTCACATACCTTGAATAGCACTAAGCTTGGACTAGCTTACGGTAAGTAGGCCAGGATATGTGCTAATCAGTCTCTGAAACCATCCATGTAAGATTAATTGATTAATCACGCAGGTTAGCTTTTAGCAATTAATTGTGAGTTAAATGAAATATAGTACATCTTAAATCTTTAAAAACAGCTACGTTTGTTTTGGCATTTTAAGGCTTATTCTAAAATAAAAGTTGACAATATGAGAATCTCAATTTGTCAAACATCCTAAATGCAGGACATACCTGTAAAAATGACTGCTATATAGGTCCTCGTAATATCTATGTGATATTACAATAGCCCTATTTAATCCACATGAGAGAAGGCTCTCTAAGTTCCTGCCAAGCCTCCCTATCAGACTCACCCTATTTCTGTATCTAGCCTCTCCATCTTGTTTTCTGCCTTTCTATCCCTATTTCTCATTTCATTTGATGGTCACGATTTTGAGAGCTTTAGCTCCTATGTAGCTCCAATGCGACAGTATAATACTGTTTGTTTTTTAACTTGAGTGACCATAGCCTTATCTAACCTAATTACTCCCTTAGGATATACTAACCTGCACAAAAAAGGCTGTACCAAACATTCAGAATATTTAGGTTTTTATTCCTTGTATTTGTATTGATGGGACACAGTCAGAACTGAATTATTCTACTGCCTTATTCACATGCTCTATGCTCTTCCTCCACAACAACAGACAGTACATAGTGTGCCCACAATGCTGCTCAACCACTCACTTTCCACATGCAACCAACTTTTGTTTTTGAACGTAACAAAATTGTCAAGAAACAGCAAGGTCCATGCAATACTTTAATTGGTTTATAATTACATTTAAAACGGGTTACTGAAACGGTTTTGCACATTCATAAAACAGTACAATATTCTTGTTTATAGGTTCAATTACATTTAAAAAATATACCGGTATTTAAATAAATTCATAAATACATAAATAAATAAATGTGAATAAGTATAAATGATCATATGTAGTAATAAAGTACTATTTATTGTAATTTAATTATAATGTTGGGGTATGTATTGATCACAGTACAAAAAGCTGTGTCCCTAATTTCATTAATCACAAATATTAGTTGTCACATAACATTTTACAAACCAATACGTGGTCCACGATTTAGAAAAGGTCATACAAATAGTAACTATAATCTTGAAGTTCTATTTTATCAGTAATGAATGGCCATAACATAAATGTATTTATGCCACAGAAATGACTGCAAATGCTTTGCAGAGTGCAATGCAAGTATATGACCCTTAAAGGAAAAAATAATGTGAAATGGCAGATTTAGTAATTGATGTGCAGTTTGTGCCATTTAAATAAAGCTCTATATTGAAATCCAGTACATATATATATATATATATATATATATATATATATATATATATATATATATATATATATATATATATATATATATATTAAGCATAGTTTAAACCATTATGACCCCCCCCCTTCCCACCTTTTGTTTAATTCTCTTATTTATATACTGAAATTTACACAAGTGATGTATCGGCAATGCCACAGACAACATTCCAGCATACATTGACATAAACTGGTAGATTTCTTGCTGCTAAGACTACCTGTACAAATTAAAAGGATTATGGCTACCTGATACACAGCTGACATGTCTCAATAGGACTCCCTTTAAAAAGAACTTACCCACGGGGTACAAAGAGTGCAATATAGGACAATGAGAGTGGGATGCAATGAGGTGGTGCTCTACCAAGGCAACATGAAGACAGTCTGGCAGTTTAGTCAAGTCCCTTTCATTTCAAAGTTTTGATGTGGTACAGTAGTCTCCGTGTATAGAAACGCCTCCTAAGAGAGCACCTCGCCTATGGGAACACCCGTGTGGTGAAACAGATTTTTCCCATTGTAAATGTTCCACCTGAAAGGAACAGGAACTTCACTGAAAAGAAAACATTTTGGCACCGCTAGCGATTCGTTCACAACTGATACAGTACTGTTTTGTAACCTGATAACTCATCACCATCAAACTTAAATTCAAATGGTTTATTTAATCTTTTCAAATGTGACTTGTCATCATGAGTGTCTTGAGGCAGACTGATTGCATTTTTTAAATCTTTCCAGAGCCGCCATCATATCATTGCCTCGTTTTGTATTCTGATTTCCATGAGTGCACCTCATCGCTGCAAAATGGAATGTAAACAAACAAGCTCTTGAAAGAAACTTGAATCAGACACAAGCCACTGAGCAATTTGGTGTTTTCAGTTCAGGTGAGTTGCTTCACCATTCTGTTAAATAATTTTGTACATGTTTTGAATATTGATCCTCTACAGGTATTCATAATTAATCTAGAGCTGCTGCTGTATTTTTTAACGTGTGTAGGGGTGCTGTGTTAATTTAGTTTGACAGATAGTTTATTAACGTTAGTTTGTCTGTTGCTATATTAGTATAGTTTATTAACATACACTTGCCTATTGCTTTTCTCTTACTTATTCTGTCAATTTTATATGAACGTGCGTCATGTCAAGTAATAAGTATTTGTTTATTGATTGATTCATATTGTGTCTGGTGGTCAACTCTGTCTTAAAGAACAAGAGAACACTTCGCTTGCTTCCCAAGGGGTGTTCTCTTAGCCGAAGACTACTGTATATTAAAATAAATCATTACATATCAGGTGATATACAGCTGGATTTTAGATTGCTCTCTATCTGTCTATCTATCTATCTATCTATCTATCTATCTATCTATCTATCTATCTATCTATCTAAATCAATATACATTTCTTTATGTCTAATTATCTATATATGTCCTATGTTGCCAACAATCTTCTAATCCACCAAAAGATAGATCTGATAATAAGATAGATTATCAAAATGAAATAATACAAAAATGCAGTAACTGGCGTAAATCTTCTCCCTTAACTTAAGAAAAGACAATTGGTCCCAGAGTTATGAAAAAAAATAACACTTGATAAAACTTTATTTTACAATGATGGTTGAGTATCCTCAGTCAACCATGGCAGGGCACCACTGAACGATCATTTGGCACTTCATTAATCTTGGGTTTCTAGGCACAATGTGAAAGAGTCAGTTTGGTCAAACCTTCTCCATGCATTTTGTATAACAGTTTGAACTCCGTCGGAAGCTGGTGGGACTCCTGCCATTTGGTAGTGAACTTGGTCCCCTTCTTGTCATAGTAATGGTAAGGCAGGTCTTTCCCTGTGTTGGGGTCCCACCCGAATGGCCAGAATCCATAGAGATGGATCTCCTCACACATTGAAGAGGCCAATGTGTACATGAGAATGCCAGTACTTAAACGTTTAGGAGCTAAGTGTTTGGTCTTCCAGTACCTGTGAAACATCAGACACACTCGTTAGGTCAGACGAACTGAATTGTGCACAGCATTTGTAATGGTTTGAAATGTATTTTCAATCCTCAATTTTTTATCAATTAGCAACAAACTAAACCTATCTAACACTATACTGTAGCTCTTACAAAGTAATTACAGTGAAAATAGCATATTCTAGTATGCAAGTATTCTACTTTTTACTGCTCTATAACACAATTTTAACTCCAAGTAAAGATGGCTAAAATAAAGCCAACTACAGTCATAGTGAACTTAAACTGTATTGTATTGTTTTATTTGATTCACTTTACTAAAGTTTAACTGCCCTTTAGTCATACTGTTATTATAATGTAATAATATTTACATCTGCTTTTCACACAACCAATTCTGGTACGATACCCAAGGATAGTTATTGTCTTAATAATAGAAATTCATGTAAGAGAATAGGTTTAATACTGAGATCTCTTATCCCCAGTAAGGAAATCAATTATAAGAAGTCTACATCATGCCTTAACTTTTTTTGTATTTAAAACCTGCCAAGTGATTTATGTTAATAGGATTGCAGTGAAGTATCCCTGAGTGTTTCAATGTATCACAAGTGCTGTATTTTCTTCTGGTGTCATGTCACATTGGAACACTCTTATTAAAATCAAAGGACACACACATACTTTTAAAAAAATAGAAACATAAGGTAATAGTGCTACAACATGAGTTAGAGGAACTGGGGGGTTATAATGTCACAGCCATAATAAACTAAATCAGTTCTGATTAACTTGGCAACCATTTCAGTAGCACGGATGTACTTACAAATTGTACATTACAAACAAACATTATTTTGTAAGTTAGTAATGTAATTACATTGTTAATACCCCTGTAATTGTGTCATTGCACTAATATTACAAATGTATCATCATGTAATAAATAATTCGGCAAAACATTCTCCCTGATTTCAAACACTTACAACACAATATTCTTTATAGAGTAATAACCATATGTTTAGTATAGGCCTTTTGACATATTAATATCACTCCCTCAGTAATAAATTACGTTTCTGGTCCCTAGTTTCAGTTATACTGTGCAACAGTAACTCTGAAATAGATTCAAACATTAAGAGCATTATAGAGAGCTGGTAGTTAAGGTTTTCTGCACAGGCCCATGCGCAAACATGATATACAAGGAAAGGGAGGAGAGGGAGGAAAGGGAGCGGCTCTTACCTATTAACATGCTGCATTATATTTCCTGGCCAAGCCAACTTCACTTTTAACTGCCCCTTGTGTTCCACAAAGAAATCTACCAGGGTTCTGGTAACTGTTGCTGATGTATGAAAGAAAAAAGCAGGGATCCAGAGAATGGCCCCATCCAGCTTTTTCAGGCTAAGGAAAAAGTTATTGCGGTCTTGTATGGTAAGAAGGTTGTTATAGTACTTTTCAAGGATACTAGGGTTAAAGGTTGTGAGGTTTGTCTTCCTTCCAACGTCTTTTTGGAAAACCTCAGTCGGGGCAAAGTTGCAACGGAAAACAAAATTGGCTTTATCTATTTCAGATCCACACTTGCTTCCCGTGAGGATCCCACTGTTTCCTACCACAGCACAGACATTGTAATGCTTGTTCATTACCGGAGATGCATCAGGAAGCAGAGATTTAAAGTTATTGCTAATGGAAAACACGTATTTATGGCTGGAATAGTCATAGTGCATCAGCTGTCCAACTCGAATTCCGCCCTTCGTCAAAGTGAAGTTTTTTGCCACATCAATGTACTGAAGAACTTCTTTCCTAAAACAAAATGTATATAAAGATATATATACATGTAGAGTTTTACTCACGTTATACTTAAATGGCATATATATATATATATATATATATATATATATATATATATATATATATATATATATATATATATATATATATATATATATGACCATCATTCACCTTAAGCAGAAAATGGCTATTAACACACAATGGGCTCGATAAAGTTAACAAGCCAGAAATAAACAACCCAGACATTTAATGTTGGGATTTGTAGGTAGTCTCAATATGTTTAATTTGTTCTAGAATTGTAATTTATTAAATTGTCTTACAGAAAAAAATTCCTACAGAAAGAAAATATTATATTGCCTCATTCATTAGCTAAATAAATTTGCTGGCACTGACCAGAAACCTTAAATTTCCAGATGTAATTTGTCTGAAACTGCTAATTTTGGAAACGTGGAAATATAAAATCTGACTGTGGCTGATGTAATGGAATATTTCATTGAACTTTACAATTAGTGTTGTCAGGCTAAGAGCACTCTCAGTCACTTAGAAATGACCACATTGCATATTTTGCATAAGGTTTATCTATAGTGTTTTGTTATGACTTGTTCTAGACATGTTTTATGCAAATGGTTTCTGTTTCTTTTTCAATGTGTGCTTGCAGTCTAGAATGGAAGGTGATGCCTTACCTCCCTTCTCACTGCTACTCCTAAATGGCTTACTCCACAATTACTGTACAATGAGGCAGGGTACTGGGTTTATAGAAGAGATGTAACAGCACCTCCCAGTCTGGGAAGCAACCACTTATAAACCTGAAGCAGTAAATACAAATGTAAATCTGCTAAGGGTTCTAAAATAAAGCACTCAAACTGAAACATTTGTGCATCTTGCTCTTTAAAGTTGGGAGTCTCTGAACTTGTTTGGATAATCATTGTAGTTACATGCATGTTGCTCTACTTCACCATTACATTCAACACATTAAAGTGCAATATTGGACCAACAGGACCAATTAGAACAATTGCAAACATAATACAAATGTAAAAATGAATAAAGATGGCACTTGAAGCTATCAATTCTTAAAAGTTCTGACATTATTACTTGGGATCGAGCCACGTGGAGGTTTCACCACAGCCAGTGATTGACAGTGGGTGCTCCTGGGTAGCAGAAAGCATGCAAGGAAATCTTCATTGATATTTGAGATTTCCCTATCCCATAAGATTAATAAGAATACCAATCAATGCCGCCCAACACCTCGGACTGTGAGAATTCAACATATGGGACACTTACGTACATATTGATAGAAGGATTTAAACTGTCTTTTGATGAGGGGGTCAATACTGCAAAACACAGTATAATCAATATGTTCACTGAAGTTCTGATATTTCAAGTCACTTTTTCACCAGGGTAGATTTCAGAAAATGTACTGTATGCCTTTCTTAAATTCAGGTGAAGTATTATTATTATGAAAATATTTGTACCCTCATTGGTGTAATATACGTGTTTTAGTGTTCTTTGACTATTTGTGAATTTCAGTTCACCATCAAAAACATCAAAAGTTGTTATGTTGTTGTCTAAACCGTGATTTCTATCTTGTAGACATTAGCAACAATGGTCTATGTTATATTAATCAATTTAACTATAAGTGACTGGATTCATACAAAATGGCCTCACCTTTGCTGTAAAAAAGCAGTTCTATTAAATTTCCATTTAGATGGCTTGTCTTGCAGTTCCTCGTTTAGAGCATTTGTGAGTGGTATGAAAGATGGGTCCAGAAACTTCATTGCAAACTGTGACCTGAAAAAAGAGTGCATTTATTGTCAATTAGAAAGGAAGCATCCCGTGATATCACTGAAAGACAGCTGTTAAGTGCAGTTCTAATCAATGGCCCCCAGCTTAATGCAATCACTTTAAAAGCCAATTAATTCACTCGTTTAAAATGTAGGACTCATTTTAAATTGCCATTTGTTATTATTCCCTCTGTTCTTTCCAACACACTGTACCTCTGACAGATATTAGCCTAATATAACTACACTTAAAGGCACGGTTCCCAGTGCAATTCCATTTTAGCATGTGAACAGCACATCAATGAATACATTTTGCAACTTTGATTAAGTATATTCTGAAATAGCATTTGTTTACCGAAGGTAAGCATTGCAATATCTCCAACTGTACGCAACGATCGTCAAGGTTGTTTTTTTACATACTGAATGTTTATGCATTGCACACTGTGATGCTGCATAAATATTTTCTGATCTGTTCTCTTGTTATTAATGTATTTTTAGAAGCACATTTTTCCCATCCTTCTGCCTATTCTATATTCTCAGATCCTACAAAATGTCTTCCTCTGGTAAAGGTGTAAAGAACATGACATGTTGAACATTTACGTGCGGGTACTGTAAATCAGCACCCTGGACAGCGATCTGTACTAACATGGCGTCAATGCAGATGTGCGCTAAACTGCAGGCCACTGAGAATGTGTGTTATCTCACGTTATGCACAAAATCAACACGCAATAAAAGCCATTTTGTACTATTTGTATATATATATAAAATAACACTGTACAATTTACCGGTAAACGTGTCAGTACTGTTGATTTATTTCCCCAATGCCCAGGGATATATTCTCAAAAGCAATACAAAACACATTCTATAAAACTGTGCTTGCCTGTGGACCATACTTTATAAAGAAATATAGTAATACATACAACAGTTGTATTCTATATTGTAAGTATACTTTAATAGCAAAATACCATTATTTCCTCATTTTAAAAAATAAGATAAATACATAAATAAATAACGTTAATTGAATAGAAAGCACTTAAACATGCAAATAAAATGATAGGGTCTAGCAGAGTTATACAAATATATATATATTTCATAAAATGTTTTAAATACACAATCATCATCATTACAATTCTTATTTCAAGCTATATTTTGAACAACGCAATAGAATGCAAGGCGCGTGCGCCACTAGATTTGTCTGTGTTATATATTCTGAAGGCCTCCTGGATTCTATGATGTAAGACTTGTTTCAAGCAATACCATCGTCGCCTTATGAAAAAATTATCAGTTTTTTGGATGAGTTTTTTTTTTGGAGGCTAATGATTGCAAGTAAGAAATATATGCTATCGACTGCAGTTATGGGTTGAAAGTCAAAGCAATCACTGCCTTGCATAAGCATGCTCAGAACATCTAGTTAAAAACACATTCTGGATAAACATGCATACTTACCGAAATCCAGCATGAAACATATACATTCGAGGTCCCCCCGAACCTGCATATTTTGGGGTAGTGAAGATATTATCTCTTTTGATTGACACGTAGCTGATCAAGGATAAAATAAGCAAAGCCACACTTAACATTACCAAACCCAGCGCGCTAGCTATGCGGACCATCTTGGCTTATTCTCATTAACGAGACAATACAGCTCAGAAAGAAACAAATCGCGCATCCATTAATCGTAAAAACAAACAAACAAACAAACAAAAAACCCTAAAAAAACATGAAGGCGGTCCTTAAAATATAAACGTGTAGCTGGGTTTTCGAAGAATTAAAAATGGAGGGCTTGTATGAGCTGCAGTTGTTGAAATGGAAGCTGGTTGCGTTGGTGATACGTCTTTGCTCAGATGCCCCCTCATTCTCGATCACGGTTCCAGGCAGAGCTGCCATCCCTTCTCCCACCCGGCAAGATAAATTTGATTGGAATAATGCTTCTGTTCGATTCAAGCCACTGGATTTAATTAATTAACTAACTCCGCCGGATATTTAAAGGGGACAGAATCTTGAACTAAAAAGTATAAAAGATGCAGCTTTAGTGTACAACAATGGGTTACATGCTGCATAAATGTTCATGTATAATATCGTGTGCAGAATACATTACCATTGTTATGAGGTCGCTTCCCTGTATAAATAAACATCAATCAGTATGCGTGCATCCCACAGTCCCTTAGCTGGTGGATCTCCTGTCATTTTCTGTCCCCCTCTCCCCTCTCCCCATGCAAGAGCTCTCCTTCATTTGCTATCACCCCAGTAAAAACTAGCATTATTTGTATGTAATGTTTGCAAGCAGACTCACTGGTAAAATTAAATCAGTCTGCTACCTTCAAACACTGTGTCATATTAATAATAATTATATGTGGTCCCAGTGGTTCATTGTTTTAAAGGGAATCCCTCACAGGCAACTACTTTGTAATATAACGCATTTAGATATATTTTTTGTTTTTGTTTGTTATAAGCCAGCTGCTTAATTAAATAACAAGAACGGCAGCACTTCTTCATTGACTTTTAAAATGAAGGTGTTATAGCAAACAGGCATTTCATATTTTTTTAAAAAAAACTTGTACCATAGACTACTAGTTTGCATGCTTTATGTTTAAGACATTTGCAGTGTTTTTGCAGTCAAAGCATGTTATTGGCTGCAAAGCATGTCAGTCATGAAGTAAATCAGCTGGTTGGTTACAACAGTGTAATGACCTGTGCCAGACCACATGGAATGCTTTCTAGGAGATGTTTATCTGTCAATTTTGCACACTTGAGACCTACATTTTTATCCCCCACTACAGTGGCAGTCACACATCTTTCCATATATCTGTAAATAAATTTGGTATTAACATTATTTAGTTTAAGTCATTGACAATATCAGATTCTGGAGATATATGGGGAGGTCTGTCTGTCCGTATTTCCATCCAACTGTATGTCACTGTAACAGGGGCATTCTGTTACGTGTGGGTATCTGCTGAGAAACAAGAAAGACACAGAGGGTTTGTAGTTGAAACGCCGCTCAGCAGTCCGGGTTTTATTAAAGTACAGGTAGTGGTACGTGGCCGCCACTAGGGTACCACAATGGCAGTCCTAGTGCAGACAGACATGTACACACGTGGACATAGTTACAAAAAAGAAAAACAAACACAATGTATAAAACAGCTAAGAAAACAACTAAAAGGGAGTTCCTGCTCCAGGAACCTTCTCCCTACACAAACTAAATACATTTTTTAAATGAATCCCTACCTTAAAATTGTAACAATTATCCAGGTTAAACACATGGTGATAATGTCAGTCTTGGTTTACTTTCCCTACATATCCACACAACCACGAATCTCCACACTGGTACATAGACAACAGAACAGCAGAGATCAAAGAAATGGGCTTTTCAGCTATTTTTAAAGGCATGTGGCCAAAGTTAATTGGTAATGTTTAATTATCACCTGGCCACATGCAGTACCTGAAGTTTCAATTAAGCAGGAAGGGAAGTCTAACTTCCCAGCCATGCCATATCTAACACATACTTTGTTTTTACACAATTATGCAAATGCTATTTTCAAACAAAACAAAAACATATTTTCTTTGTAAACCTCACCACAAATACACTATTCACAGGGGCAGGACTCAGTCCTGCCACAATCACACTTATATTTTTACACCCATCAGGATAACTGCTTATCCAATTGTCTTGAAACTTGGTATTACTATTATTCAGCTTATGCTATTGAGAGCATCAGATTCTGGGGATATAGTGAGTTGTCACTTTGTAAATTCATCCATCTGTCTGTATTTAAATTTTTACATGTTCACTTTTTATATTGTGATTAAACATTGTATTGCTAATTCTTATTCTTTACAATTCTGTACATACGGTTGACATATGGCATGATCATTAACTTTTTCATCATACTGATAGCTCTAATATTGGGAGATGTACTGTATGTTACTGACATAGCATTTGTAGCAGAATCACTAATCGTCATTTTCTCCTATTAAATATTTTTTTGCTGCTTTGGTTGTATTTTATACTTCAGTTTGGACTATACTGATACTTCAAAGAGAACACTATAGAGGTAAACGTCACAGCTTCTGTGCAACGGTTTCTGGTACAAAGTTACTTTCTGTGCTGTAGTTTCACTATAAGGCTGTGATATACCACACAAGATGTTATTTGATGTGACCTACTACATAGGAAGTAATAAGATACCAGGAAAAAAACAGCTTTCTGACATCATGCAGCTTGCCCTTTAGCAACTGTCATGGCTAGTTCACTAAAGACAAAAGAACCTTGATGCAGCATGTGAATAATAAACAATTACTTTATTTTGTACATATGCCCCATTTCATTGATATGATTGAGCTTCTTAAAGTAGGAGGAGTCAGTCTGGGGGCCATTTCCTGAAATTGATAGGTTCTTTCTACTTACGGGAATTAGACTCAAGTGCACATGTTTAACACTACAAAAGGGTAAATTATGATGCTTGTTCTTTAGAGATTCCAAAGTACTATCATGAACAAGAGTAGGGGTGTTGAAAATGTCTGCTAAGACTCAATACTTGTCAATAAAAATTGTGTCAATATAACTGTAACTCCCCATACACAGGTTAATTCAGTTCAGTTCCCAGACCCCTGTAAAGTGGACTGGGCATGCCTGTCAATGAAATGTTCTATCCCAATAGATATGTCCTGCATACACATCAGCATGAACTGTATGGAAGCTAGCATACTTGCATATGTCTAAAAAAACTACCTGTCCTTGTGACAGAGATCGAATGATTCTTGGTGTTAGATCTTCCTCTCGACCTGCGAGGGCACTGTGTAAAGGGAACAGAGTACCCTGGACTAAATGGCACGACAGTTTGTTCCCAGGGTTAGGTGGAAGTCATCCATCTAGAAAGGGGGCAGAGCTACGGTACACAAACTCAATGACCCAGACGTGAAATGGCATGGCATCCGGGGATTGGAGGAGCAGATGCTTTCATTGACCAAGGGGTCATGGGTGACATAATAAAAAGGGGACGTAGTGAAGTGATCTGTTCCTTTGTGAATGGTTATATTAAATTAACAGAAGGAGAACCTGTGTTGTGAAACATGAGTGTTTTGTTTGTTTTTGTTTGTCATTAATAATACTGTTTGTAATTATTTGGACGGCTAACACGATCCTGAGCTGTCGCCAAATGCCAGCATTAAACCCGGATCAACAACACTGCACTTTTGTTGTCATTAAAGAACTGTATTCACCACAAGCACTAGAGCACGCACTGTGGACTAGTGTATATATGTTTGTGTATGTGTTACATGTGGGTGAACTAAAAACGGGACTGTTATTATTTCAGGGCGAACCCGTGAATTACAAAATAAGCAATACATGACGCTGTATTGCTTCATTACCATTGTTATTATTTACTGTTGTTTTGCCATCAGGCCATTGGATTTAAAAACCATTAAACAACATTGCACCTGGATTATAATTGTTTGTCTGTTTATTAATCACTGCTGCATTACCTTCACCTGCACACAGTTAACCACTTTGCCACAGTCCTGTTATGATTATACTTTCTATGGACCATTTTTAGCACAAGATATTGCACATAGGGTTATAGGACACCAAACATCTGTAAACATACTGCTTTTTTATTAGTATTTTAATTCATGGCATGTAAACAATGACTGCCTACTACAATAGAAAATGAGCTTGAGCTGTGATTTACAGGTACCATCAATCTGAGCAACCAGGCTCTCTTAACTGACTTCTTAAATGAGTATTCGGTCTCACTAGCACTTTCCTTTCTGGTCAAGCTGCCACACATTTCCTCGGATGTGTCATATTGAAACTACATATACTTTTATTTCTGACACAGATCATCATTTTATTCCTACAGTAAATCTCAATCCACTGACCCTTTAGCTTCCCATCCCAGGGTTTGTACAGGCTTTCAAAGGATGACTAACCGAGCAGTGCTTAAGGTGGACACTGTAACATTACATCCACCTTTGTTTCGTCTTCTTTGTAAACATGGTCAATTTTCCAATGTACCCTTGAGCATTTTCAGCACAGCAACTCCCTTGTTCACGATTGCCCCAGCCAAGAAGTCTTCTTTTCTGAGGTCCTGCACACAAACATCTAGGTTTTGGATTTTCCTCTCTTTCTTAGTCCCAGAGGTGTCTTCTTTCCATCTATACCCACTTCCATAACAGAATTGTGCCTTCATCGATTCATTCTTCTGATCTGCTTTGTTCCTGTGTTGCTTAGCTCCACTCCTGAATTCATAAAGACACTTTGTGCATTCTTCTTTTCCCCCATCGTTCACATCACCAGCAGGACTCTAGTGCAGTGCTCTGTGTCTGCCAGCTATTTCTCTGTTTCTGTCTTTTGAAGATTCACAAGGTTTCAGGGTCCAGTGAAAGGTCCTGTGTTTGTTCCAACCAGACCTCTACAATATATATTTATTTGATTTTTTTTTTTTTAATTTAAGAACACAGAAACGTTTGTCAAGAAACATTTATTCAATTGAATTTAATTGGATTTCATTAGAGTAATTTATAATATTTTTAAATTATTTTTATTTTCTGGTTTCATTTTCAAGTGCAACACCATAAGAGTAACAAATAATCTATTGAAATTCATTTTAATTTTCAGACTCTATTTAATATTGATCCAAATGGCCTTTCAATTTATAGTCTTATCTTATATAAATGCCACCAGCTAGCTCTCAGAGACTGTACTCTATTTTATGTACTCTGGAAAGCAAACAAATGCTTAGATCCTATTAATGGATCCCACGTTTTTTTTGCAGTGGTAGTAGGGTTATAAAATAGCATTTAAGACTGTTGCAGGAAAGAGCAGTTAAATTGTAGTTTCATTAAAGTGATTTTATTTCCCTGAGAAAATGTGCAGTTGCCTAAGCCCCAATGTGGTGGATTTATCAAGGTCTTCACACTAACAGGTGAAAAAACGAATTGTTATGGACACAATTTGATTAAACTTGGTTGTTTCTTGCACATTTTGTAATATTCACAGTTATTCATTAAGCATTATTTGCAAACACAATGATGTGTTTTATCTCAATTGTCTAATGGATTCTGTGGTTCCTATTATGACTGCAGCTGCAAACAGCAGCTAGAGCAAAGATAATTAACACAATGACTCCTGATCAGAAGTTGACAGACTAGTGATAGGTTGCCATATTGTTCTCATGAGTATGCAACAGATTTATGTGTCCACTGGCATCCATTCATATAATGTGTGAAGAAATGGCATGGTATCATCACTGCAGGTAGTCAAAGCTTTGTCTGTACAGACCAATGCCCAGAACTCCTGCGACAGAACAGCAGCTACAGTATATTCAATGGAATGGACAAAACAGCAGCTTCACAGAAACACGTGCATGTTCTCTGAGAGAATAGCCTTTCACCTATTAGTTAAGTGGTGGAGAAGCCCCCTCCCTACCGCATGTCTTGGGTTTCTCTTCAAAGATCCTCTGAACCTTTTGAGAGATCAGCTTGTTTTAATACTAGCTTTTTGAACATGATAAACATGATTAAGTATTGCCCAGAAACCTGCGTGCAATTAAACTCACTTTGTTCTATGGGACCTGCTGTCTGTGGCATGTTTATTCCAACTGTGTTTTTCCAGATGGTTGGGCTGATCTTATTCTCTACTCAATGTAATGTACATGGGACCAGACTGCATTGTCTAGTGGTGTCTTATTAACACATTACTAACTGTAGTAAGATTTCTGCTGGTAGGAGTGCAAGTAGTAGTGGCTATTGGGGGTGAGATAAGATTTTCCTAACTTGCTGTATAATATGTTGGTTTGATGATGACGCTAAAACATTTCTAAAACACATGACGCCTGACATTTATTGGCATCTCCTTTGGTGAAATAGTATCTAGAAACTGTTGAAACCAACAATGTTGTGTTAAAGGCTTTTATCACATCACTTGCTACAGACATCAATTTTAACCTTATTTCTAGACATGTCTTTCAATTGTAAGATGCCTGCCTGGAGCTTTCCTTGTGTAAAAGTCTTTGTAATGCCATGCCTCACCCATGTTTTAAAATCTGGAACTCTATGCAAATGTTTTGCCCCTGTGATCTCATTATAACAGTTTGGAAGTCGAGATGATGAGATAATTTAACTTTGTGATCTTGGCATCACATTTTCTCCTGATCTTGAATATTCAGAGACTACCTCCACTAAAGTATGCTTTTTGTTTCAATGATAAAGACCCTCAACATATATGTTCAAAATGTGGGGTAGAATGACTACTAATTTCACATAGTTGAGATAAAAATAGTCAAATCATGTATTTCTTAACATATTGTTTTGTAACACTTTGCTGTTTTTGCACATATGTTAAAACTGCTTAAAATGTTTTAAAACTATTTACTAATGTTCTTAAAAGTAATTTATATGCTTATGGATTGCAACTTCTGTCCAGCTGAAACTGCTCACTTTTCAATTATTTCCCAGTCACATGACTTGCAATTAACCAACGTTTCTGAAGTCGACTGTCTCTTTTCTATTGAACTAGTTGACTGTTTGTCTCTACTCCTATTCATACACATAATAATTCTTTGAATATGTATTCTCTAAGATTATTATTATTATTTGTTTATTTAGCAGACGCCTTTATCCATGGCGACTTACAGAGACTAGGGTGTGTGAACTATGCATCAGCTGCAAAGTCACTTATAATTACGTCTCACCCGAAAGATGGAGCACAAGGAGGTTAAGTGACTTGCTCAGGGTCACACAATGAGTCAGTGGCTGAGGTGGGATTTAAACTGGGGACCTCCTGGTTACAAGCCCTTTTCTTTAACCACTGGACCACACAGCCTCTATGTATCTGCAACTTCTGTAAAAACAGATTTGGTACAATCATCTTCACAGTCAAAGCTGCTTCCTCTTGAAACAGCGTACCTCCTGAACCTAAAACAATCTTACAGCCTGGATCTGGGGTCTACACCATGGATGGAGTCAAACCATCTTAGATTCCTATCTTATCTGTTCTCAGAAACTAAGAAAGGTTAAGCCAGCTCAGTAAATTGTCAGTTAGAGTTCCTGATTTGAGCAGTTCATTTATCATTGACAGAAGCTTAATTGGACACCTCAGTTAACACATAATGTTTTCTCATTAAAGCTTAAACCATGTTGTACACTGGACTTATTGCTACAGTTCCGCAGATTTTTCAAATCTGTTTCACTGGCAGTAATCAGTACTATTTCAACAGACTACCTTGGGATTATTAATTACTCCTCAATTTGATTCTATCTTCAAAATTAAATTAAAGGGATGGACTTGAATCATATAATAAGTGAAGGGCACCAGGAACGATATATTACCTTCATGAAATCCATTATGCATTTCGACCATGCAGCCCAAAATGCCTTTGTTATGTCATAGTAGATTCCTGTTTAACATCTATTGCAGCAAGTTCACTAAATGTCTCACAGACACCATTCCTTGCATTATTACTAGCCATGCTCTATTGTGCTGTGTCAAATGCTTTTGTGTGGTAAATGATGTGCATAAAGTGGTGACAATCAAATTGCCATGACTCTTCCATTAGCTGCCTTAGGTTAAAGATCTGGTCAAGCACACCCTTGCCTCTTCTTGAGTGTGGTTTCATGTGCATACTGAGATTGACAAAATCATTTGTTTTCATATGGTTGGGTATTTATCCTATCCAGTGTCTCTGTATCAAGCTGTCATGTAACTTACCCCTCTTCTAAACAAAAATGAGCACCTTAGCATTAATACACAAAATAAGCATAATAGCCACTTACTTCAAATATAAAATAATAATTATTTAAGAAATGGACACAATGGACACATTACAATTTGTGATCATATTTTTTTCACTGAAGATCAACTATTTTATTCAATTGGACTCAAGTGTGTTTTGGGTACATAGTAGACTTCTTTACAGTCTGATAATGGACACCATTCTCTTCTGTCAATCAGTCTAAGATGGGTAGTCAAACATTAAGGTGTCCAGATTAACCTTTGTTGGCACATTTTCCTCAAGTGAAGTACCTCTGCTAATTTAATTGGTCGATATTCTCACTGGTGCTAATATATTTAAATTCTAACCAATCAAGATGTTACAGTAACTGGGGTTGGATAGCATACTTTGAGGTATTTGGATATATTGAAATTAAAATGTGGAGTTACTGACTACAGATATGCAGAAATGAAAAAAAATACCAATGAAATTACAATAGCCAGCAGGGAAAATACCAAAGGTAAACGTTAACACCTGAATTGAGATTTGATTTTAGTCAAACTATTCATAGCTGCATTGAGAGGCCTGTTGGTTTAGCATATTAGCACTAATCTTGGGCTTAACCCCCAAACTTAACAATACCTCACTGTTTGTCATTTTTTTCTCTAAAATTAAAGACATAAGACTGACCTAGGAATCAGATATAGGGTGTTCCTTGCACTGCAGCAAAACCAGGGCAAATTAAACATTTAGTGCAGTTCAACAAAACAGTAGCAACCAAATACATTTTTTAAATTCAATAAAGATTTTTAAACTTGTAAATTATTTTAATTTATTTTAATCACATTTCTCATAAATCTATTAAATTATTTCAATATTTGTTTTAAATACATTTTTACAACATTATTTAAAAAGAGTGTATTTACTAAAATCTCCATATATTTAAACAATCAATCCTAAAACCTGAAACATTTATCTACTGACATTATAAGTTACTTTAGATTTAATTAGTTTAATGAAAACCTTATAATTGACTTCCATGTGGCACTATCATATTCTATACCGCTATTAAAGCATTAGCTACACTACTAAACTAAACTAAACAAAACTAAAATCTGTATAATAGCCCCTGAGACAGTCCCTAGAACCTTTTAAATCCATTCAACACAGAGTATGATTTAATTGCTGTTGAGCCTAAAGCCTAAAAGGTAAGCAAGCATTCTTAGCTTGGGGTTTAGCAATTATGTTGGGAACACCCGTAAAAGATGAACATGGACATTAAGCTGCTGAGAGGATTTTTTGATGTGTAGTTTAGAGGTCAGTGGTTGCAAGACCAATGTGGGACAAGGACCATTGGACACACTGCAGACCAAGGGCTATGGTTGCTTAGCAACCAAGTGACCAGGGAGCTCTGGCTTGATTGCACTCACTTCGGATCAATTCCGGCACGTGTTGAGCTGACAAGTATCAATCACTCTGGCTCCCAATTGCACAGAGAAAGCTAATTCATTAAATGAGCACAGAAATAGACCAGCAACAAATGAAAGTGAGTTCACACTATTAGAAACAGGTTAAACATAGGCAAAAGCTACATAAATCCCAGACATGACAGGTTGATATTTTTGTGCGTGTGTCGATAGTTTTGTGATAAGTATTTATTGTCATATAACCTCATAGTTTGAACCGATAATTAAATTGCTGGATGGATATTAAGGCTGAATTGTACAATGCAACTGGTGATGTTCATAGGAAAAACATTACAATATACTGCTTCTAAGACAATTGAGATAAATTATGCAAACAGTGGGGAGACAAAATATTATTTTATAACATATTAAAGTTGTCAAGTCCCACAATAACGTTCAGATATTAATTGGTAACTGTTTACACTATTCCACAGTTTAATTGTCTATTCTTTCTGAACTTGAATTCACCATAAAGTGCTACATTTCTGAAAATTGGAAAATTAATTTTAAAAACCTTAAAATGTACATACTGTAATGAAGAATACAGTCTTCTTTAAGTGTCCTTTATTCTTGCAGTCATTGATCTTGTGTGGCAGCCTTTGTTTAATGTTAAGCAAAAGACAATGCAATCTTTGGCATTATATCCAATCTGTGGTACAACTGAGAGGGATCGAAATGGCATTCTGTACAAAAAAGAGTGTGCAAAGCTCATCAGTTTTAATAAGAACTGGGTACAGAGAACTTAGAAAATGAAATGAGAAATTACATTGCATTTATTATTTTTTCACTAGGCCAAAATAGCATTTTTTATTTTTTATTTTTATTTGTATTAAATCTTACAAAAATTTCCCTAATGCACTATATTGTTTAATTAAGCATTTCTATTGAAATATCTGTCTATGTACCCATGAGCCCAATACAATTACTACTTTAGTTGGAAAAAGTGAATATTAAGTAATATATATTTTCTATTGAAATAAATCATAATAGATGTGTTTATTTATTCAAAATAAATATAGCTCCACAATCCCTAAATCAGTACATTCATATTTTCCCTCTTTCCCAGTTAAATTCAGTAAGACATTTCATTGTCCCTCTGTGTCTCTCTATACAGTACCCTCCTAAATTAATCTGAATAGAGGGGGTTGTCAAAAATGATTCATTAACTCATTACCTTGTGCATACCTAATTTACAATATCCAGAATCAATATTTTCAGATTTTCCTTTACGAGTTTTAAAGAAATTCTGTATAACACTACAATCCATCAGTACATTTAGCAGCTGTTGTACCAAACCAAATGGCAACTTAGAGTTTTCTCTGGAACATTTATTCTGTTCAGGTTCCATGTAGAACGACTCATATTTAAAGAAAAGAAGAGCCCACATTCAGGTATACAAAGGATCACACTATGGAATACCCTCTGTTGTTCGGTATAATAATTATTCTTTATGGAACCTTAACAAAATAGGCCCCAGATAAAGCACTAAGGAAACCTATGGTTATGCAGTCCAATGAAGCATCATTCAAGGTGGTCCTAGATGTAATCTGGATCCTGGGCAACTCAAAGGAAGCTGCTAGATTCTTTTCTATATCATCAAGTCAATACACATTTGTTTTTATCAATTTGCCCTGTCCTAATATAGAGAGAGCCCCTTTGTGGAATGTTGATGCATTCTGAAGTGCAGTATTTGGTAACATTGTTTACTTGAGTGAGGACCACCACGTATTTATGATGCATTTTTGAAAATGACAAAGCTTTGAAAACCAGAGTATGTATTCCAAGTGGAACAAGCACTGTGCTCGGCAGCCAAAATGTCTTAATGTCTAGAGCACAGGGAAGGGAATCCGGTGGTTGCCATGGCGAGCCCACATTCCTGGTTTACACATGATAAAGCAGGCTTGTAACTGGGAACTAAAGGGTCTAGATGCAACAAAAAAAAAACAGCTGCAAAATGTGTTGGTAGATGGATGAGAAAACGTGGACATTATCCACAATTTCAGGGAATCTGTGTCAAGTACGATCAAACCAGTTTTAAAGAGTCAAGGTGAATATTGATTTGGGATATTATAAATGATCTGTGCGTAATTATTAAGGAAATTTAAAAAAATCTCATTAATTACCAGTATGCCAATAAATGTTTTCAACTTAAAATGAGGAGGGCACTGAATGTGTATAGGTGATTTATATATCTATAGATCTATGTCTGTCTAGTACTATATCCCATATACATAAAGCATACATATTTTATTTTAAAAAAGCATTAATTTACCAATAAAGGTTTTGCAGTCCTCTGCATTTATCATGCATATTTATCTATATAACCAATAAAACCAAACAGTCATTAAACCCCTGTTCAAATATTGCCTATTCTTGTGTGTAAAAAAAATAATAGCATTTTAAATGTGCTTTCAGAGGCATGGTTAATGTATAGCTATCGAGGAAAGTGATTATTATTAATGACAGCAAAGATAAACATGTGATAAATGGGGTTTCTTTTTATACCCCGTGTAAGTCAAGGGATCAAGGATGTAAACGTTTTTTCAGAGAATATACATGAATATACATAGATGCTGCGTTTACACTGACACCTCGGACCTAAGCCGACTCAGGTCCAACTGATCGCGGAGATTTTTATGATTTTTCACGGAGCATTTACACTGCGGTTGTGCCCTGAGCCGACTTAGGTCCGAATGCGCGCACATACCATCTAAATTACAATACGTGCTCGGTGACGTCATAACGACTACTGAAGGAATGACGAGTTTTCCCCTCCCCAAACCACAAAGGCAGAAGAGACAGAGTGGTATTACAAACAAACAATACAGTGTCGTGTTCATATTGCGGGGGCAAAGGTGACCATATGGTTCCATGGTCAGCGGGACAGTTTGGAACAGTTCAGGCTTTTCAACTCACCACCCAATGCATTCTGGTAAGCGTAGTCCTGCTTCTCTTAAAGTAAAGAGTGGTACCTGAGACAGGTAAAACATACCAGAATGCATTGGGTTGTGAGTTGAAAAGCCTGAACTATCCCATACTGTCCCGCTGAACATGGAGCCATATGGTCACCTTAACAGGGACTCATCTTAAAAAAACATATACTTATCTTGCAGTCTACAAGAAAAATGGTTATTCGTTTAGACGGTGTTTGACACAACATAGTGGTTCCTGACCCATTTATTATGTGAAGGATTTCACCTTGAGTAAGATAAGTAAATTTGATGGGGGGCAGCGGGACATACCAATCCTTCCCTGGGGCCCATGACGGCTCTCAGCGGCCCTGCACAGGGCGAGGCAATCCACACACATACGGAGGGTGGGCGCGAACCTGGGACCTCTCGCACTAAAGCCTAGCGCCAATACCGCTACCCCCATGCACACTACAATAATAATAATTTGTTATATAAGTACACTATCTAAATTGTATGTAATTATTCAAAACATTTCGTTACTTTTAAAAACAAAATTACAGGAGCCGCAAATTATTAAAACAATCTTTATTTAAAACTTAGAACATAACATGTAAAACACAATTGTGCAACAGATCAACTATAATGAAAAAGTGCAGAGAGGGAGTTGCACAGTTCTTTTGCCAGACCTGCCGCTATTTCTCGGTATGTGTATTTATTTTGTGTTTCTGCTTAGTGCACTCTGGACTTGAGTTTCGCCCCACAATGCTAGTATGACAGATCTGCTTTCTTGCTCTCCCCAGTTCATGCTGCGGTTGTCAGAAAAAAACAAACAAACAAAAAAAACATTTGTAAAAAAAATTTAAATAAAAAGTTATTCAGTGTTTTTAAGCTAATCATTGGTACAATCTAAATATTTATTTAAATAACAATAAAAACAAACAACAAAAAGATGGTGTGTTAAAGCATGTTTGAAACTAAACCAATAACTAAGTGGTTTACAATAAAATAACTGGAAAAAACACAATGCAGGATAGTTTTTGTATAAAATTTTGTTGAAAGCATTTTTTTTAACTAATTCTCACCAATATACTCAAATATTACACTTTTGTTTCTTTGACACCCACCAGCGTCTGCACCTGTTTAACAATGCAAAAAAGTTATCGTCAAAAGTTTACTTGATGTATGGATATTTGGGGTATGTACACTTTTGACAACTTAATAATATAACGTAGATATTTACAAATACTCCCTAATATAAACAGTTAATCAATTCAAATATTCAGGACGCTTTTGTCTCAAGTCGTTCTTCTCTTTTTGTGACGCTGCAAGGGCACTGCAGCTTCTTCCTGTTTAGATTCCGTGGGGTAGGAACCGAGCAGCACTCACGTTGTGAATGAGCCGTCCTCAAGTCGGATGAGTTTACACTGTCTTTCGGACGGACCTAAGCTGGCACTGAGCCATGTGTTTAGTTGGCCGTTTTTAGGACAGCTGAGAGTAGGTCGTGTGCGTTTACACTGCAGAAAAAATACCTCAGACGGCCCAAAGCCGTCCTAAAAACAGCCAGTGTAAATACACCAAGAAAAACTCAGCGTTTATCTTCAAGACTTCTTGTTGGCTTATCAGTCATTATTTTTAATAAATGTTATTAATGACATTGATAAGTAAACCATTTGATGAGTGCAGATTACATGAATACTTAGCAGGTGTCAGCTTCACAAATAATTAACACCAGATCCAACATTTCTAACCTGTTGATGGTATTCAGGTCAAACGTCCTATACAAAATAGATGGGTTATGAAAAGTTCAGTTGAAGCAGCACGGGGTGGTTCCATGGTTTCCCGATGTTTGGGATGATTACTGTTTTAGATGATCCCAAGCTACACATGGCTTCCATCTTACCACCCCCTTTTCAAAACAACGGTCCACAGCAGATGCTGTTTTCTGTAAAACCATTTACGGCAAAATAAATCAATAAATAAATCAATAAATAAATCTTTATGATTTTATAAATCTTAATACCAGGAAACACAAGACAACTTTTTCCTGACAATTTTTCAAACAACTAGTTGTTTGGGACATTTCAAGTATTTTTCTGTACTGTAAAGAGGTAAAGCATCAATGTCAATGCTTAAAAATGTCAGGACCAACTAGTTGCTTCAGCAGTTACCTGATACAGGACTTAAATCTCAAAATGCTCTTGAGCCACTGCTGAAAGGACTGACATATACTGTCCAGAAATTCAATTGATACAGGTGTGTCTTCATAGATTCCAAAACCTTCAACCTGCCACCATTATAAAAATATACAGCACTTTAACCAACCTAAACCTATAATGCAAAGATGCAATGGGGAATGTTCTAAATATAAATTATTAGTATTTAAAATGTTTCATGGAGCCCGTAAGATGTTGCAAAACAGCTAATAATCGGTGCCTGCCCCATCCACTAAGAAATAATACAAATTAAACCTCATGGATCACTTTAGCCAATAATCTTACAGGAGATCTTACAGGGATATTAAAAAAAGAATGCAAAATAAAGTTAAAAAAGAAACTATTTGGAATAAATTACTTTACTAATTGAGTGCTTTACTATGTATGATAATTGATGGTTACAAAGACTGCAATAGGATTCCATAAAACAGGACTCAAATTCTGTTGGGTGAAATTGCATCCATTTTTTTTTTTACCAAAGAATGGTTTTCATACCTAATGCAGGTGGATTGTAAAGAGACAATTACCACACACAATCTTATAGCTTACAACTATCTTCCAAATCACTAAATCATATTTAAAAATCTATTTCATATTAAACTCTTGCTAGCCAGGTCAATAGGAATATGGGGTTAGAAAGGTTGATCTGTCTAGACATACGTACTGTATACATAAATCGAATGAGCATAAAGGGATTTTTACACAGATGTTCCTTTGCTCTTCTAATCAAGTGGGGCTTCTCTGAACAACACATAATATCACATAATCCATTCTTAAATCCTGCTACTTGAAATGTAGATAATTATTACTCTAGTACATTCACTTGAAATTCTATCAGTTCCACATAATCTCCTTTGGAATTCAAATTTAATTCATATGAAGGAGATACCTCTCCACGACATTCAAAGTAAACCTTACCAGTAGTTAAAATGAGCTAATGCTTAATTATAAGTGAGACATAAATCCATGTTGCAATCCCCACATATTGTGGTAATCCTTTAACCCTTAATTCATTAAGACACAATCACTTCTGTAAACACCTTGAACCAGCATCAGTAAAACTGATATTATGTGTTCCTTTACCCATAGAAAAGTTGCATTTGGAACTATACTGTGGTAAAAGCAAAGGAAAGTGTAGTAAAGCACTGTGAACAGTAGTCAATCATGCATGTTTTAAAGATGTATTTTCCACAAATTTTTACTTGCACCCAAAATGGTTTAACACGAAGCATTACATTCACTATTCGGAGATCTTGATTTTCATAACCTTGGTACCTGTACATTAAATATAATTAGATCCACCATTGATTCGAGAATTAAAATGTAACCTATTACCAGGTTCCAGATCTCAAAATCTATTGGTTGAAGAGAGGTAAAGACAAGGGGAGACAGAATCCCTTGTAGACTGTGGTCTGCTGTGTGTGACAGGGAGTACTGCATGACTCAAAAGGAGTCTCCTGTATTTCGCATCTGCAAATTTAGCTTGACCTAATTCAAGTAATATGAAAAGATGATAAAATATTGATTTTTTTAACAAATATTTGACAAGTAGACAGTATCTGTCAACCGCAAAAACTGTAATCTTGACTCGCATAATTAGCAATTGAATTATATGCGAACCCTTATGGCCCAATTTCTCATGCTGCCCACTGATCAGCGCAAGCGATCCTATTAACCTTATGAGAATGAGAGATAATATAGCTTCATTCATAACTGATAAAATATTCTATTATTTTCACTAGGTTAAAAGACAGGCTTCCATTTTGTTTCAGGCCACAGCTTCTTTTAAAATATTAAGGACTACTGTATGTTTGTGGTAATAAGCACATAACTGGTAACAGAATTAGTAGAAGTTTGAAGAAAGGGTCAGCCAGTTATGCTGTTATATAAAAAATATGAGTATATTTAAAAAACATTGACCTTGACAGATGTCAGTGAAGCTCCAGGTGAACCAATGGAAAGGTTCCTTCATATAAATAAAAGTAGGTTTGTGTCCACACTGTGGAAAAAAGAAAACAGCTTCAAAAGCCTTTTTTTTTGAGAATCCTAGTTACAGGCTCTTTTTAATAAATCAAATGATAGAATGACCTTTCAACTCTGCTGCAACAAGGATTCTACAGACAGATAATACCTGGTAGATTATGATACAAAGAAAAATGAGTAATAATGAAAATTGGAGAAACAGAACCCAGAATCGCTCAGAATTTAATTTGATAAAACGTAATGGAAAAGTGAACAAATAAATAAAATGGCATTAGAAGCTACTGTAGTTTAATATCATGTCATTATATATGGCTAACACTTGTTTTCTAACTTGGCTCTTTTGTGTGTGTGTGTTTTTTTTTACAATGACATAATAGCATTACAAAACAAACATTTATTTAGTAGGGAGAAGACCCCATTGAGGTTCTTATCACATTTTCAGAGCTGGTATATCCTGGAACCAGTATTCTTCAAAGCATAGACACATTAGTAGATAGGGGATATAATATATAAACAATTAATATATAGGTAACATAAGTAAATGTTTGACAAAAGCTTAGATAAGATAGAGCTTGTTCACAATGGCATTTGAAATATAGCCAGGAACCCTAGACCTTTTGAGATATCCTTGCTATCTAATTTTATTTTGAACCTCCAGGAAGAGAAGGCTGTCTTTATTTTTTTTTTTTGTCATGGGCATTCAAAATTACAGTGGTGATCAAAAACTGATATGTTCAGTGAGGCACCGAAGGGAGTCATAAACAGGGTTTGAGACCTCCTGATGCCAGACTAACCCCAAGGCACAAGGCCACACAGAATCCTAACCACATTTGAACTTTGAACCCAGCAATGCGGAGTAGCCCCACAAGTTGTTCGAAGTATGCTATGAGGGTCACCAATGTGTCTGAGTCTGTGTGTTTGCCTTTTTTAATGACTGAGCTGGGAGGCAACATGTGCTTTCCTAAAACCTGGAATCCAAGCAAGCAGTGTTGGTGGAGATCTGGCAATGTGTTTCAAATGTCATGCTGAAACTCAGCATTCTTCAGGAGGAAGCATGATGGATCGTTGTGCTTATTTTGGAACACATGCTTTTGAAAAGGGCCTTAGGTAGCAGAGAAATAGTTAGCCTCGTGGCTGAAGCCTGCCGAAGCAGTGTGATGTTCATTAACCTTCTCGCAGGTGAACACTAAGTCTCTGGAGCAGTACTTACTGCCTGTAATAATATTACCGCTCTGTGTAGTACACCAGTCTCTGAGTCACTTTTCAATTAAAAAAGGGCCAATGCTCTATTAACCTTTTGCCTGCTACCCGCATTTTTCATAGGAACATTGTTTGGGAGATTGCTGCCCCTGTGTTAAAGTGGCTATATATTATTGTAAACTATCTCTATGTTTTCAATCATCAAGAGAAACCAGCTCTTCAAACATGAAATATCATATTTCAACTGAGCTACAAATCATTTTTTCCTGCCTAAACACTGTCTAATTTCTGGACGGAAGTCATATCGGTTAAAATGTTTCCAGCTGGATTCATTTTTCAATAGTTTTAAAACTGTGTATCCTTAAAGAATGAACTGTAGTGTAAAAATCAGAACCTAACTGATGGGCACTTATATGTACAATGATCATTTTGTCATAAACTGAATACAATTGTATTTTTAATTAGGAGTATTCAATGTATATGTCATCTTTTCAGGGTTTAACACAGTTTCAGAATCTATGTTTTATTTGAACACCTTGGCAAAAAGGCCCTTTTATTCAGAAACGAACGTGCAACCAAATAAAAAAATTGTATTCAGAAAACAGCAGATGTATTGCATCTCTTCTTACATAATTTATTGAGATCCCCACATGATGGTAAACCTAATAATATTTAGTATAATGGTGTATTAAAGGCTTGCCACTATTTTAGAGGTGAGGCAACATCTCTGCTTCTTCCCCTGGAGATTTACTTATTTTCTTCTGTCTTGAAGTTTCATTCCTCTTCCACTTATTTTACACTGCAGCTGTATTTTCCTTTCAGGGCTCGATGAGTCCCCTCACCTGGCCTCGCTTAACCTCTGACAGCTGGCAGAAGTCGCACTTTATATAGATGTTGCCTCCTTTCTATCCAAAAGGTGAGATTATTTAGAATTATTAGAAAGTTTGGTCCAGGTTTGGAGGTGATGGAGAAAGTTTTTTTTTTTTCCCCCCAAAAAAAAATATTACATTTTTGGAAAGGTGGACTTAGTGCTCAGGAGAAAAAAGTAAAGTACTTTTCTGATCAATCCCATTCTGCTAAAAGTGTACTTAACTAACTATAACTATAACCTTATAAAATATCCTTCAGGATAGATAACTGTATTATTTTATATAGGAGTGTGGATGCTAGTGTCTGTGTAGTACCTTTGAATCCCAATATAATCGTAATAGACAATGCAATTCATTTATGACACACTCCTTTAAAAGAGAATACTGCAGCAAGCTTCAGCTGCTATGATTACAACAGAGTTGCAATAAGGAATATGTTTTCAGTATAAGGGGGTAGGCTGGTGACACATCCTCTCAAATAACAGGAACACTGGAATTCAATTATACTAATTTAACCACCTACAGACTTTAGAGTGGAAAAAAAACTACATTTGTGTTTCACTGCTTATTTATTTTACAATAAACATGCTGTCCTCCCCCCTTAGCAATGGATTTAATTGAAACTGGTCTCTCGAGCACTGCAGTTACTTCTATGCAGAAATTGTTAATGAAACTACCTGCTGTTAGTTCAGAGAAAGATCCATGGGTTATGGCCCAACCATGTAACTGCATGTAATAAATGTACCTGTATTTTGTAGTGTATTCAGTGCTTACTTTTGTTCTCAAATCTTCCCAAAATTACAGGAGAATTTGGGAACAAAACTATACCCCTGCACACCTGAGCAATACACAGGCAGATATTTAAACTCACAAAAGCATGTTCACAGATTCTAATTCTGGCCTTTGCTACCATTATTACTGTGGAGATTTTACATACTATTTTGTCCTACTGTCATCCCTTCCTGCATTTGTTACTTAAATGTGAGATGAGCCTCTTCTGACCAGTCCAAATCTAAGCATACTGTAAAATCAACTTAAGGGCTTGAGTCCTTAAGCAGGCTCAAAAAATGGATGTGTTCCTGTTACTACTCTACATTAGAGGAAATCTAGACTTAGAGTTAGACTCAAGCATAAGAGAAGGTAAAGAGTCTCATCAAATGACACACATTGGATTATATTTGCATGTACGTACAGATATTGCGCTTCTTCATATACACACTGGACATTGGGCTGATTTCTATAAACATTACATTTGCACTTGTATTTTGATGCACAACATAAAGTTTGCTAATGTATTATAAATGGGATGGAAACCCATGTTTACCATGTTTAATTAAACCATGTTTAATTATTATTTATTTTATATTAAAATATAAACCCAAAAGCTGTAGCTTGGCTCAGAGCTGTATTGCTTGTATGCAGGGTCTAATACTCCTGATATATAAGAGCACAATCCTGACCTGAACACTCCCTGACATTTATCAAAGACATGTCAGTGGTGCCAAATCCTGCCAAACTATGCAGTGGTTTTGTGATGTGGAGGATAGGTTGAGACCACCAAATGTATTAAACATAAAAAACCAGTGAAATAGCATTCACATTGATCCCACTCCTACCAATACTCTGTCATTTAGCATAATAAAAGCCCCAGTACAATAGCAATTTGTGTTTGCCTCTGTTGGTGAGGTTCTTTGTCCGTTTCTCAACATGGCAGCACTCTGACACACCAGGAATGTGGAGGCCACTTGCCACCCAATTTGTTCTGTAATAAATATTAGCCCGTCCACTTGACTCTCAGTGCATGTTGGGTAATGACCTTGATCACTACGAGGTGAGAAAGGTTCAGTAACTGTTGTTCTACATTTCCTTTTATCTTTTCTCTTTGAATGAATGGTCTTTTCTATATAATTGGAGGGCAGGCCCCAAGGCTGTCTGGGTGCACAAGCTTTTTCCTCGGGTTAAAATAAAAATGCTTATTAAGGCTCTAATTCAGGTCACACACCACAATGCTGTTCATTCATGTGTCCCCATTTATTTGACAGTATGAGTGGTGAAGCCTTGTCTTTGGAAAGCAGCCCTTATGAAATAAAATGCAAATGATGAATGTCACACACTGCCTGTGCTAAGTATGACTGTCTGGGCAGACATTAATCGTTCAGTGTATGGTCAGGCTATTAAAGATGAAGCAATAAGGAGGATCAGAAACGTCTCTGAAATGAATGCATATTTATTGATAGTGTTGTGTGCTTTAAAATGTAGGAATATCATCGTTACAGAACATGGTATGCAGTTGGAGCATGATAATTGAAATGGGTGAAAAGCAGAGGTCTGGAAGGTCCTGACTTAAATAAGAACCAATATTTCTCAAATATTGGGTTGTCTTTGGTTTATAAAATAATTAATCTTGTTCATCTTTGACTCTCTGAAAAAAAACTGATTTGCTGTGTTCTTTCTGTCATTGGATTAAAATTAATGCAAAATGAGATCCAGTAGATCAGTTAAAAAAGCATTGTGCCATTGAATATAAAGAAGTTATTCAATGCTAGAACCTGAACACTTGTTGTATAATATCATATTATTCTCTTTTGAAAGACCCCTTTCTTGTCTTAGCCTCCTTTATATTTCTGAAATTATATTATCATGCAGTTCAATACTATTCCCTAATATTATAGTTTAATGTGCCCTTTAGCCATTTAAAACTAAAAATGAAAATTCTAGAAAAAATAAAATAAAATAAAAAAATGTGAGGCACACTTTAAGCTAGCCTTGTTTAACATGGCAAATCATTGATCTGAGTAGTTAAGGGGTATTTATCCATTGTCATCATTGAATTCGTAATGCATTCAATGTATAAGTCATCAATGGCAAAACAGGGCTGAATTAATTAACCCCCTTTAAATTTACATTTTATTACATTTACATTTATTAGTGTTTCAGTTTATGATCTGAAATCAGACTACTGTATCTTTGAAAAATAATAGTTATTTAGTAGTAATGGCTTTTCCTGTGTACAACAAAACAACACGCTCAGTAACCAGTCTAATGGAAAGTAGAGCCACTGTTGGGGAAAAAAAGAACCTCTGTTCTGCTGTATCTGTGCTTCCAGATTATACAATAATGGCTTAGCTCGCTCTCTATGTGAGGTGGGAATTGCCTGAAACGCAGCAGCTCGGAGCTCATTCTGCCATATAGAAATGGACCATGCTACAGATCAATAGGTTTACTATGGCCTCTGGCCAGTGGCTGTTTTACTGACTTGATGTTGCCTCAAAGCTCTGACTCCCTTCATCAATACTTTCATTCCAGCTGCCTCTGGGCAGCAGTAATCAGATTTATTTTTTAGAGGTCTAACACTCTCCCTGGCAAGGTTACAGAGCTCTTCACTTCATAGTGGATTCTTTATGAAGTTCATTTTTTTAAATAAGCTTTTCTGCATATAACATGAGGGATTTCATGTTGGGCTTCATATTATTATTTCTAAACACATGCGTTCCACAATGACAGGACAATGGCTGACAATTCCAGTCTGAGACCTCCATCTTGAATTTGTCAGCCAGAGCAGCCAGCCTGAAACACTGTTATGCAGAAAGATGAACTCAGCTGACTGTGTTTTCTGAAATGGAAATGAAGAGCCTTGTAGGATGAAAACACTGCCCACATTTTATCGATCCTTTCTCAGCCTTGGATGTCTTTTCTTTATTGGATAAAGCAAATCACTGTAATAGTTCTAGATAGCAACCACTTCCTAAACTCACCAAAATAAGGAATTCAATGAAATGACAAATCATGTTTGGCTGTGACTTTTATCACCATAAAAAATACATATTTTACTACATAATAGTGACTACACTTTTCAGGTAATACACAGTAAAAGTTATCTTGATTGTGGGCATTTTCATCATAATCTCTGTATATACAGCCAATGCCCTCAAAACCAGGGATGTTCAATATAATGTCAGCCAGGGTACAGCAAAAGTTGCTCATTAAATGACCCTCACCAAAAAAATATATATTTTAACTTATTTAAAATTAGGGCCACCTGTGTCCCAATCCTGTCCACATACTTGAACTGTAATATTAGGCAATATTAAAACACAACTTGTGGGTCACACAAAACCTATTCTATAAGTAAGGTTGTTTAGGTTGCTAAATTTCCTGGCCATCTTATGTTTATTTATTTATTATAAGTAGTTATTTTATTTTCAGTCTCCACCAAACCTGAGTTACAGTAATCAGGAGTGAGGCATTCATAACCCAGTACAACAGTGCATACAAATCAATTACAGTAATCTGTCACATATATGCCCTAACCGTTTATCCGCCATGATCAAGCTCTGCAGCAATGTCACCCATTGGTTTATTTATTTTCCGTAAACCTATGTATTTTGCTGCTGTGTAAATTATCCGACACTAATGGAAGTGTATACAGCACTGTGGCTGGGCAGGAGCCCTGTGCATGAAGAGGTGTTTTGTGTAAATGTATATTGTAAATAGTGCGTATTTATTGTAATTAATTAATGAAGTACCTGATGCTCCAGGGAGAGCCTGCCTGTTGTGTTTGATTACCAGGTGTGGAATCTAATCAGCAGGTAGGTGTGTTCCAGCGGGGCGTCACGTATAAAAAGGTTCCAAAACCAAAGCCAACTGGGCTAAAGAAGCTGAATTCACTGGGGTGTGTGCATGTGTGTGTGTGTGTGTGTGTGAGTGTGTGAGTGAATGAGTGAGTGAGTGAGTGAGTGAGTGAGTGAGTGAGTGAGTGAGAGAGAGTGAGTGTGTGAGTGAGAGTGAGTCAGAACCAGAACCAGGGTTGGATACCGAAGAGTGGTTAAGCAAGTCGAAACCGTCGACAGCTGGTAGTTCGTTTATTATTGAACAGAGATTAGTTCAGAGATTGTAGATCCTACCAAAGTTTGCGTACGCTGTGTTGTATGTACTCCGTGTGCTACCATTGCTGGTGGTGTCATGTGAGCTGTTCAGTGTGTTGATATGTAAATAAATCCTGTTCGCCTGCGAGGCGTATCAACTTCAACCTCTGTCTCGATCTCCTGCAGCGAATGTGCACACCCACACAGCAGATGGCCCCCCTGTCACCAGCATTAATACCCTGTATCTTTCTAAACAAGGGATTTAGGGGATCTCCCTAATAAAAGCTGAATCTCAATACAATAACTGTGTGTATAGTAATTGTTACAGCTGTGTACATGGTATTTAAAACAGGATTCATTTATCTGACTTTTTACATCTCCGCCCTTACTCTGGTCCCACTGCAGTCGGATATGCGACACACTACTGTATATCTAAACCTTGGCAATGCAATGCTCAGTAACTATTGCAAATGATGCAATTCAGAATATATGGAGTTCCACTGCAGGAAAACTGACAGTTACAATCAGTCACTTTGTAAGTGGGGATATGAAGAGGGGGTATTTTGCCACAGGCTCCTATCAATTTTGAAAATAGCTATACAGGAAATGAAACCAGAAACATATCTATTAACCATAGCATGATTAATTTAGCAACAATAGCATGACAAGGTGTGGTTATCATGTGATAACCATAGCCTTGGGAGCTTCATGACAAAAAAGCCTCTCTCATGACAACATGTAGCTTTAGTGCTATAATTAAATGTTTTTATTGTATAGATCTTTCAGAATTTTACTGCAGTAGTTTATTTTTTAGCATTTCTGCATACAAAAGTGAGATGCTTCGCCCCTATATTTATTTGTATTTTTGTATTATTATTGTAGTTATTTAAATGTATTTTGTATTATTATTGTTAGCGTTGGTGTGTGGCAGCAGGGCATAGTGAAAGCCCTGCCAGAGCATTGGTGTGTGTTGTGTGGGGAGTACTGGGTGGCAGGGACGGAGTTAAAATCCTCCCTGCAAACACACGTGGGAATGTGGCTGGAGACATCAATTGAATAAATGTTTAAATGATTAATTAAAGCTCCAGTCACGGGTGTATAAAATAGGTGTTCACGGGTGGTAATGGAGAATTAATTTTGAGAATTAATGTTGGCGATAGAGATGGAGGTTCGTGTTTTGTGTGCTGTGCTGTGCTGTGGGGTTTGAATATATTATGTATTATGGTGGGTGTTCAGGGGAGTTTGCATTTATTAAGCCTTGTTTATGTTATGGAAGCGGCGTCTAGGCCTGAAACCATGGTAGGTAAAGGTGTTTTGTATTGTTTTGTTTAAACTGTTTATTTTGACCACCATGCCAAAGAGCATTTAAACCTGCAGCTTTTGTGTGTCTGTGTCTCCTTCCTGGTAGAAACAGCTTGCCAGTGATGTCATCCTGTCACAAAAAGCTACTACTAAAATAAACTAATGTTATTTATTTCTTAGCAGACACTCTTATCCAATTGTTACAAGATTTCATATTATTTTATTTATTTACATACAATTACATTATTTTTTTTTACACACAATTACCCATTTATACAGTTGGGTTTTTAATGGAGCAATCTAGGTAAAGTACCTTGCTCAAGGGTATAACAGCAGTGTCTCCCCCACCTGGGATTGAACCCACAATCCTCCGGTCAAGAGGCCAGAGCCCTAACCACTACTCCACACTGCTGCCCTATAGCTATTATAATAATATACTTTGATGAATGTTTAATCAAGAAACATAACTGCTGTAGCCTATACAGGACTCGGAAAAAAATGTGATAGTTTGCATGCTCAGTGTTGGGGTTGATCCTTTGATGCCTGAAGACACCTGGACATGGAATCATTGAGAGTGTGCACCTTGGTTCAGGGTTTTTCAGATGTCCAGAAAACATCCTTTAACTCCTGCAGACTGCCAGGGATAAGTCTCCTGTGACTGTGCTCTCTGTCAAAATAATATCATTCAGGTTCTTCAAGGTTTGTGTCTGGTCCCTGTAGAGTCATCGTACAATAGTTCATACTGCCCTCCTTCCAGGCTGCTAAATTTAATAAGAGAGAAAAGGAAGAGAGCAGGTGGTGGAGACATGGGAGAGGAGAGCAGAGGCCACCTCTCAAAAAACAAACAGGGAGAAAGTAGTCTGGCTTGAAACTGAACAACAAGATACAGGTTTCAACTATCTCAGCTCTTATCACATTCAAAGTTACCGTTTTAGTAAGTATCAACTGGATGATCTGGATGATGTATGCAGTACAAACTGTGTTAGAGATAAAAGGCTTTCATTTGTTTTAATGTATTTAAACCCTTTTATTTCAGACCATTAACAAAAAATCTGGGGTTTGTTGCCTCTAGGCAATATCATGCTGCTTTGCATGTGGTAACAGGTGCATAGGGCAGCAGTGTGGAGTAGTGGTTCGGGCTCTAGACTCTTGACCGGAGAGTCGTTGGTTCAATCCCAGGTGGGGGACACTGCTGTTATACCCTTGAGCAAGGTACTTTACCTAGATTGCTCCAGTAAAAACCCAAGTGTATAAATGGGTAATTGTATGTAAAAATAATGTGATATCTTGTAAAAATTGTAAGTCGCCCTGGATAAGGGCGTCTGCTAAGAAATAATAATAATAATAATTATAATAATAATAATAAAAACAGCAAATAATACATCACACCATCAATACATTTGCAGTATACAAATGAGTGAGCTTCATAACCTCAATTAAAGTATCTCAACATACACAAAAAAGGACATATTTACCACCAGTAGTCACAGTGTTTTAAACACATAGAACGTTGTTAACTATGGAGGCCTGAACTGACAAAATCTGCTCTATTGCTCAGGGGATACGTTTCTGGTTTACTGCTACCGAGATAAGAACACAGCCCAATACCTACATGTCCCCCAGCTTGTTTGATATTATTTTTTAATCTTTAGATGTCACTGTCCAAGTATTCCTGATATTTCATAGAGGCTTGAAAATATTGCATCTTGAAAGCTAAAATCAGTTTCTAGGTTACCATGGAAACAGTTGCTTAAGGGGAGGGGGGGCTATGTCTGTCATAAGACACTAAAAACTTCCTCAGTAAAGTATGTCATTGTTTGAGCTGAAAGTTTTCAGCGCAAAATATTCCAGAACTGTGTGACTTTAGTTTGTAATTTCTGTAACCCAAAAGCAAACGTTTAACCCTTTATAGCCATACAATGGCATATGTTGTTTGTTTTTATTACTGAGTGTAAATTTTTCTGGTGATACAAATAATATTAAATCCTCTTCTGAGAGGAGCTTAAATTATTAATGTATGAGTAGTCATGTTGAATTTAAGGTGCATAGCGTGCTGTGTGTGGTAATACTGCAAAGGCCTGGCAGTTAAAAGGAATGGCCAAATAATGTAAGGTATCAATAAATAAAATAAAATAAATCAAATAAAACACATTATGTTGCAGTTTATCTGACAAAAATACTATTATCTAATAATATTTAATAAATAGAGCATGCTGAAAGTGCTGCAGCCTTGCATAGGAGTTGTTTTATTTAAATACCATTCTCTTGACTCTCCATCACTGAGACATTAAAAAGAAAATCAGTAGGTGTGACCTTGAGAATATTCTATTTAAATATCTTAAATGATACATCATATTATGAAGAAGTTAAGCTCATTCAAAGGTTAAACTCTTACTTTATGGAACACTGCTATTATGCTGAGAGGTAAATATGTGTGTATCCATTGGCTTGTATACCCTTCATTTGAAGACAGCAAAGATCTAAAATATAAATGGGTCACAGGTAAATTTCTTGTGACTTTTTGTCAGTTTTTGCAGAGAAATAAATGGTGTATTGCACAGAATATAAAATAAAACAGATTAATGCCATGAATCAGCTGGTTACAGCTTTTCCACAGCTTTAAAACAACAATGCATGGCAACATATTTAAAATAAACCATCCAAAAGGAATTCAGCAGTCTATGAGATTGACATACTATTTCAGGACCCTGGACAGAACACCAGGGTATGAGCTTACACAAGCAATTGACAGTTCTTGAGTCTGTTAATAAATGTATTTTCTTCAGCAATCAAGCAATGGGTAAGTACTGGCTTTGACTTTTTGTGTGCATGTCTATTCAGCAGAATTTTGCACCTATCAAGTCCATTTTACTTATTTTGTTTCATTTCATGTGGTAAACTATGCATTTTTAACAGCTCTACCCTGAAAAGAATGAGATTTTTAAAAATAATAAATAAATAAAAATAATTTCCCTTTTAACTTTTTCAGGTTCACCCAGTTTTGTCCAGTGTAGTATACTTCTCATAATAGTTATAGGGATTCCACACAATTGGCTCATTTAGGACAGCAGGCCAAGAAGTGTTTTATAAAACACCAGAGTTCTTTGTCAAAGAGAAATATTATCAGGCTGGGTACAAAACAAGTGTAAGTGGTAGTAAGAATCACAGCAATACCAGGGAACAAAAGGCCTGCATAAGTGCTGCCTGTCAGAAAGAATGAAACAGAAACTGCCCACTCTGTAGCCACTTGTCTCCTACAGGGCTATTGAAACCTAAATCTGAACTGAAGAGATGTAAAAACGGAATTGATTTCAGGTACTCCACTGCTACAGCAGGACGGTACAACTAGCCAGAATACTGTATGGTGACAATCTAAAACATGTTATTGAACGGGGGTGAGGGAGAGAGAGAGAGAGAGAGAGAGAGAGAGAGAGAGAGAGAGAGAGAGAGAGAGAGAGAGAGAGAGCTCCACAAATGCATCCATTTACCACTTTTGTGTCATCTAGAGGACACACAAAATATAGAAGTGGTGAATACAAATAAAACCACTGACTTACACAAGCTCGAATGGGTCTCAAACACTACAGGGCATGAGTGATTCGTCAGTTCGCTGACACCAGTGTATTATTTATAGTTGATGGACCATGCAGTGTATTTTCTGTTTACTGCTAGTATAAATTAGTCTTTGTGTTGAATGGAAAAATACTCACTTTGCTACCCATGAAGCCGTATTAAATGATTACCAGCATGTTCAATAACATTGTAACTGTACATAGAAAGATTTGATAACTATTGATTATTTAATTTCATTATCCATGAAAATCAGTAAGGAAATTTTCAGGCGTGGCAAATCTTGAGCTGTTTGTAATTCTACAGGCAGTAGATTTTGGCCAACGTTCCACCTTTCTCTCTTACACCTCTCTCTCAAAAATCTGTATTCTTAACAGATTCACCACAAGTACAGTCTTTGGCTATATGCTAGATCACTGAATTCTGGAATGAAGCTGGAAGGAAGTTTTAATAACCCCTTTCACCCTAATACACAAACACAACCACACGGATGCACCAGTCTTGTGGCTTGTGTAGCAACTAATCATTGATTCTCAGTATAAACACTTGTATGGCTCGTCTCATCCATTTAGTTGCTCATATTGACAACACTATTTAGCACAGTGATAGGATGTGATGTTAAAGTGTTTTGAGATAATCAAAATGATGCTAAACTCAGCTATCCCAATGTAAAATGAAAACTCAAAAGAAGGGCCTTGGAGAGCAGCTTTGTATTGGCATGAAGTTTCAGTTAACTAATGCATTCTCTTTGGGGTTTAGTTTCACTTTGATGCAACATACAATCCCAACAGCAAAACAGCATTCTAATCCAGATACATACAGAAATGTTTTATATTTATTGTTCAGATTCACTTAGTATGATTTTCTGTTTCGGTCCTCACATCCTACTGACTTTAAAATTCAGAAGTTTAAAGAACCCCTGTGGCCTCAATAGATATATTAAATATGTCTATGCTCCAAGTATATCTGGTAAACCACAGAATGCCACAGAAATCCCACCAACATGACTAACTTGCTGCTGAATTTTTTAAAAAAGGCTGCCAGTGCACAGTTGTATATGGAACGTCCAATTAGTAGAAGGTTTAGCAATCTGTGTGTCTTAGGTTGCTATAGGTGTGATGATATAAAAAGTGATGGTGTCAAAACAGGGACATCCTTCATCCTGACATTCTCTTGGCTTATTAGTAAGTTTTTAAAAAAGATCTAGTTTGAATAGCAAGAGAGACAATCAAAGCCGTTGTAGTTCAATAAAAAGTCTTATCTTAAAGTAAAAAGCGATACTACTGCTTTGTAGATATCTATTTATAATATATAAAGAAAGCAGTTCCTTATTACCTATATTAGCAAGTCCTTATAATTATGTATGATTTACAAATGATTTATTGTTGAGATTTTGTTTTGTTTTTGTTGTTGTTAAAGTAATAGTTATAATAGATTTGAAGAGTTGATACTTTTTATTACATATATAACTGTGTGATGTACAAGTACTGTATATGGTACACATTAGTATCTCCAACGTAAGAAGTGACTTTAGAGGTCTTGAAATCCAGTTTGTATATCACAGTTAATCTTATAAACAGTATTAACTTCAAATCTCTTATTTAATTTTTTTTTTTAATCATACATTTATGAGCGACTTTTAATGGTACGAAATATATGTCTATTAAAGCGATTTTAATATACATGACAAAACTACCTGCATCAACCATTAGGCACACCACATGCAGCCATCAACATGTGTTATTTTTGATCCCTTTTATATTTGTATGCTGGTCTTCATGATGTTTTTGTGTTGTTGACAGATAAGTTATTTAACTTGACTTCTGTTAGACTGATTCAGACCAGATTCAAGTGGTGTAGGCTTTCAAGTAATAACAGTGCTTATATTTGAAAAATAATATTACAATATATCACTTAAAAACCCATTCATTCAAGAATACATATAAAGATCAAACATCTTGTTGCAGGAGTAATTAAAATCAGCACAATTACTTATGCAGGAGAGTGGATAATCAAGGAAGAACTTGCTGCCTTTACAGTATCCAGCTCTTTCTGTCTTATTCATGTACTATGTTATTGGTGATTAGGTTATGGATTACTTCCCTATCATTGAATTATACTAATCTATTCCGGATCCGAGATCCTATTGCTCAGCCGGAGCCTCAACTAGTCACATTAAACACGCAAAAAAAATAAATAAATAAAAATAAGGGTTAGCCAAGTCCGAGAAATCCCAGGAACATCTTCTTCATAATTAATAAATGAAAAATGTTACTGCAGCTAATCAATAGAGTTGTTAGAGAGAATTGATCGGGCTGGGAATCTCTATTTTGCGGGTACAATTTTTCGCCCATTCAGAACAAAAGACTCCCCAGGGTGCCATCAGACTGATAGACACTTAGGAGTCCGACCCAAAAAAGAGAGAGGAAAAAAGAGAGAGAGGTAATTAATTATCATCAGTGGGGAAGCGACATCCACTAGCATTTTCGTTAGAGGAAAGTCAGCAACATGAGCCTCTGTCTCTCTCTTTCTCACTGTTAATATTTATCTGCTCTTTGATGTGAAGCTACATAGAAACTGGAGGGCTCAGAGGACTAATGTTAATGACCTGTCTTGGTCAGCTACCTGCTCCACTTTGTTATGCATATTGATCTGTCATATTCATAGCCCATGATTTATAAATCACAGACTAGCTTAGCGGTTAGAGCACAGAACTGTGAAATGGAAGTACTGGGTGGGCCAGGGGGTCCTCGGCTCACCGCGCACCAGCGACCCCTGTAGTCTGGCCGGGGGCCTGCGGGCTTGCCTGTAAGCTGCCCGAGAGCTGCGTTGTCCTCCGACGCTGTAGCTCTTGGGTGGCTGCATGGTGGGTCCGCAGTGTGAAAAAAAGCGGTCAGCTGATGGCACACGCTTCGGAGGACAGTGTGTGTTTGTCTTCGCCCTCCCGAGTCAGCGCAGGGGTGGTAGCGGTGAGCTGAGCATAATAAAATAATTGGCCATTCCAAATTGGGAGAAAATAATAAAAATAATTGGCAACGACTAAATTTATTTTTTTTAAAAATTAAAAAAAAGAAATTCGCCACTGAAGCAGCTGTGAGAGGACCTGGTGTAAAGTGGGAGGTCCAAGGCAGTCATGCATGCATGATAAAGGCAACATCACAGTGGCCGCTAAAATCAAGCACAATTTTAGTGAGCTGGCCTGTGTTTAGAAGAAATGCTTTAAAGTTCCAGATAATTGCACATGATGATAGTTCCATTATACCAGCATTGTAGATAAGCCTGTAGTCCAGACCAAGTATTAAAGTTTGGAACAGGGGATACAAGACTAAGAAACTTTCCACTTTAACATGAGGATATTCAAGTGGTAGGTTGTCCTGCAAATGCATCCTTTACACATCTCTGATTTTGTGTTCTCCTCTTTTTCTCATCTCCTTTTGCATCCATCCATTCTAATTCCTGTATGAGTTTGTTCTGTGAGTTTCCGAAACTTTCTGCACTTTCTTTTCTCGACCCCTTTCTTTTTCTCAAGTGCCCCCAACGACTGAAAGAAAACCACCTTTACTGTCAGCAGGCTTTCCATTAGCATTAATGCTGGAGACGTGAGGTCTACTTCTCCATTACTGCTAATGGAGGTTTCCACTGGCAGGATCACAATCTGGCTGCAAATTAATTTGCACTCATACCGACGTGAAAATTATTGATGCAACATAAAATCCCAATTGCAAAACTGCATTCTAATCAGGATGTGCTTGAGACAGGCAAATTGTACTTAATGCAGTGCTTAAACCTCTGTGACCCAACTAGGAAGGGGGATCAAGTAAAATAAAGATGAAAATAGAGCTCTTATACTGCCAAAGGTGCTAATAGCTGAATTCCCGCACCAGGCTCTATTTATAATCCTGCTTCTAACACCCTCAGAAAGGTTTGCTGTTGTTATTGTAGGGACAGCACTTTTAACTCTGTTGAACTACTGTATTAACCTTTGATGGTTTATGATTCAATGTGAAACATATTCTGCTTGTGACAGCAGCATAACCCATTTCCTACTTGGGTGCTTGTAGGACAATTCATCATGTCAGTTGTTCAATATTTTTTCCATTCCACTGTTTCCCATCAGCTATATTTTGCACTCTTAATAGCTGCGCTACCTGGTTCCCATAGAAGCTTGATTTTCCTGCACCTTAAATTCTGAATACATCCGATTTCATAAGCTAAGCAGGACTGGGCCTGTGTCAGTGTTTAGGTAGATGACCAAGATGCTGCTGGATGTGGTGTTGTTGGTAGCTCAGAAAGGGACATTCTATCCTCTAAGAAAAGTCACCTGATGTTCCAAAATTGCGTTAGGCTGTTCTGTTTGACATAACATTATTTGATTCAGACATTACACAGAGGCCTGCTTTCTGGACATTACAAATCCCATGGCAGTATTTTGAAGAAAATCAGGGCTTCCGTCTTTAAAATCCAGTTAAGGGTATTCAGAAAAGGCTGTGGCTAATTTCTCCTTGCCCTGACTTTAATTCTCCAATCATGGGCACAGGACACCCCAGTGAATTATGTCTACAGTCAAACCTCCAATAACATAAAGTCTGTTGAGAAAGGGATCCTCGAGTAGTAAAGGCATGACCGTGTGAAAAGAACTTTATAGAAGAAACATCTTTCTGAAGTGACCACTCTGATGAATCCCAGGATATACAGTATGCTCATTCCTTAAACAGATGTTGCAAAAAAAAAAAAAGATTAAGAGCTTTAACACCTTTAGGGTTTTTCAACAACAGCATAATGTTGACAGATGATATTTTGAATATCATGAAATCATATTTGCTTTTGACCTCATGCTAATTCAATAGCGCTCAACGTGACCTCACCCTTATAAAAGTTTCCCATAGTAAAGGCATAGCAAAGTGTATGAAAGCCTAGTGAAAGCATGGTAAATAATAGCTAAGCATTTCAAAACCCAGAGAGGTATAGTAAAAGCCTATTAAAAAAAAACATGTCTATCCATTGTATTGTAATGACCCGTTCCCTTTTTATGATGAATCAACAGACAGAGAGCGTCACCAGGTACAATTAATAATCAATTTATTAATTATAATAACATGGTCCCTGTTTGGGCCAAGGCCACGCCACAAAAATACTCTTCCTTCACCTACTGACCCTCACTTGCACTGTCTCAAGCTCTTGCTCTACCTCAGGCTCTCGCTCCACATCACTCCCCGGCTTCAGTTTCTCTGTCGCACACAGGCCCAATTTCTCTGGCTGTCTCTCACTAGACTTCTGACGGCTTGGTTCATTCAAACGCTCAGCACTCGAACCTCTCATTCTCCACACACATTGTGCCGCGCAGGTGGTACTTATACCCCCCGTGCTGCTCCCTCCCACTCCACCTGGACCGACCAACCAGATCCATTCCTCGCCTCTCTCCCCATTCTAGGTGGCATGGTGGCACCCTTACAATACATGCAACACATACACAGGACAAGACAGACGAGACAAACAAACGGGACAGCATACAAGTCCAGCGGACACAGAACAGTGCCAGGGTCGCTACAGTATAGAAAATGCAAAGGTAAAACAAACAAGGTAAAAGCATGGGAAACTGCTAAATTACCATGCACATTTACTGTGGTCATTTTCTTTTAAGGCCATTGTGGTAGCACTTAATTAGAGGGGGCAGGGCAAAGCCCTGCATGCAAATAAATGTATTGTGCTGTTAAATATGTTTATTGTGGGTTTATTTAATGGATTGCTGGTGATTTGTATTATGATATAAAATGTATTATTGTCTGGTGTATTGTTTATGTTTATTTCATGATTATTTAAAACACAAGTGTTTTGTTCATTAATGTTGGGCTTAAGTATGGTCTGGCAGAGGCGGTGTTAGCAGCTTGTCTCTGCCAGACAGCTCGTGAGACTGCATGGTCGGCAGCGAATGAATTAACTGAGTTACTGTCGACCACGCAAAAAAAACCCTGTGCTGAATGTGACCATCACCAGATTAATTGATTAATTTATTGCTAATCTGGAGATGGCCACCGATATAAAGACCAGCAGCTTTTGCTGGTTGGGGTGGGTGAGAGGAGGAACGAGAGTGAGACGGGAGAAAATCTAAAACAAAAGTAAAAAGAAATGAAAGCAATTGCTACTCGTGCTGGGAAGCACCAGCACAGTACTTGTTTTGGGTGGAGGGAGATATTTGGGTTTGTGAGTTGTTTATGTTTCAACCTTTTATTCTGGCTCGGTGAGCTGTGGGTTTTTTTGTAAAACTGTTTGGTTTATTTTTGTTCAAACCTTTTGTTTAAGAAATACGTGCGCACCAGTGCTTTCAACCTCGCAAGTACCTGCCTCTGTCAGCTTTCTGGTCTGGGAACATCACCACTCAGCCTTCCTGTCACAGGCATAATTGATAGTCATTTTTAAATAGAAAAATGTACCAGGTGTACCCACATTCTCATTTGAAAGCTCTAACAGTTTATTTATCCCTAATCCTAACCCTGACCCTAACCCTTTTAAAATACGACTGTAGAAAATATGTGAAGAAGAAACTATTCATGATCTTTATCCTTTAACATCATATTATGTATGTTCTGTTTGATTCTCTGATGTTGTTTCCACTTAGACCATAATTTTACATGTTTACAAACTATTTCAGAAAAATATTTTTTCTGAATCATGGCTGATTGTAAAATACTGAGTCAGGGTTAACCCCCTTCCTTTATAGAACACGTGGCTGTTACATCTTTTTTTATGGATAATTCACTGGACAAAGCCATTTGTTTTCAGCAGGCCAACACAGAGCTTCTGACTTTTCTGCTCAAAGTTAAAATGGCATTCTCATGTGCCTGTGTAAGGGGGAGCATTTCCACCACCTGCTCAGTGAAGCCAGCAATGCTCATCCTGAGGCCTGGAACTCAGCTAAGTAGCAGCAGCAGCCCTGCTGCCAATCCGGAGGAATCAATGCACAATTAATTACCATAATCAAGTGGTGCTTCACTCGCAGCACCGTGCACTTGCTAGTTTCCCAGTGATTAATTGGGGTCTCTGGCATTGCATGTCAGCTGCCTGTCAGCCAGGGAGGGAGCCTCTATGCTGTGACTCATATTGGCTGTGACCTTATGGTCACTTTGATCCATTCTGAGAGGCCCCCTATGTTTTCAGAAAGCAAGGACATCATCACTTTAGGCTCTACCAAAGGGTGCCTACCTTCAGAAACAATTAATAAGGTTGTGGTAATAGCCATACTCTCCAAATATTAGCAAACTAACAGGTACATTGAAGTCCAATGTATTTACTAGCATGCAAAGGCTTTGTGTATGGTCCACATCCTGATGTTTCTACAAGCTAGAACCTTGGAGCTGTTTCTTAAACCTGTTTCTTTCCTGTCCAAGGTAGGATTACTATCATCTCAGATTTGAAGTATTCAGAAATACACAAATATAAATACAGCTTTCTTTCTAATAATGAAGATGTCAAGATATGGTGTGTGAAAAAATAATGGGTATGTTTTTGGACCATGGCATTCAAGCCCATATGCAGAGTATATTGCTTATTACTATTTGATAATCCTAGCTGAAAAACTTGTGTTCATGTTATATCTAAAGTCTGATTATGAGACTATTGGGGCTTCATAATTCTCATTTATACTTTACTCTCCAGTCTTTAATTAACTCCTATTTTTATAAGAGAAAAATCAATGTTACTGTAATGTTACAAAAGTATTTCTGCATAGGAATTCATAACGGACTGATAAAAGCCTTTACAAACATGCCAATATAGTTCTTGTGATAACAGACAGCAACTCATCATAAACTAACATTATATACCATCATTAGTCCTTTAAATTTTAATTTCAATGAATGAAGGGACCAAGGTGATAATTATATGAGAAACTGCTGCTGACCCTGCTCCTGTGTTTTCTCATGCCCTCATCTGAAGCTAACTTTATACTGCTGATGAGTTCCCTGACAGTTTGTTCTTAAGGTTATTGATGTCCTCAAAGGCCATAAATCCAGCACTGAGAGTTGGATCTACTGCACTTATGAGGCAGACAGAAGTAAACAGGAGAGTCCTCTTATCAGCCTGGAGAACAATGGAGTAACACAGGGCTGTGATTGCCACTCCCCTCCCAGTTTACCACATTAACTGAAGATAAGGACCTTCTTGCTTGTTATTTACTTAATCATTTAAAATAAACCTATAAATCTATCACCTGGATCAATAAATCAATCACCAATCAACTTGGTTCTAAAATGAGCAAACAAACCAAGCGTGGGTTGCTAGGATTTCAAAAGTCATGTCTCCAGTGCTGTAATGCTGTGATTAAACATGAGAAGGCAGACCTTTTATTGGCAAGCAAAGTGGTGGTGTACTAAACTAAACCCTTGTATAAGGTCATGAGTTTTTTTGTTTGTTATTTTTAATGAAAAATCACAGTGCTATACAGAATGGGCCTAATTATGTAACCATTTGCTATTTCACTGTTCAGTAGCACAATGTTCCACATTAGTTTGACTAAACTCAAAATAAATGAAAAGGGCTGCTGTTTCCTATTAGGGTACCTTGCAAATGGGTACAGAATTATGACCCAGCCTGCAGTGCAGTGTATATTTATTGTAATACTGTTTGTATGATTTCCTTTCATGTCTTCTTTGTGTCTTCACAGTAGAGTCCATGCTAATGAGGAACATGATAAGATAAATAAAACCAAATCAAATAAAATAGAACCAATTGATATATAAGGTATATTAGATAGCTATGCAACTGGGTCCCCCAAATGAATATGTGTTACCACATGCATGCATACAGGTTATTGTAGCCATTCAGATATGGGAGGAAGAACACACAAACCCTTCATCTTCTCTCTCCTCAAACTTGCCAGACACGTGTTACTCCCAGTAAGGTTAGATTGTAGGTGACTGCTTTAGACAAATCCTTTTCACTGTGTCTTTGATTAGGGGCCACATTCTGCACAATAGATTTATCTTTAGATCCACCCAATTTCTATAATCACATTATAGAAATTACAATTGTAAACATGAGGCATCCACCACTATTATTTTTATCAGGTAATATGTTACACATGTAAACTAAAACTATGAAACTATAATCTCTAAACTCTGAGAACAGAAATAAAAAACTGCTGTGTGTAAATGAGTCAGCACCAACTACTCTCTCTGTCAATATGGTTTTTTTTAGCTAAGGTCCTTGAAAAGGTAGTGTTAAAGCAACTTAATGGATTCTTGAATACTAATAATATCTCTGAAAAATTTCCATCAGGGTTTGGCTCTAATCACAGTATAGAAACTACTCTGGTAAGAGTAAACAATGATTTATTGATGAGTGCAGATTCAAATGCTATATACATTCTGCTTCTGTTGAACCTCAGTGATGCTTTTGATACAGTGGATCACTCCATTTTAATTGACTGTCTTAAGGGATGGGTGGGCTTGACAGGTAATGTTCTAAACTGGTTTAGAGCTTACCTTTCAAACAGTTTTTTGTTTCGCTGGGGGAGTCAGTGTTGGGTTTAGCAAGTATTACCTGTGGTGTTCCTCAGGGTTCTGTTCTTGGTCCAATATTATTCTCTTTATACATGCTACCTCTAGGCCAGATTATTCGTAAACATGCTGTAAATTTCACGCTATGCTGATGATACACAGTTATATATTTCTGTGAAACCTGGTGACATTATCACATCAGTTTTACTGGATTGTGTTAGTGACATCAAAATTTGGATGTCCCAAAATTTCCTGCAATTAAACTTTGATAAGACAGAGGTTTTGATAGTAGGTTCTCAGCAACAACTTGACTTGTCAAAAATAGACTTGGGTGACTCCGAATTTAAAATCAGAGGTGAGAAATCTGGGTGTTATCTTTGACTCTGCTTTGAGTTTTGAGTCGCAAATTGAAAGGATTACAAAAAAGTATTTTTATCATCTAAGAAATATTGTCAAAATTAGATCATTTCTGTCATTCTCCGATGCAGAGAAAGTAGTCCATGCCTTTATTTCATCTAGACTGGATACTGTAACGCCTTGTTTGTTGGGCTTACTAGCCAAGTCTTATCACGGCTACAGCTTGTGTAGAATTCAGCTGCAAGGGTTTTCACCAGAACGAAAAAGAGAGCACATATAACTCCTGTGCTAGCATCTCTGCACTGGCTTCCAGTGAAATACAGAATTGATTTTAAAATTCTATTACTTAGGTTTAAAGCACTAAATGGAATGGCACCAGATTACTTGTCAGTTATTGTCTCCCTATCAGCTTCCACGTGCTTTGGGGTCAGCTGATAGTGGCCTGCTATGCACTCTGAGGGTGAGGCTCCGTAACTGTGGAACTCTCTGACTGAGCATATCAGAAATTCACCCACAGTAGCTACTTTTAAATCAAGGCTTAAGACTCATCTTTATTTCTTAGCCTTCTGATTTTATTTTGACATGGTTATTTTAACTGTTCTATTTAATTCTATTTTATGTATTTTTTGTCTTAGTGTTTTTATGATATCTGTCTTTATAATTGTGAACTTTTGTGAAGTGCCTTGAATCCTGCGGTACGAAAGGTGCTCTATAAATAAAGTATTATTGTTATTATTATTATTATTTATTTGTTTATTTAGCAGACACCTTTATCCAAGGCAACTTACAGAGACTAGGGTGTGTGAACTATGCATCAGCTGCAGAGTCACTTACAATTACGTCTCACCCGAAAGACGGAGCACAAGGAGGTTAAGTGACTTGCTCAGGGTCACACAATGAGTCAGTGGCTGAGGTGGGATTTGAACCGGGGACCTCCTGGTTGCAAGCCCTTTTCTTTAACCACTGGACCACACAGCCTCCTGTTATTATTCTTCTTCTTCTTATTATTATTATTATTATTAATATAGATGTAGAGTAGGTGAGGCCGGCAGGGTCATATTGTCGCATGATTTGAATGGAACAAGGAAGGATTTTCATTTCCAGCTATTAAGATTCTCCAGAAAGGCTAAAAGTAAGCTCAAAGCCAGAATGATTGAAAACACTATAAAATAGCAAGGGCAATATATATAAAAAACAATTATAATGACATTTGAAGATACTATTTACGTTGGATTGTATATACAATACTGACCTCTGTATATTTCTAAACAAATGGGATAATGAAAACCTCTTTGTAAGTATTTTCTTTCAGATATTTGAGGATCTCATTATACGCTGTTGACACACACGTATCGACGGACATGTTAACATGTTGGTAATTTTTTTGTTAACCATCGTGTACAATGCAAACCTGGCCAAGTACTGAAGTTAATAATTATTTTAATAAACAAACAGCAAATGGTTAAGCTACCCCTGTATTAAACAGAGGCAAGTCTCTCAAAATAACCCTTGATTTTTCCATTGCTGAAAGCTGCACATTCACAGCATATATTGCCAAGACAGCTCAAACTAGTGTTTTGGGACATAGTTTTAAGCACCGTGCAGTTGAAAATTCATTCAGAGTGCTTATTTTGTAATTAAAAGTTATTTTCCTATAGAATATGCTTAGAGCTGGCTTTAAAAAATGCTAACTACTAAAATATGTTAAGAGCTTTAAATAAATTGCAATCATTTTGTAATTTGGCGTTCTAACTTTTGGTTTAGCCCCCTTATAGAAACTGCAAAAGAGGCCCCCACTAAATACGTCTTTGTGGGTTCTTTTGATATGCAAGATATTTATTTTAACAAAATCTATTTAAAAGTATAGAAGGTGGTTTCATATGTTTTCAAGATAAAGAAGTGCATTTTTGACAGCCAGCAGGTAAATATGGGAGCCAACTTTTGTGTGCATGGGTGGGTGTGTGACATGAACTGATGTCCACTCAGAGCTTGAGAGGAAACCAACGGAACTCAATTAAAAGATTTGAAGCAGGTCCCAGAGGTGAAGGCCAGTGTCCTATGCAAGAACATTTGTACTGCGCCCCAGGCTCATAAATCACAATGACTCATACTGTCATATTACATCACTAAGGGTAGTTGCCTAGGAACCTAAAAAGTTGTTGATACAGAGAAAGGGTTAACTGGGTTAAGGCACCGTGGTAGGGTGTCTCACAACCTTCCAAGATCCAGTCTATTCACTGTGAATCATGCAAGAGTTGGGTCGTGGGTCAGTGAAATGACACAGAGTAACATATGAGTCAGACGCCCATTTCAATGTGTTTTATTGACTCGACCACTATCTGTGTTGATTTTAAAAAGTAAAGTGATATTTTAACTACCAGTACCAGCCTTTGACTTCGCACGCAGACCCACCCATATCACAGAGAGACAAATGTACATTACTCCGAACAATACAGAAGTGGACACCTGCAAGAAGAGGCAGCAACTTTATCCAAATTAAATCAATTTCACTGTACAGTTAGCCTTTTGTTTTTTTAACAGTTGACATAGTACAAGTGCTGTCTTGTTATACCCTATAAATAATGCAAGGATTGCATTTACTTTCTCCATTATGTAAACACAGATTTTACTGCAGATGTGCCGTATCATATTTATGCAATGCACTTGATTATAAATTTAGAAAAGAATAATCATGTGACTGCACAGTTGGATTTACATTTTTTTTTTTTAAATTTAGAGTCGCCAATTGATTTTTACCCCAATTTACCCCAATTTGAAATAGCCAATTGTATTATTTTAGGTTCAGCTCACTGCTACCACTCCTGTGCTGACTTGGGAGTGTTGAAGACGAACACACGCTGTCCTCCGAAATGTGTGCCGGCAGCCAACCACATCTTTTCACTCTGCAGGCCCGCCATGCAGCCACCTCAAAGCTACAGTGTCAGAGGACAACGCAGCTCAGGGCAGCTTACAGGCAAGCCCGCAGGTGCCCGGCCAGTCTACAGGGGTCACTGGTGCACGGTGAGCCGAGGATACCCTGGCCAACCTAAGCCCTCCCCACCCGGGCAAAGCTCGGCCAGTTGTGTGTAGCCCCTTGGGAACTCTCGTCCACGGTTGGCAGTGGAATAGCCTGGACTCGAACTGCCGACCTCCAGGCTATAGGGCGCATCCTGCACTCCACGCAGAGCGCCTTTACTGGATGTGCCACTTGGGAGCCCCCATTTACACTGATTTTTGACAGACAAGACTTAAAAATCATGCCAGATTCCAGAATAGATGGGTTCTTAAATGACACACCCGGTACAAGGCGCTGTGTTAGAGGAGCCACGAAATACACTTTGTGCAGCACCTTGAAAGTTTGTTTTATTAACAAACAATTGAGCGGCATTGTGATTTTTTTTTATTTAATACCAAGATTTATCTACCTCAGCTAAGGCATCTTACAGAGTTTGGGTTTAATCTGCCCCTTGGTGTGACATGTTGGTGGCATAAGTAGAAAGCAGTCTACGTAAAATGATAACAGTGAAGAAAATGCTGATTGATAATTGTCAGTGTGCATTTGTGGAAAACAATAAACTGAATAGATGTCCCTTATACATATGCATGGTAATTTTGCAGTAAATTAAAAATATAGCCTATGTAAAGGTTTTTCTCCATTGAAAATGTGCCGCATTATGCTCTGAAAGGACTAACATCCATTGATGTTACAACTGGGTTATTTAGAAACAATATATTTTCTGTTCAAACTATATCTCATACTATTTGGAGTCAGATGATTTGCTCAAACCCTTCTGGACAGGAATTAGATACATATTAAAGCATCTATATTTTCCATGTGGCGTGATTAAAATTATGAAGCTATGAACCAGCGTGTTATTAGTTACCTAATAGCTCACAAAGCAGGGTTTCTAATGGACCCCTGATGTTATTAACAGTCTGTTCCCTGGGCTGGAGTGTCAGCAGACGGAAATGGTTAAGGCTTCCAACACTTATCTGAACCCACAAGATTCGCTACTTTTCTGTGCAGCACCCAGTTACTCTGGATGACATGGATAAATGACCAGGCCCCAATTGTTCACTGCTTGCTTTGTCAGCAAAAAAACCCAAACCTTGTTAGATTCAGTTCTACACACTGAGCACTGTTTATCAGTATTTATTTATTTATATCTTGGGATAAGTTTTACTGATAGGTTACCAGTAAAACTATTTCATTGCTTTAGAAAATTGTGACATACTTTAAACAAAGCCTATAGGACTGATATATTTAAAATTTTTAAATATAGTAATACAATCGTGTGGGGCACTACACTTCAAAGCTGAGCTGTATTGACAGTATTAAAAAATAAAAATAAACAGAACTTAGAAATATCCAAGTTTTGTCATTTTATTTAAGCAATTTGTACAGTGCAATATTATATTGTCAGTTTTGAAAGAAATACACGCTTGCTATAAAAGTATTTTCTTTTTAAAAAATCACTTTGGTAGGTAAAAGAAAGCTCTCAGTTTGAATGCCTTCTGCTACTATTTCACTTTCTAGGTAATTTCATTTTAGCAGTGGGTTTGGGGTCAAAGCAAGGCAGTTCTAATTGCAGCCCTACACCTTCCAGAGACTGTGTTCTTTAACAACCTCCCAGAGCAAAAGTAAAAACTTGCCTGCATGCAAATTGAGAGCACTGGCTCCAGCACTCCATTAGCAGGCTTAAGACAAAAGAACAATTAAGCACAATGATTTACTTTATTGTCTAAAGTATACTCAGCACTGGTAGAGATTAATTTGGTCACTCAATGAATAATGTACTCCAAAAGTAACTAATCAGACAGCAATCGGAAATACCTTAGTAGATTCTGAAAGGTCCGAGTGCATACTTGCAAAATTGCAGCCACCAACAGAGATAGCTGTTAAAGGGCCACTGTGCTATTAAAGGCTTGCGGACAGAACACCTGCAGGACTTAGGGGGGAAAAATGGTTAAAATAGCTACAAGTCTGAAAAAGGGCCAAATTCAATACTTACAGTCAGAGGGACAAACAAACAATCTCTAACCCCCTGTGGCAGGGTGCATACTTGTGGAAATGTAAGTTTGGCAGGGATGGGGTTAAATCTATCCCTGCCAGCAATGACAGATGTGGTCATTCCCCAAATTAGGTAATTGAATGCTAATTGGGGAATGGCCACATGTATATTCAGTGAAGGCTATTGTCCAACCTAAATAGAGAAGGTCTCTTGTGTTTTTGATTAAACCTTTTATTTTGGCCTTTGCTTATTTGTTCCTGTTTTGTGTATAAATAAAAGTGTGCACAGCTCTTAAACTGCAGCTTCTGTCTCTGGGTTTGCTTTCCTGCTGTTGACCAGCCTTGACCTCAACGCCACCCCGCTACACCTCCATATTATGAAAAGATGGAAGTGTGACTTACAGGCAGACAGATTCTGTCCATTCTCCATACACCCCCAGAAAAGATACACAATAACTTGTGCTAAAGACAGTCCTTAGCATGTTCCACCATAACTGGAGAAGCAGTTCAATTCTGAAGTGTGTTCTCTGTTTTTGTAAAAATGTGACACAGTGACAGATAGTTGGTTTTACAGTCTCCATACCCCCCCCCCCCCACCCCCCCCCCGACACACACTGATTATGATACACATATAATTCAGCTCTTTAGATATATGTACAATTCTGAAGTGTGTGTATAGAAGCCTGTCTTCATTATTTCATCAAAGGCCGCCATATTGACCATGGCACAACATCCCATAGTCCTCTACATCCATGTCAAATTTTGTGTGTTTTGGTGTAGCCGATAAGAAGTTTTCTGCTGCCATTGTCATAGTTCCACCTTAAGCTGTTTTTAACGTCAAGAGTTTTGAAAAATTCACAAAATTTCCACGAGATCCAATATGGCGGTCGAACCATGTGACTTTTTCATTTGGGGACGCCAGTCTGGTTGTCCAGCCATAGGCATCTACTTAAGTATGCGTTTTCATAACTCTGTGATGTTGCTTGTGCGGAATAATAATAATAATAATAATAATAATAATAATAATAATAATAATAATAATAATAATAATAATAATAATAATAAACACAGCAATAACAATAGGCTTCCCCAGCCTTTGGCTTGGAAGCCTAATTAGGGTCCTTTACTTGAGCTGCAACAAGTAATCAAGGGATGGGGTGTCTTGATTTTTTGTATCGGTTTTTAGGTAGCATAACAGCAACAACTGACTTGATTTAGCACTTGCATTCAAAACATATTTTTAAAGCTGCCACTCAACTATCTCAACTATCCCAACCAATTTTATGCTGGCAAAGAATAAATGATCCAAAACACAGGATTAACACAATGCATGTTGCCTACTGTATTTGTTTTGCATTTCTAAAACAAGTTACAGTATAGTACAGTCGAGAATGTCTTCTAAATCAAGTAGAGTTTTGGAACACTAACTAAACATTGCTCACAGTAGAGAAGATAAAGGCAAAGCAATTGGTCTATTTGTTATTTCCCTCTGCCTTAAGTAGCTATTTTTCAGTTTTTACCTTCAGTGTCTAGATACAGAGGCTCTTGGGCTACCTCTGTTCATCAGTCTCCCAGCTGCGTCTGAATTTTCCTCTCTCTCTCTCTCTCTCTCTCTCTCTCTCTCTCTCTCTCTCTCTCTCTCTCTCTCGACTTGCTTTCCTGCTTTCCTTCTAGGATTTGGAATGCTAAATGTTTGTGTCGCTTCTCCAGTGCAACCAATGGAACCCACTTAATGTTCAAGAGGACTGAAGATCAATGGAGAACCATTTGCACAGTTAAACCAATCACCCTTTGCACCTGCTGTAACAAAGAAATGGATGTTACCAAGATACTGAACCCTGGAGACAGGGGCTCTGTCTGGAAAGCCTCTGCCTGGACTTGTCAGGCACCAGACCAGTACTGATTGTAAACAAAATGCCATACGAATGCCATAAGAAATATCTATTTATTTAGAGCTCAGATACCTGGAACTCCTTTACTCAAAGCTAGGTATCTTAGATCACTGCACTGAAAATACCTTAGAACCATCTGATGAATCTGTAGGTCTGTAAAGAGGTTGGCAGGTATGTGTTTGTTGAAGCCTGATGAGGCTGGGCTCAAGGTTCAATGTAACACTCCCAGACAAGATTGGCAACTTTGCAAGAATGAGATTTATTATAATTGTTATTATTGTGGTGAAGCAGAACATATTAGGTAAACTCTGCACCTTGTGTCTCCTGCATTACAATTATAATTATTATTATGGTTTTAATATAACACACTGATCCCATTGAAACACAAAACTAATATTACTATCATTCACCAGTACAAAACTTTTGTGCAGTAGATTGAAGTTGTTTTTATTGAGCTTTGTTCAGGACATGTGCAATAAATTATTTAAATGCATTTTTTGTAATAGAGGACAAATATAATTCTTGCAGAAAAGATCTTAAAAGGAAAGTTGAATGTACATTTTCTGCATGCTCCTATGTCATGCCATATTTAAGAGAGACACAGCAACTGTTTTGCTTTGACAGCTTTTCTGAGTCCTTCATGGATGGATGACTTTAATGATATATAATCAGGAACAGTATTTATATTTGTACATATCTTTAGCTTTTTGTATCACTTCAATCGCCTTCAATCACTATGTCGTAGCAGTGATTGGAGGCCATTTGTACAGCTTGCTTTTGTAACATTGTAAATGTTCCCTGGCACAATGAGGAGTGGCACTGGCAGTGGGTGTTTCTCTTATTGCAGTGCTGCCCCTGCTCCCCTTTTTGGTGCACCTTCAGCTGAACCCTGGCTGATCTTCACTCCTTGTGCAGCTCTGGCAGGCTCGTCTCTGCTCTTTGTTTTTAGTTGAACTGTAGTTTGGTCATACGACAAGCAGCATCCGAGACTACCTGATACCACAGTGATTGGCTTTGGAATTTCTGGTACCAGCCAAGACATACTATACAGTATTCTATACTTATGTCTCCTATTCTTTCTAACCTAGGTAATGTATGGCAGGTGATACCTCCCCCACAACACACATTTTATTTACCCTGCTTACAATTCTATGATGAAAAAAAAATGTATTCACATAAGCTAAAATAACTGGTGTCTTAGCATATCACACTCCTTCTTACAGAATGCAAACAACAGACAGTGTTCCCTAGTGGTGGTATAAAATATGTAAACCATTACTGAGAGAACAAAGCAGACAGGAAGGGATATGGATTAATGCAGCCAGTTAGATTCAGGGAACTCGTATTTATGTTACACAATGTTTGAGGTCTTATTCCCCAAGAGGAGTATAGGAGAGATCTACCACTGTTGGTAAACCTAGTATAGTTTATATTGATTCAACAACTGGCACCGCATCTGTATGTCAGAGTAGGATTGCAACATTCAAGAAATATATATAGAATGACTCTGTAACTGCCATAAATGCATTCATTTAGTAAGTATGCCAATGTATCTACATACACTGGAAGTAATAGTCTTTCTTTTATAAAACTAGCCATAAAAACATATATATTTATATATATACAGTATATGTAACACAGCAGGGAGGGGGTTAAGCCTCCCTGCATGAGAAACATGTGCGAATGCACATTTGTTTTAATTTAATTGTTTTGCTTTATTGTTTAATTTAATTTGTTAATTGTTTTATTGTTTAATTATCCCCTGCACCTGGGTAGTAATTGTAAATTAGGACCAGGTGCAGGGTATAAAAGAGAAGCAGTCAGTCTGCTCAGGGCTGCTGAGGAGAAGGATGCAGAAGGGGTGTGCTGCTTCCAAGCAGTTGTGAAAGTGTACAGCATGGAGTGTTCTGTTGTTGGGCAGGTAAATGGCTTAGCCGTCCTGCGGGCTAGTTTAGGTTCCTGTCTGTATATTAGTTAGTGCTCGAACAAGAGCTAGGTGTTTATTTTGTGTTTGGTTTTGTTTATTAAAAAAATAGCGCAATTGTGCTGGAAAACTCCATTCCTGTGTCTGGGTCAATTTTTAAAGGGGCAAAGAACCGTGAGTGGTGAAGGTCTTGTTACTATATATATATATATATATATATATATATATATATATATATATAATTTGAAATGGCATAAAGACAATATTGAATTGAATAACGGCTCATAATTTGATATAACTAGTCCTTGATGTTTGAATATTACCTTAGGCATTTGGAGTGATACAAAAGAGCAAATAATATGTATAGATTTAAATACTGTTTCTGATTATACATATAATTAGTCATCCATCCAGGGCTCATAATTCATGTAAAACATGAACATAACATTAACAATTTACTTTAGTTATCTCTGCTTCAGAACAATAATGCAGGACAAAGGTAGGATCCATTAGGCAAAGTAATTTTGCAGAGTTACCAGGCACTCTAGTTCTGAGCTCCACCACTGCTTTGCCTTACCACCATGGGGTAAGTAGGTTACAATGGCACAGTTCAGAAAAGGGCAACACTTACTAAGATGTGTTGCTTTGGTTGGTGAATCATCGACAAATATTTGCTTGACCTTATCCTCTCCACCAGCAGCAAGTAGTATTAGTGCATTTAAAGGTTAAAAGAGGCAAACGATCAAGATCTCTGGAGCTTGAAACCCCTGCCTGTATGCAGGTCAAGTATCCTATTTGAGGTTATAATTTCAAGCTTCCCAAACGAGTTAAACAATGCGCTTGACCTGTGGCCTGGAAGTACTCCTCCGTGCTAGGGTGACAGCAGGGCAACAGCAACACATAAGTATTCAATCTACGGCCTGTTCACGGACATGGCTGTCAAATGTCAAAAGTGCAATAATTTTGTGTGCTATGATTTCAAATAGCACTGTTCATATTGCCCTGACCAGTTTCACATTGGAGATTGCCTTGTTCTTGGGTTTCTAAGTGCCTCCAACCTGAAGTCATTAAGAAGGAAAATACAATGCGACACTTATGCTAATCCAAAATATGCAGTCTTTGGGGTTCCCTTAATTGAACAGCATGAAACACCCAAAAAATGACCTGTTTAACAAGAAAGTTCCATGCATACAAAATGATATTTAATCCATCACAGTAGACATTCCTTAAATAACTCATGAGTTAGAGTTTGTATTATATTCACGGAAGGCTTTTTGGAAAGAACATTAAAGGTTGAGTAAGGCTTAAATATGAGTGGTGCCTTGATTCTTAGGAGCACTGTGAATCACTGCTTAACTATAACATCCATCTTTTTAATGTAAATTGTATTTGCTGACCCTAGAAAAATGCAAAGGGTTTATTGTAGGAAGCCATATTATAAAAGCATTAACAAACAGTAAATGCACTTATGCTTTATGAACACTGACAAAAAATAAATAAATGGAAATATACTTCCATCCCAATTACTCAAAGAAATAAAGAAATAAAGAAATACAAATGTCCAAGCCAGATCAAAACTGGTGAAAAGGTGGAAAGGTTAGAGTGTTAACCTCCTAAATCAAACAGCAGAAAGCAAGACATAGGTTTCCATCAATTTGCCCAACAATATGAAACACAACAGTACACACATCACGAGGGTCTATTCAATGGATCGACATGGCGATGGCTCTAAATACCACCTTCTATTTATTTAAATCATTCAAACAGGAACCCACCTGGTGTTTTAGTTCTGCATATAGAAATGCATTTCAGAGACTACTGTGCACTTGTAGTTTTTTTCATTATCTTGGTATACCAATTTTAGTGACCTAAACAGTGTTAGTAATAGACCTCCATATGATACGCTCAGGAGTGTCTGCCCTCTGTTAACTATAGTTCCTTGCCAGAGGATTTAGTGCCTGAAACAGAATGGTGTCAGATTTCAGGCCTCCATCACAAGCTGGTTCATGTGATTGAGTTGATGCACTTGTAACAGGGCTTGTGTGAGCACACACTACACAAACAGGCTCATTGGCACAAGCAGTTATAGAGCTCCCAGGGGGCAGAAGAATATGTTACATGGCCAGGTTGTGGAACATAACCTTGAGATATAAACAGGAACCTGGACTGACAAGAGAGAAGTTCATACCTGTTCTTCCTATGATGCAGTAGTGTTTAAGGTGATGCAAGATGGTAACACACTAATGAGAGCATAACTCTTAAAAAACAAAGCATGCAAGTACAAAACAAGTCACATAATCTTTGCTTAAAGAAACCAGCAGCAAACTTTATGTAATCCATCCAAACAGCTAAAAAAAACCACTGACTCTCAGACTCCCAGTCGACAGAAGCTATGTCGCTTTGAGCACCTACAGGGACTGGCATGGGGCACTGAAGAGAGATCAGGTTCCCAGAAATATTGCAGTATAAAAACCATACCCAAGAAGAACAGTATTTTGTTACAAGTTTATCTTGCTTTGCTCATGCTTTTTCCCGTCTAAACCTCTGCAAAAAAAAATAGATCCCCTCTGTGTACAGGTAGATGGAGCATGCTAGTCTGTAGTGACCTGAACAGACTGGAATACTTTCAACACTAATTGGACATTGAGTGCTACTGTAATACTGTACAACTGGAAACAAAAAACAACAGCCGTGTAGTGCAGTTTATGGCACTGGAACTGCAGACGTACATATATGACACACCTTAAGAAGAAAATATTATTATTACAGAATATGCTGAATTGAAATTATTTGATTCCAGTTAGCTCGGATATTATCCAGAAGGTTTGTGTAACACGGTGGAGGCTGGGTGCAAACTGGCGACCCCGCATACAGCAAGTGAGTGTCTTAACCACTATGCAAAAGAGCTGGGCTCGTCTGTATTCATGGTCATAGAGCTTTTACCTCATCTCATCTCAGCGACAGGGGTCAGAATCCGGAACAGCAGTGCCTGTTACATTTGTTCTATTTTTTTTTCTTGTAATAATTATGCTAATAAATAACCAGTTTTATGATAATTACCAAGACTTGGACAAAGCGAAATGTTAAATAATACCTCCTAATGTTACTGATAAGAGTATACATCCATTGGGCTGTTCAATTGCACAATGCAATTCAAGTTATGTAACATTCTGGTCCTATGGTGCTAAATTTGTGACTACAATTTATTTCTTTCAGGCCTTTTAGTATTTAATAATGCAACTTTATAATGAGCATGGTCAAAAACTGGGAAGTAAATGATGGAAGCAATGCTGATACTGTAGAACAAGAAAAATAAGACAGGTTTTAAATTTAGTTCAGCAGGTCACAAGGTTATATTATCCTAATGCTGGTCTGACCTGCCTGGAGTGGGTCACTTGTCGTCTTTGTTAATATGAACTGCACAATTTGAAAGTGGGGTCAACCAGCAGGATATTGTCTGTGAGACTATACAAACATATAATATTATTGTTAATGAATGAATGTTCGTTTAGCCTTGTTATTTGCACATCAAGCATATTACAATGGTAAGAGTATAGTGTAATTCTTATAAAATCCATATTTAAATCCTATAACTACAATTTAAATTACATCAAGCCAAAGTTATTTATCATGGTGTCAACAGCCTCTGTTAGTGTGCCCTTTGGGATTTAAAATAGGGCTATCAAGTGCTAGGTTGCATAACGTTACTTTACCACAATTCATATATTGATAGTTTTAACACCAGTGCAATGGAGTATTGCTGGCCATTGATACAACAGTGTTGTTTCTTGCTAGTTTTATATAAGTACCATTTCAGTTATATTTTTCTGTCTGTAACAGGGCGAGGTGCCCTGTACATTGATTTGTTTATTTATTTTAGAACAGGGTTTCCCCCTCCGCCCGTGTTATTTTGTATTTATTTGTTTGTTTGTTTGTTTAGTTATTGTATTTATATGACGGCGACGCGCCGCGTGTTTTGTTATTGTTTTGTTTGTTTTGTAAATGTGACGGCGTAGCCGTGTTTGTTTTTATTATTATTATTTAGTAGCGTGGTTGGGAAGCCCCATCCACACAGTATTTAGAAAACTCGTGCAGAAGGTGGCCATCTCCCGAATTAATTAGGTGATTTAATTTGTTGCTAATCGGGAGATGGTCACCTGTATAAAAAGCCTGCAGCTCTCTAGCTCGGGTGGGTGTTAGAGACGGAGACGGAATTGGATTTGGATTTATTTAAAAACAAAACTAAACCAAGGATCGCGTCAGTGCCTGACCGGTTGTGGTGTTCGTGATTTGTTTTGTTTACTGTTTTATTTTGCTCTGTGAGCACCGTGTTTTTTTTTGTTCAAACCTTTAATTTATTTTTGTTATTTGTTAATAAAAATGGCGGCCAGCCTCGTCTTTCTTATCAAACTGCATTGCCTGGTGTCAGTATTTTTACCTTCCTGATTGTCTGACGTCACCGCCCAGTCACCCTGTCATACAGAACAAACACCCTTAGATTCCTTTGTTAGTTGTGTTTTATGCAAAGTTCATCCTAATTAATCAAAAACCATTAACTGCTTAATAAAAATGTTATAACCTTATAAAGCACTAAAACGGTGGATTAGAAGAACCTATACAAAAACAGCATTATTATCATTTCACAAGATGTGAAATTCCACATATGGTACAGGTAAATATAGCAGTGGGGAAGCATTTTATAGCATCTCCATGCAGGAAGTTGGGGGTAAAGAGAAGTCGGAAATGCACTGAATATATGGAGAATCCCAAAAATAAGCCTAAACAGCAAGATACAGTAAATACAACATATTGAAACTCAACTGCAACAGCTCAGAATCTTTGAGCTTTCATATATATCTCAAAGCAAAAAATGAATCAAAACAAATACATGGAACATGGAACTTGTACACAATCACCCAGCAAGCACTGGGAAACCTTGAACACTATAATGGGTAATTCCAAATGCAACAGCTCATAATTATTAGATGTGTGTATCTTTAACTAAAAATCCTAGCACCTTGTATTCAGCTAAAGGAAGAATTGTAATGATGAACCTCATCCACTAAATGGATGAGGAATAGAACTAATTCTTCTTAGCCTCCTGGCCAATGAAACGACTCCATCCCCCTCTCTGTAAATAGTATTATGCACTATCAGTGTACCAGTGGGTGATGGGGACAATAATTACCAGTAACGCTCTTTTTCCGGTGCTTCATTTTAATCATTCAAAAAGCTCAATGTTTAGAAAGATAGGACACTAAACAACTGACCATAATCCCATGTGGCCCTGACTTTTGACCCCAGTGTCATGGCCTGTGACCCCTCTCCCCACCCCCAGCAAAACCAGATTGAATCTGATCCCATTATAAAAATCCAACTATATCCCATCATAAATCTTTATGTTTAGTTCTATCTCTGTTTAATGACTAGTCCATAATATTCAGCTCGGATGCACTCTTGATTTATTCATTTTCTCTCTCTCTAATGAATCTGTTAAAGATGCTGTATCATTATCAGCATGAAGTTTTAACATCTACTCTCATGTAATGGAAATCATGAGACATTAACAGATTGAAATAATCACAATACATACTCAATACTCTAAATCAATGAAATGTTCAAGACAAAAAAACGATTTTATTTTCATTGCAGCATACATGTATATTTAAGGAGAAGAAGAAGAAGAAGATGATTTGGGTGAAAGGTGTTCTGTGCTACAATCATTTTCAGTATTACTTGATAACAATATTCTTCAGTTTAAAGTTCCATTCAGCTATATTGAAATATTTCACACAGATTAATAATTCACATGCCTTCTCATAATGAATGTCAAGAAATTAAAATAAAATAAAATAACTGAACACAATTAAATAGAGCATGTAATACCTAATACCTGAATGAAACTTTATGACTTAGACATATATAAACAAAAATATCTATCAAATAAATACAACTGTCTAAATAGATTATTTTAAACAGAAGGAATTTTAAACTTTTTGTACAGTTTTTCAAAAATAATATTTGTTTATAAAGCTTACACCACGGCAACCCAAAAATCTACATAAATATGTATGGAATGATAAATATGTATGGAATAACAACAACAATAACAATACTGCTACTACTACTACTACTACTACTACTACACTTTTAGTTTCATAAACTATAAATAACACGTCTACAATCAAATAAAATGCTAGAATGCTGCTTTTAAAAGCTACCCTAGTTATACATACAAAATGATAAAAACAAACAATAAATAATTTGAGCAACAACTTTCTGAGAGGAGAGAACTGGACATTATATCCTGTAGGCCTAATTGTGGGTATTCTAGGGCTTTAAATGATCGGTAGGCCGTGAGTTTAAAAACATTAAAAAATAAAAAAAATACAGATTAAATGCTGTAATAAAATTATTAGTACCATAATCTAGAACAGATGATGCATTACAAATACCTTTTTTTTTGTCTGTAAAAGAGGCATTACGCGGTGGAAAAAATACAAAATATATTTTGTAAGGTGATTCCGCACCCTTTTTGCCGTAACGCATTATTAGGCCTATGAATAACAATGGCACTTAGCAGAGATGAGATTTTAAACAAATATAACAGATTGATAAAATTCTTGAGCCTGACACAAAATTACAAATGCTAGACAGCCAACAAAATCAATTGTGTCCTGTTCCCATCTGTGAGACACCTGACTCCATGAAAATAATTGATTTTCAGAGGAAAAGTTCCCAGGAAAATAATAATAGAATAATTAATAAAACAAATAAGTATTATTTTAAGTATTATTTTTTTCCCACAAATCTTTTTCCCATATATATATATATATATATATATATATATATATATATATATATATATATATATATATATATATATATATATATATAGTAGTGATGGCATTAGATATTATTTATTTTGTAATAAAATTAATCCTTTAATACATTTTTGTTTAATATGTGTGGAATAAGGGGTTATCATCTATATCTTGATTACAACCTGTACACTAACTCCCAGTAAATAAATAAATAAAATAAAACAAAATCTTGTAAAATATAGTATTAGTACAGGTTATGTGGCAATGTCTTTTGTATATAAAAAAAAAAAACAAGCTGTCACACCCCTGAGGGGACATTCAGTTTTACTGTTTTCTTTCCAAACTTTACCTCATAAAATCTTTTTATTGTAGACACGATTAAATCATGCTTCTGCAAGCTGCATTGACATCTGCCAGTGTTAGACAGCCGTCCAGACCACTAATCCCCAGGTCCTGCATTGCCCCAATATACAAGCAAAGGGGTAAAGTGAATTATTTACATGTGGATTATGTAATAAAGGAAACTGGTCAAATAACTCACTTTCGTCAATGCAGTTGTTTGCCTCAATTTCCCTGCATTTAAAAACTACTATATAAAAGGTTAAAACATGTTAACATGTTAATACTACTACTACTAGATAATTGCTTAATATACTTGGCTTTTAATTTAAGTTAACAAATGTCATTTAAATGTGTTATCTGACAAAGATGTGTGAATTCAATGTTGTCTATACTTAAAATTTTACATAAATGGATACTCTTACTTAAATGCTTAATATAAGAAAGTAAGCAATGAGGTGTTGCTAGGATGCTTGCTGTGAAGTGGATCTGTGCCACGTCTAACTGTGTACCTTCTATTGCCAAAAAGACCCTGAAAAAAATACTACTACTAGTACCAATAATAATAATAATAATAATAATAATAATAATAATAATAATAATAATAATGAAAAATATATCAAAGCTGATAAAGTTTGCACTTGAATAATGTAAAATAATGTTGGCTATGTACTACTAGGATTTTTACAGAACAACCATCAAGGTTAATTGAATGTACTGGTAGGTTAATAAATAGGGGTCAGTTGGTCAGCCACACTGTGAAAGACTGTATCAGCTTGTGAAATGTAAAGTGTTCTGTATTTTACCATAAGAACTAAGCATACGAGAGGCAGCATGCTTTCTAAGGCCTCTGTTTATTTACAACATTGGTGTGATTTAAAGTATCTACAATGTTGTTGTCTGCTTTGTCTCTTTAATATTTTACAGACTGTTTGTAGTAATATAAATATCCAAAGCAAAGTAAAGGTGTAATATGGCAATTGCCTGTTAGGTGGCAGTAATTCTTTCAGACTGATTTGTTCCAAATATCATGTAATTCAACAGTATCCCTGACCTGCTTTAGTTTAGAGTGGTAAGATTGACTGTAGCTATCTTAAGATACATCTAACCTATGTCAAGATGGCTACCAAAGTACCTCCCCCCTAGAGCACAACACAACTACCTTCATCTGCTCAGACACAATAGAAATAGAACCCATTGTTTACACCCCCTCAAAAGGAGTTAGCAGTGTTTTTACTGGCACAATGGGCCCTGAAATCTGTGTGGTTCAGTGGGTAGCTGTACCATCTGCTAATTCCCTGTAGTATGCCATCTAATTTCTGTGCTGCAGTGTACCAGCCCTCTCAAAGCTAGGGACACAGATAAGTAGATTGAGGTAAAAATCAAAGGACGAAGAAAGAAAAGTACTGGAGAGCTGAGATAGGCGCCTTCGGTTTGCAGCAGATGCGGACTTCAATCAATAAAATCAATAGCTAATGTTCGCTGACTGTAAAATGGTTAAAGAGGTTGCTGGCGAGTGACCATATGATGGATGGCCAGTGGGTACTAGGACTGCAGAAAGGTCAGAGGTGACTATCACCTTGAGATAGAATCTACAGCTGGCCCTCTTCCTACTGGACACTGATTGGGGTCGTAAGAGCGGCTTCTGTCAGCCTTCTGGCACATCCTAAGGAGCTGGATGACCACTAGCTGTTTTTTAAAAGATACAGCATTCCTTTTCCCTCCTTTATTTGCTTTGTAATGTGCTGATTTGCTCACTTCATCAAAATGCCAGTAAAGACACCATCCTTTCTGGGAATGGCAAAGTCAGCCTTGTTGCCCTATGGATTAAGCAAGGATATTGTAATTAATTTAGAACTGATCAATAGCTACCGATAGGTAAACACTATAGGGTGGATATAAGCAAAGGTTTAGATAACATTCAGAAGAAATGTTTTGGTTATTTCTTTGTTAAAGGATCCCAACCATAATTTCGTACTTCACACCACACTATGTTCAGTGTGTGGAAGATATGTACCTTAAAATATTATTTGTAAATCATGGCTAGATTTTACAGTATTTAAGATCAGGGTCTATGGAGAAATATGGGGTCTGAGATCATCTTAGGCCCCCATACTGTTGAGAAAATTCAGGGATAGATGTACTAAGATGGGCCCGTCGCAAACATACCATAATTTGCATTTTTGTTGTGACACTTAGCACTTTCTCGCATGCACAAAAAGAAAATATGTTAATGAAGAGAGCCACAATATGTATTTGTTGCATCTTCTTAGCGAGATCTCTAGCATTACACATTGCGAGAGTCGTGCAACATTGTTCAAATAAATAGTGGGAGTTAAGTTGTGGTTTGCTGCAGCAGTGGGTGCCCAAAGGGTAACGTCTATAGCACAACTGGCAATGAGAAAAAGCGGACTGGGAAATGCCAAATTGATGCAATTGTAAGAGTCGCAATTGTCGGCATCTCATTGCAATATTTGAGAACCCTCATTTGCACTATCTTCGGCCCTTTTTGCAAATTTATGCAGGAATGCTCATAATTACATATTCATCTAAGGCTGAACCACAAAAAAAAAACTGCTGCCGCAAAGCATTCCCTAAAAAGTCGCTAACAGCAGTGCGCATGTTTAGTACATTTCACCCAAGACTTCCAACTCGTTTGCAACAGAGTAAGGATTTAACAAAACAAAGAAGAATGAGTCATGATGAAATATCCAATGATTTTTGCCATTTATAAATCACAGTAAACTGAATCTGAGGACATTGATGTGACTGCAGATTTTCACACAGGTTGCAGCATGGTGGTGGTTGAGCTGTAGCTGTGATTGGCTGTGACCAATCACAGTTACCACAACCTGTCAGTGCCAGCTCTTGGCCAATAAGTACTTGCCTTCATTAAAGTGATCACCCCCTTACCATTTGTTTTATGAATTGCATATCTCCAGGAACCTGCTGCTGTTGGCTTTGATTAAATATAGCTACAGTACCTTCCTCTACCTAGGGTTCCACTTCCTCCAAGCATTTTTTTTACCATAGTATTCCTAAGACTTTTTTGAGGCTTGATCTGGGTGTAAAAAGACCCTTCCAAATGACTTTAATACAGCTGTTCAACATTAATTCACTGACTGTTCTTGAAGTTCTTGTTTAGCACACAGTGCCAGCTGGTGGAACAATTTTGTATCTGTGGTATATAGAATTAGATTTTTGCATATCACAGTGTGAACCTTTGTCCGAATGTGGTAATTGTGGCACATGTCAAAACTCTCTGCACAACCCTAGTAAATATCTATCGGTGTGAGTGTGCTGATGAGGGGGGCTGTGGTCAGCTGATGATGTAGCAGAAGTCGATATAAGCTTGGGTGGTATCTTTAAAGTTTACCACAGTATTTTTGAAAGACATTTTTGCACTTTCCCCATGCTTTCCCCATGGTTATGCTATGCATTTACCATAGCTTACCCTGGTATCTATGTTTTTTAATATGTTTTACCATACCTCTCTGTGCTTTACAATGCTTACATATCCTTTACTACACTTTGCTATGCTTTTCTATGTGAAACTTGTATAAGGGTACACCAGGAGTCATGTGAGAGGACATAGAACCCAACCATACATATGTGTGATGATCTGCTACTATAGATGTAGTGAGGAGTCTTGTTTCTTATTTCTCTGTGCAAAAGTGAATTATATAGATTTAACTTTTAACCATGACTGTTTATTGCACTTGTGTATTTTGAAAATAATATGGATGGGTTTATCCTGGTTAAATAAATACACTGACAATTGAAATATCCACAATACTATCACCAGCACCCTCCTTTCTATGGTCACTTGCTGACACCCAGGTCTTGTAGTACTGTGCCCACACTTAAGTGGTCCTTATCCATGTACTGACCCAGACTACCCTGCTCCTGTGCTTTATCTTAATACAGGAAAAATAGAATTATATTTTTCTCCTTATCAGCAGCCCAGCTGTGGCTTGCAGCAACATGATTGGTAATAATTTCCCAGTTCTTTTTTGTTCTCTCCCTTGGGGTAAATCCATATTTCCTCACAAAGGAAAGCCACCCCCCTCCCATCATCACCAAACCCCTGGAAAACCCTTTCTGCATCGCCTGGATCAGATTAGACACCATCTGAAATGTCAGTGCTGGATTTGAGCTGGCTGACTTCAGTGAAGCCAGAAGCACACTGATATGCTGAGGCACCACACTGGGCATGGCTTTTTCATTTCCAGAATCAGAGGAAGGACATGTTTCAGTTGAAACTGTTCCACGCTGTCATTATACTGATCAAAAACAGTGGTGATACCAAAACATAAAACCTTTTTATGATGAGCAGTTGCTACTATTCAATAACATTTTTGATTAGGCAAAGAAAGTATGGACAAATCCACAGTAACAACTCAGTTGAGGGATAAACAACCAGTTTTATTAAAATAAATAATGCTTTAAACCTCACAAACAACTCAAATGGCTGGTTTTAGACCTGATAAGCACTTTGTCTTGGAATTTAGGTAAGATAGTCTGAGATTAATAGTAGAACATGTTGAATCGCTGATGAAATCATCTAGTTCTTTGCTTTACTGGTACTGCATTCAAACATTTTTTTGTTGTTGTTTATCCCATACTGAAATACCTGTGTTTAGGGTTTTAACATTCCAATATGTAATATAGAGTTTATAATGAAATATTTGAAAAGAAAGCTTTCAATGTTATTCGGGTTCAGGGCCTACACTGCACTTCATTTGGATTGCATTCTATAGAAAACCAATTACAAATTGACAATGCTTGAAAACCAGCGTTTGATGCTGCATTCCAGTACTGAGAATGAGGCATTTGCAAGAGCTCTCAGTGCTACATGAATATTGCACAATAAACAAACAATGTTTGGATCATTATTTTATTTTATTGTTCTATCTTTTTTTCTTTTAAATGCATACATACGTCGTCCGACAGGTTCATTTTACTCAGAACAGATCCCACTGTTTTGATATTCATTTACTTTGCTACTGACCTTTGGTATTTGTGCTTATTGACGCTCTTTCTCTCCCTGCGCCATTGTGTAGAAACACCTTGAAATGTCAAGCTTTAAGAATGACTCTCTTTTTTCTCTTTCTCTTTTGTTGTGTGGATTAGCTTGGCCTTGTCAGAACACATGCTCTAGTTAGAGGCTAGAAATATTTCCCATCTGACTCCAAAGTATTGATTTTTCAGCATCAGCCACGTCTCTCAACTGCAGGGACGAAAGGTGAAAGTTCAGCCTGCAGTGGCTAGCTTTACCTTCCTATTAGTGTCATGTCCTTTCTGGGCATTTTCAGCTGATATGTCCTCTGATCCTGAGTGAAAGACAGTTACTAGCCTATTATTATATCACACTGGGCCAAGCCATGATGTTTAATGCATTCCCAGGCTCTACTTAATCAGCCTGCTTTGGTCATTAAAGCAAACCTTTTACGCTCTTGCATTGCAACCAGCCAAGCTGCCATTAAACATTTTAAAACTGAAAACTGATTTAAGATTTCTGTATAAATTTAGGAAATCTTCTGATATTTCAAGGGTTAAGCCTATGTTGTGGAGTGAGGCCCAAACAAAACTGCAAAATGGTCAGACAAAAAACCACGTACTGAAAGCGAAAAATCCATGATGATGAAAGCACAGCTTATTAAACATTTAAAACTGATATCTGATCATAACTCTTAAACCACCAATAGCAAGTCCTGAGGAATGGACATAATGCAGCCTATGGCTAATTCTCAATTATGCTGATCAGCAAAGGAACCATTCATGCAGAGTACAATTTGATATTTGGTCAATACGATTTTCATTACTTATCTTGCGTACAAAAATCTAACTGGAAAACATTAACAGGTCACACACAACTAAATAAAGTGTCAATGTTTCAAGTGACCACTCCTAAGAAAATTGAGAAAATCACAAATTGGGTATAAATAGGCTAGTGTAGTTATGCCATTGATCTATACTGTTTATATACAGCTCAATCATATCTACAGGATCTCCCCAATAAGAGCGAGGACATTTAAGGGAATATTTATAGGTCTGATAGTTTAACCAAAAAAGTTTACTATTGCACATATGTTTCTGAAGTAAGTTTCCACGATACAATATTACTATTTCTATATATTTACTTATGTAACAGTGAGAAGTTAGGCGCAAGAGGAACAATTACCACTCGATTACTCCATCTCTATAGTCTATATGATGTTTGTGTACATATTATTTTGTAAACCGCAAATAGTAATTTATTTTAAAAGTAAATATTCACACAATAAACCACTTAAATAGGATAATTAGGTGTAGGCTACATAAAATCATAGACCACAACGTAGTTTACAAATACATTTAAAAATAAATAAATAAATAAATAAATGTTACTTGCATGTCTCTTTTACTCCCTAATATTAATCTTCCTAATAAAATTACACAATATCTTTAAAAAAAAAAAGATTACATCAAAGTGCTATTTAAAATAAAACTTGAAACTAATTATTCTACAATAATTATATATTAGTGCTGGCATTTCTGTCAAACAGGAAGCTTTCTGCCGAGTTCTGCACATCACTCAGGTCTGGACGGAAACATACCCTTCACAGGACATTTTTGGTGCACCAGGAAGTCATGTCAGAGGAAAAAAATGCAGTTTACTGCAAAGTTCGTTATGTCTAATAAAGACAACTGGGGTGTTTGGATGCAAGGGAGATATATCATGATTTTAATGTTCAAACAGCAAGTAACAGACTAAACATTACATCCAAGAAAAGGTGAAATATGTACAAAACAAAGATAAGGACAACAAAAGTAAACTTTCATACCTAATAATATTTACTTTAAGCTACATTGACTTTTGGATGTAGGTTCACTGTATTAGCAATACAACTGCTGCCTGCTTGCCACAGTGTGATTGTGGGGTGACTTTTCATTACTGTTGAGTTTTTTCAGTCTGTAAATTCTAGCTATATGTATCTCTTTGCTACTCAGGCCAGAAAAGCACATTTCAAAGCACACTGACTGCTTAGAAATTAGATGTGTGACTGGTTGCATGAAGGGCACAATATTGTGAAATATTTTGTACGTTTCGTTTATATTTATTTTATTTGAACACGGGTGTACACACAACATAAAGTAACATAACATTTACAGTACTTATTCAGTAAAATCATAGATAGCCCAGATACACACACACACATACACACTATTGCAATGTACAGTGAAGAGTATCTTCCAAGGCTACTACTGTATATTATCATATGAGTATTATCATGTAATGTCGCATCTCAAACAAATATATTGACAATAAAGCCACTTATATATCTACATTTACAAGGACAGTTCCAAATACAGTAATAACAAATCAATAACACACTGAAAGCTTACACAGGAGTGACAATACAAATTTGACTTTGAGAGCTGAGCATTAACAATGCAAAGGTGCAGGGTCTGAGAGTACAACTGTGGGGATTTTCCTTTCAGCATCTGTTTGGAATAATGCAGAGAGCTTATAATTAACTTTGTATAGAACTGCATTTTGAGAGATGTTGCAAGAAGGTGGAGATGAAGTATGGGGCTTGGGATTTTCATATTGGTTAATTTGTTGAAAATTAATTTTGCAATTGATTGTGCTCATCTTACAGTACATTCTGACCAAACAACACTTGTTATGATTAACACTGGTTTATCAGATAATTTCTCCAGTCATTGAGCTGTTAAAATTGATATTGGTTTGCATGAATATCCATTTTAATTTAAATAGTTTTATTGTTCAGCTCCTGTACCAAATCACTATTTACAAATGCAGTCTATGGTAAGGATGCCCATATGGTAGGAAACAGCCCCCATGAAATAGTGAGAAAAATCAATTAAGAAATGTAAATTCTGGCAAGATATCTAACTTAGTTTTATGGTAAACCGCTGTTCGGGTCAGAAATGTAATTGGTTTGGAGTTTCACTGACAGCATACAGCTAAAGCCTAGTTTTCAGGATACTGTACATAAAATTAAAACTTCCAAATTTGTCCAACTACAATATGAACTGACTTTCAATGGGTAAATGGCAGCAGCACACTTTGCAAAACTGATTTCATTTACTGCAGCAGTGAAAGCTGTTACAATAAACAGGTGCCTTGAGAACTTTACCATTGATATCAGCTACAACATTTCATCTGTGGGTGGCAAGTGTAAATGGTGTATTCTTTCCTGTTGTTAAGGTATTATCACTAGGGGAGAGGAACTTAACAGGATTGCTAAGAGGGAATTTGCAGTCCTATAAGTAGCCATAGGATTCAGGCAGCTCAGCCTGTTTTGCATGCCTGCCACTTTTCCTGGTGCTGCCTGTTGTTGATGTCAGTGATGGTTGGGTTACAAAGTCAAAGGGAATGGAACGTTGGTGATGAAATAAAGATGTAAACATACGGCTACAGTAATATTTGCTTCTGTTAGGTTATGACCTCAAGTTCAGTTGCTTCTGCAACATTCCCCACCTCCTTCATTTATACACAGCTGCAAAACAAGATAAACAAACCAATGTGGTTCTGCCCCCTGGACGGTGCAGAAAGGTTTGAAAAACATATCCAGCCTTCCCATGCAACCTGACATTTGGTTAATGTGGTGAATTTGCATTGGGTTGTAGCTGTAGAGCATGAAGTGATATGATCATAATATTAGCACTGGCATTCTAATCTGGAAATGGTGGTGTTGAATATAGTACCCATTTAAAAAGGGGAGTTTAAGACACATACAACACATCTGTAGTTACAATAAACTTGCTGAACTGCAGTTTATTCAACCTTATTTAGAAAGTGGCCTTACAATAGTACGGCTTTACATGGAAAGCATGTGTATTTATAGCATAGCTAAGCATCAATACTGAATTGCATTCAGTGACAGAATAGGCTTATATTATATCTTAAGTTCTCAATTAATATTCAACAATTATACAGAACAGTCAAGCTCCAGACATCTAAATTGCAGAGCCTGGTTTCTTCCAGAATATTTTCTTTATGCTTGACTGCAAACCCACTTCATGGTGAACAATTTGGTCTCGAATATATCAAACCATTCTTAATCCTTCCAATCAACTGACATCAGCAGTGAGAGCCAAACTGGACTGTTTCTCGGAACAGCAGTGAAAAAACAAGTGGTAAACATTTAGAAAAAGTATTAAACTATTGCATTTGAGTAACCAAGCACTAGTGTTCATTTACACACATACTGAACACAGGAGAGGCTCAAAGCTAGTCTCTGCTTGGAAATGAAAATTCGAGTTTAACTAGAGATATTATTGTAACCTGTTTGTTGTCAATATGCTAGTAGGCCTATGTAGATAGTGTTGCCTCTCAGTAGCATAACAACTTTCTTGCATGTCCCTGATCATTTTTTTCCTGCAGATTCTTGTTGCACAGGGAGACAATCTTGAAAGGATTAGATAGACAAAATGAAAATAGTCAGGAAAACTAAACTCAGATAAAACTAAACAAAACATCAGAGGAATGATACAGGACTTGTAAGAAAAAGGTTATGCTCATGAGATGTAAATGTAGCCTTAGCTGCAGAAGAAAGGCAGCTCAAGGTATTGCATGACATGGAAGAAAGCAGATTAATCACATCTGATCCGTCACAGGGTGGCTATATATTACTTTTGAAATACACATTTTGCATTAATGCTCAACTGCCTCAGCAATAGATGGACAACCGAGAACCAATCTACGCTCAGCTTGCTGGCTCTTTGGGTGGTTAAATATATGTATTGTTTCACATGGTGCCATTGATAGGATTTCATCTATTAACAATAAAAACAAATCATAACTTAAGATTACATAGCACAGACGAGTCTAGATCACAAGTAAATTATGCAGTCTTGATAATATTTTATATAATTTGATATGCTTTTTTTTTTACATGTACCTTTATTGATGACCACTTTCGTTTGCATTTTTCTTATTCTCTATATTTATCATTGCCCCTTTTTTTTTTTGGAATGAAAAAAGTTTTAAACCAATTTACAGTAAAACCTGAACGAAAGACCATTTGTATAAGACTGTCTATAAACAACAACTTTTAGTCTCTGAAACAGGTTTGAAAGTATATTTAACCTTAAAACAATTATAACCTTGATGTAAACAACCAAAAAGTGCAAACACTATTTTCTAGACTACATGGTCGGCGAGCACCACAGCCTGCAGTTCCTGTGATGATTTAGTGGTCTTGCCCGGTCCTCAGACCATGAAACGGTGCTCCTTGCCATCGTGGACCATGAGGATGACATTGCGGTTGGAGGTCCAGATCAGTCGTGCCAGCTTTACTGCATTCTGGGAGCCGGGGGAGACGGGCTGGACTGGAGGGACCTGGTATGTTTTAATACAGCGCAGCTGAGGGGCAGAGTTCAGCATGCCAATGCTCCCCAGTAATGATGTGTTCATCTAGGAAACAAATAAACAAAAGAGAATGCATAACAATGTGTAAGGTCATTTTTGGTGTATTTACAGCTTTTTCTTTCGATTTGCTTTATTCACAAGATGATTTTATTCAAATTATGTATTATTATTAAGAAAAAATACACATTGGTATGAAGCATGCAAGCAGTTAATTATGGGAATAACATTGCCAATACTCATGTATGTGTGCTATATACAAAACAATATGGTATGTTTTACATTATTCAAACATAATTACACGTTTTCTATGCTTGTGTGTGTGGAACTTCATAATGTGGCAAAGTGACCTATCTACATACAAAAGTATAATTTTTGTCTATATGAAATCAGTGCCAATTAAAAGGTAAAAACTTCAGACTGCCAAATCTTGCAAAATATTGTGATATTGTGTTTGTCACCTGAAGAAAAAGCCTCCAGAAAATATACTTTTTAAATGCAATCCTTAATCCTCTTTATAAAAGCTGCCAACCAGAGCCATAGTAAGAGGGAAATGCCAAGCAAAGGTCCCAGGAAATCATGCATGTATTATTTCCATATTGGGTAGTCTTTAATTGACAAAGAAAGGTGGTCCAATATATATATATATATATATATATATATATATATATATATATATATATATATATATATATATATAGTACTGTGCAAAAGTTTTAGGCAGGTGTGAACAAATGCTGTAAAGTAGGAATGCTTTCAAAATAGACATGTTAATAGATTATATTTATCAATTAACTAAATGCAAAGTGAGTGAACAGAAGAAAAATCTAAATCAAATCCATATTTGGTGTGACCACCCTTTGCCTTCAAAACAGCATCAATTCTTCTAGGTACACTTGCACAAAGTCAGGGATTTTGTAGGCATATAGTCAGGTGTATGATTAAACAATTATACCAAACAGGTTCTAATGATCATCAATTCAATATGTAGGTTGAAACACAATCATTAACTGAAACAGAAACAGCTGTGTAGGAAGAATAAAACTGGGTGAGGAACAGCCAAACTCAGCTAACAAGGTGAGGTTGCTGAAGACAGTTTACTGTCAAAAGTCATACACCATGGCAAGACTGAGCACAGCAACAAGACACAAGGTAGTTATACTGCATCAGCAAGGTCTCTCCCAGGCAGAAATTTCAAGGCAGACAGGGGTTTCCAGATGTGCTGTCCAAGCTCTTTTGAAGAAGCACAAAGAAACGGGCAACGTTGAGGACCGTGAGCGCAGTGGTCGGCCAAGGAAACTTACTGCAGCAGATGAAAGACACATCATGCTTACTTCCCTTCGCAATCGGAAGATGTCCAACAGTGCCATCAGCTCAGAATTGGCAGAAAACAGTGGGACCCTGGTACACCCATCTACTGTCCGGAGAAGTCTGGTCAGAAGTGGCCTTCATGGAAGACTTGCGGCCAAAAAGCCATACCTCTGACGTGGAAATAAGGCCAAGCGACTCAACTATGCACGAAAACACAGGAACTGGGGTGCAGAAAAATGGCAGCAGGTGCTCTGGACTGATGAGTCAAAATTTGAATTATCTGGCTGTAGCAGAAGGCAGTTTGTTCGCGGAAGGGCTGGAGAGCGTACCGAATGCACCCAGACTGCACCCAGCTACCTCCAGACCCTCATCTCTCCCTACACCCCCACTCGACCTCTCCGCTCCGCCTGCACTAGAAGACTGGCTCTACCTCCTCTACGCTCCCCTGCCTCCAGAGCCCGCTCCTTCTGCACCCTCGCTCCGCAGTGGTGGAATGACTTACCTACAGATGTCAGGACCGCCCAGTTCCTGCCCACATTCCGGCGCCTCCTTAAGACTCACCTCTTCAGACAGCACCTGTAGAACTCCTCTGTTTCCCCCCTGGGACACTTTCACCCTTCCTTAAATTTGCTTTACTTACTCTTACCTGCCCCCTATTTTACTGCATTTAATCCTGTACTTCAGAGTACTGTAATCTGCCATATGTTTAAACTGTAGTATTTGGTATTTAATCATATCTTGATGTAACTGTCACTTATCTGCTGTATTGAATTGTATTTTGTCACACTTGTACTTGCTTGAACTTGTCATTGTATTTATCTTGCTCTTATTGTATTACCTGTACTGTAACACTTGAAATGTATTTGCTTACAATTGTAAGTCGCCCTGGATAAGGGCGTCCGCTAAGAAATAAATAATAATAATAATAATAGTCTGCAGGCAACAGTGAAGCATGGTGGAGGTTCCTTGCAAGTTTGGGGCTGCATTTCTGCAAATGGAGTTGGGGATTTGGTCAGAATTAATGGTCTCCTCAATGCTGAGAAGTACAGGCAGATACTTATCCATCATGCAATACCATCAGGGAGGCATCTGATTGGCCCCAAATTTATTCTGCAGCATGACAACGACCCCAAACATACAGCGAAAGTCATTAAGAACTATCTTCAGCGTAAAGAAGAACAAGGAGTCCTGGAAGTGATGGTATGGCCCCCACAGAGCCCTGATCTCAACATCATCGAGTCTGTCTGGGATTACATGAAGAGAGAGAAGCAACTGAGGCTGCCTAAATCCACAGAAGAACTGTGGTTAGTTCTCCAAGATGTTTGGGCCAACCTACCTGCCGAGTTCCTTCAAAAACTGTGTGCAAGTGTACCTAGAAGAATTGATGCTGTTTTGAAGGCAAAGGGTGGTCACACCAAATATTGATTTGATGTAGATTTTTCTTCTGTTCACTCACTTTGCATTTTGTTAATTGATAAATATAAACTATTAACATGTCTATTTTTGAAAGCATTCTTACTTTACAGCATTTTTTCACACCTGCCTAAAACTTTTGCACAGTACTGTATATATATATATATATATATATATATATATATATATATATATATATATATATATATATATAGTGATCGAGCAACCACTCACTCCTGTTCGTTGCCTCTTTCAAACAGACCCAGCACACAGAGAAATGGAGTTTAAGCGCTTACAATCTATTTTTAATAAACAAAAATAAACTAAAACGAAAACAAACACCTAGCTCTCCTCGAGCACTAACTAAACAGACCAGGAACCTAACTAAAAACAGGACAGCTAAACTGTTTTCCTGTTAAAACAAACACAACAAAAACTACACACAGTACCTTTTTTTTTTCTCGATACGCTTGAGCGACCGAAGAGAGGAAGGATTAACCCCCTCCCCCACTGTTACTACTGCACTTGGATCATATAATCATAAGGGGAAAAAACAGTAAATACTGTAATTAATACAATGCCTGCATTTGTTGCAGTGTTAAAACATGCAGTAGTTGCTATTACCTTTGTAGGCTGGCTCAGCGGCAAAACAGTGTCAGAGACTGTAAATCACAGCATCTCTAGCACGGAGTGTGCCAGCGTGGCTGACATTTTCACAATTTAAATCATCTTGAGTAATAACCCTTTTAAGATGACTAATGTTACTGATTTTCCTGCATTAAGAGTGCAGAGTACAATGCAGGAGGAGGAGATATCACTCCATCTTAAGGTTGAAAGGAGTCATGTAAAGAAAAAAAGAGTGCATATTTTATAAATAGCATTTTAGCTTTACAACATTCCCATAAGAAATGTATTACTTTATCCATCTTAAAAACAGAATGTGTTTGGCAGAAGTGACCCTTTCTTTTATCATAAAGTGGAAATTTTCACTTTCTGGGACAGCTGAAGACTCAAAGGGCACATACTGTTATTAATGGTCAGTTTCAATGGCTTCAGTACAATATGGAGCGATGAACCACACTGTCCAAGATTTTCCGGAATTTAAGATATGTTCAGTACTGTGAGTGTCCATGCTATTTAGGAACAAAAGCTAGGGTTTTAATCCACAACATTCTGCAATGAGATCCACAAGGAAAAGCTCCCAGCTGTGAATGGGCCTTTGCTATTAATGAAGTCCACAGCCGTTGTGACACTGATCACATCACCCTTGAGAACCAAATGTATTTATCAGATGAGCCTGAATGATTTTAGACATTCTTTTTTTTTCTAAAGAAGATCTTCAGTAGCCAAAAATTTCAATTGCATTGATTGCTGCAATTAGTATATATTTGGCCCAGTGTTAGTGCACTGTGTCTTTGTGTGGAGATACTTTCTGAATTACACTGGGACTGCTTGCAGTTTTTAGTATATGTCACTGCAATACAATGGGTTACCAAGATTTCATTTTTATCCCATCAGAGTGCACACACTAGGTCTGCTACGACTAAAGCAAAAATCGATTTTTCAATTGATTCCATTTCCATTCTTCTTTATAAACATTGATATAAATACTGGATAATCGATTTAATAATTACATTTTCGTGCCATTTGTCTCCACCCCCCCCCCCCCATGATTATTTTAATATCATTGCTGCAATGGAGCAATGGACAGTACAATCATCAATATTTATTCAAACGATTATATTTTGTGTGTCCAATTAATTGATTGCTATTTGGAGGCTTAACTGACAGCCCTAGTGTGTGACCCAGCATGTACTATGACATTTAGCATAATTTTAATTTCACATGACGGCTCTGGAGTGCATACAATTGCTATTAAAGGGTACTGATATCAGCATACTCAACAATTCTATATTACAATCATGTGTCTCGTAAGCAGGCAACTGGATATAAACAATAGCTTTAGAGAGGTTGTTCAGTCTTCATGCACATTAGGACTACAATTGTATGTCAAACTTTCATTTCTGCCACCTGTCCACTATGAAAATGAGATGAAGTTGAAAATCAAACTGTTTCATGGCCACTGAAAGATAAACTATGCCTAGCTAGAGAATGTATGCCAGAGACATGTGACCAATAAGTTTGGGGTTTCATTAAGTGACTGGATTCTTCTGAGTCATCTTATTGTTTTAATATTAGAAATATATAGTATGTGCACACAGGCCTCTTGTCACGTATATTCCACATGCAGTGTTGTTTATTTGCTTCTCAGCCATATTGTTTGTGTTCATTAAAACAAATAAGAATACTTTTGTTTTACTGTAAAACCAAGTTTTTGTACAGTCGTTCAAAGTAACAGTTACAAAGCAAGGCGGTAGTTAATGCATACCCCAAAAGTTAGCATTGAAGTATGTGCAGTATTTATTGAACGTACTCATGACTCAAGGTAATGTAGCATTTGACTCACCCAAAACACATGTTCCTCACTTGGGGCCCTATTCATAAACGTACTTGCCAACTGCTGTAATAAAACGAAAGTCGTCCATATTGCTATTCATAAAACGGGCGACTGTCACAAAGCATTTTATGAATGGGTATACAGTCGTTCAAGAATGAAAATCCGCCTCTTTTTGATGACATCATCAGCATTATTAATGTTCCCTGGTGGCGTCGGTAGCTGTTGCAAAAAGAAAAACAGAATCCACCGACAGTAGCCTACTACCGAAACTGAGTCTGCAGCTGCCAGTCACGGGCAGTTTGCAAAACCTGATTCCGATGCCCCTTCGTCTGCCAAAAATTCAGGACATGTCATAATTTAGAAAAAAAAAAAAGTATTTTTTAAATAAATACTTTGCATTTTCGTTTTGTTTGGCAATGATGGTAAACACATAAGATATCCATTCTTAACTGCAGGACCAAAAATAAATAAATAAATAAATAAATAAATAAGCAAGCACTGTAGGAGGACGTTTGAATAATATTGTAATTCTATTAATAATAATAATAATAATAATAATAATAATAATAATAATTTTGAAAACTTTAAATGTTTAATCTTACAAATTCTCAACTATTCTTCTTCTTCTTCTTCTTCTTCTTCTTCTTCTTCTTCTTATGAAAATAAACAGGCTCACACAGGCAGCATTCATCAAAACTGTTTATTGTGAATACAGGTAAAAGAAATAAAAAGAAAAGGACCACTGTCAGGCACGGATCACGACAAAGAAATAATAATAGTCTCTCAGTTGCCCTCCGCTTCACAGCGCTGTTTCAAAATGATTATGCCAGAGTACATGTTCTTGTGTGAGTATATATTTACATTAAACATTTTCCTTCATATAAAGCTACAGATTATTATTTTTTCTTTCAAAATAGGCTTAATAGTGTTAAACTGTGTAACAGAGCAAGTGTCTTTAAAAAAAATAGTCTGCCGAGGCTGTCGTTAGTTTAGACATGACTGTAGAAAGCGTTCAATAACTCCTAGTTATCGACAGCATTTTGCTGTCGTTCACTCTTATAAATAGCAGGTTGACGCACAGGACCGATGAAAACTTTATGCTAAAGAGGTAATCATTAACCTTTCTATCAATTCATTACAAACATGCCTTCATAGACAAAAATCATTGCCCATTAACAACGCATCTGAATTCTCTCTTATGAATAGCAATTGCTGTTAAATAGGTAGCTATGGACGAAATCCGATCATCTCATTTCAACAGGCGTTACCCCTTTATGAATAGACCCCATAGTGTCTAAATTGGAGAGTAAATTTCTCAATGACCCACAACATTATCTGGAGACCTGTATGTGTGTGCATATACAGTGTGTGTATATATATATATATATATATATATATATATATATATATATATATATATATATATATATATATATATATATATATATATATATATATATATATATATATATATATATATATATATATATATATATATATATATATATATATATATATATATATATATATATATATATATATATATATATATATATATATATATATATATATATATATACATATACAGATGAACCCGTTTTATATACCCGTTTCAACTCGCTTAATATATTTATCACAATTTTTCAAAAACCACTCGCCATGTACCACAGGTTCTTTGAGAAATGACCTCTCTTAATATCATCTCACAAACCCGCATATTGTCATGTTTTGTTCAGCCTGTCAAATGCTGAGGGGTCACTCCAAACCAACTCAACCAGTGCCGTCTCCCGTCCGTCTCAGATTTTCCTAGAAAAATTCACCTGGGGGTTTTCAGACACTCTGTTCAGAAATGATGAGAAAGGGACCTTGACCAGAAAAATCACCCTGGGAGCAACTTAGAGGCTACCATCATGTGTAGGACCTTGTTCTACTTGTAATGAATAGGGCTTTTCAGAAAAAAAAAACAGCACCCTAAAATCCAAAATCCCTGGTTATCATAATATTTTGCTTGATGCTTGTAGATCTCATCAACATCTATCCAAACATATGTTTGGGGGATTTTCTGGAGCCCCCCCACGCAAGTTATTATGACCTAAACTTGGTACAAATAGCAAAAATTCAAATTTCAAGAGGGTTTAATGACCAGTGGTGGGACTTTTTCACAGAATTTGGAAGACTGGTACCTAAGGGTCTTATAGCAATACTTACATTTTAGGACCCACATCCCCTACAGGGTAAAGGGTTTGGCTGAAGTTCGAATAAAACTTGTTAGTTACCACTCGTCTGGCAATTTGAGTATGGTGGTCCTAGTATTTTTTTTTCTGAAAAGCCCTATTCAATAAGAGTCGAACGAGGTCCTACACATGATGGTAGCATCTAAATTGCACCCAGAGTGATTTTTCTGGTCAAGGTACCTTTCTCACTTTAGGTTGAGCTTTGCAAGGTCACAGGTCGAAGGGGACATTTTTAAAAAATAATGGCACTCATTTCTGAACTCAGCATGTCAGAAAACCCCCAGGTGAATTTTTCTAGGAAAGTCTGAGATGGACGGGCAACGAAATGTCCCTTTTCTCGTTGGCGTGGAATGACCCTGAGTGGCTGAGCTTCACTAAGTAACCACAGGATAGAATTAATTTCCACCGCAACTGTAACAGGGAGAGACCTGTACTGACTCTTCTGATGTGTTTGAAGTGCTGCAGGAAGAGAGCAGCAGCCCGTCAATATTCGCCTGTCAGTCATGGCAGTGACACGGAGAGGTGGGAGAGTGGGTGTGCGGGCTCTCCTTCTCTCTGAGTGGCTGAGAGGCGGGTCTTGGGGGGATTGCTGGCCCTATAAAATAATATTCAGTTGTTCCCTCAGGTATGCCCTTCTAAGACGTGCTGAGCATGCGGAAGCTCTGGTCCAGGACCGAGAACGGCTGGGAAAGAAATCCCAACGAAAAAGAAACCCAAAAGAAAAAGTGGTAGCGGGGGAAACCGTGGGCAGACCCCTTAAGTATTTGTATAGCAGGCTGAGGGAGCAGCTAGTGTAGGGCCGGAGACCGGGCCGTCTTGGTAGCGGCGGTTGGGGAAAGCTGCCGGCGCAGCACCTTTTATTTTGTAGTTTTGTTTATTGTGCTTTATTTTCCCTGTTCCTTTCGCCTTTGATTATTCCTGTGTTTGAGCACCTGTACTCTGTACCGCTCGGTATAGTTGTGGCTCTGTCTGTACCATCGCTGGTAAGACAGACCACAGACAACAGCGCCCTCTGTGGGCTGAAAAAATTACGCTCCCATAATAAAACTGGGCACCTGTGCGGTGTTCCCCAAATCACCTTTGTGTCTCCTGTGTGTCAGTGAACTACCCACCACCCTTCCACACGTGGTGTCAGATGTGGGATTCACTGGCACTGCCCCTTTAAGCAGTGCACACAAAATGGATGCCACCCAGTTCGCGGAGATGCTGGATCTCCTGCACCAGACCCTGACTGCTGCCGTGCAAGGGCTGCTAGACCGGCAGGACCTGACCCCAGGTTGATGAGACCAACCAAAATGGCGGCAGAGGATCGACCCGAAGCCTACCTTGAGGTGTTTGAGGCCCTGGCGACCTCTGCTGGGTGGGATCAGGCCCAATGGGCCAGTTACCTCTTGCCCCAGTTAACAGGGGAGGCACAAGCAGCGGCGAGGGCGCTGTCTCCCGACGGATGATGGACTACCCCAAGCTAAAAGCCACCATCCTGAATCGCGTGGGGCCACACAGGAGGGATATCGGAGGAAGTTTCGGGCGTGCTTCTCGCCGAGGAGCACCCCAGAACCATTGCCCATCGCCTGAGCGACTACGCCATGGGGTGGTTAAACCCGGATCGACCACGAAAGCCAGGCTGGTGGAAATTATCGTTCGGGCGGTTTCTGGAGTGTTTAGCTCGGAACCCGCGGCTGTGGGTACAGCGGCAGGCACCCGCCACCCTGGATCGGGTGGTCGCATTGGCAGAGCAGTACCAGGCAGCCGAACCAACGCCAGCCAGGCTGCCTGGGCGAAGCACGGTGGGATCATCCGCACCACCGGCCCCGGATAGGGCGAAGGGACTAGGGGAAGGGGTGTACGAGGTTTTGGATGGGGGGGGGCGGTGAGAGCTCCCGGCCCGGGAACCGGGGCAGCGTGGGGTCCCCCATGGGCTGCTGCGGTGTCGGACCGGGGTCTCGCACGGCAGGTGACGCAGGTGCATGTAGGATTGTGTCCTCGATTGCCAGTACCAGTAGTTCTGGGTCGGGACTGTGGGCAGTTTAAGGATTGGTTAACTGCTCTGACAGCCCCGTCTTCCCTATTGGCTAAGAAGGAGGAAGTAATTGGAGAAATCTTCCCCTTCCGTGACCCGACTTGGTTTTGCCATAGATTTAGACCCCGAAAAACTAAACGGGAACGTCGGGCCGCTAAGAATGAGGGTTGGCAATGGAAGGAGTCCGAGAGGTTTCAGGTGGGGGCGGTTGGTGAAGAGTCGGGGAGGCTGCGGAGCCAGCACAGGGTCTGGCTCGGCTGCCTCCGCTCCGGACCGACCGACCCGAGCTGGAAGCCATGGGAGCTGATTTTTTAGCTCGTTCCCGTGACTTCCGACTCGAGCAAGGGTGTGACGATGTGCTGGGCAGGCTCTTTGACCAAGCAGCGGTGGTTAATGGTCGTGTGGTCGAGCCCAGACGCGTCGCCATATACCCTCACTTTGAAATTAATCGAGACCTTCTGTATCTTGTTGAAAAATTACCCCAGACGGGGGAGGTGCGTCATCAGTTGCTCATTCCTCAGCCCTTTAAGGAGGATTTGCTGCAGCTTGCTCACGCTATTCCCCTGTCTGGTCATTTAGGAAGGGACAAAACCAAAGCGAGGCTTGTGACACGGTTCTATTGGCTGGGGTTGGATGGTGACGTCAGACGGTTTTGTGAACGGTGTGGGGAGTGTCAGAAAGCTAGCCCTAGAGCCATCCCACGAGCACCACTGGTGCCTTTACCCCTAGTGGAAGCTCCGTTTGAGCGTATTGGGATGGACGTAGTGGGGCCATTGGAAAGGAGTGCGGCGGGATACACACACATATTGGTTATTTTGGATTACGCAACGCGTTATCCAGAGGCCATTCCCTTCCGATCTATGTCCGCTAAGTCTGTTGCCAACCAGCTCGTGAAGGTTTTCTCCCAGGTGGGGATCCCCAGGGAGATACTGACCGACCAAGGCACCAACTTTATGTCCCGGCTAATCCGCGGAACATGTAAACTTTTGGGGATTAAGACCATTAGGACCTCGGTGTTTCATCCTCAGACCGATGGTCTTGTGGAGCGCTTTAATAAGACCCTTAAGAACATGTTGCGCAGATTTATTCGTAGTGATGTGCGTTACTGGGACCAGCTGATTCCTCCCCTTCTCTTTGCGATCAGAGAGGTACCCCAGGCTTCCACGGGCTTTTCGCCATTCAAGCTGTTGTATGGGCGAAGACCCCGGGGTGTACTCGATCTGGTCAGAGAGATGTGGGAGGAACAGCAGGATAATTCGACCAATACAGTCCGGTATGTGTTGGACCTGCGCAAACGTCTTGAGTCTGTAGGAAAATGGGCACATGACAACTTGCAGCAGGCTCAGCACAGACAGGAGACACAGTACAACAGAGGAGCCCGGTTACACACATTTCAGCCAGTGGATAAAGTACTTCTATTATTACCCAGTTCTGAGTCGAATCTTCTGGCTAAGTGGCAAGGACCCTTTGAGGTTACACGCCGGGTTGGGAAGGTGGACTATGAGATCTGCCAGCCGGAGCGACGGAGAGAGAAACACATTTATCATATAAACCTCTTGAAGCCCTGGCTGCAACCGGAGGCATTGGTAGTGGCGCAAGCGAATGACGTCCCAGATCTGGGACCTGATCTTTCTGTGCTGGGGAGAGAAGGGAGGGTACAGATTGCGGAGAATCTGACACCAGCACAGAAGGGTCAGGCTCGAGCTCTGGTGATGGAATTTCCTGATGTGTTTTCTCCGTCCCGGGCAGACTCGAGTAGCCCATCATCACATTGACATTGAGCCGGGGCCAGTTCGTCAGAGGCCATACCGTATACCTGAACGTAAAAGACAGGTAATAAAGACGGAAATTGATGAAATGCTTCAACTGGGGAAATAGAAGAGTCCCAAAGTGACTGGAACAGTCTGGTTGTTTTAGTGGATAAGCCAGACGGGTCCACTCGATTTTGCATTGACTTCAGGCGAGTTAATGAGAAATCGAGGTTTGATGCTTATCCCATGCCCCGGGTAGATGAGTTGCTGGAGCGTCTGGGCACGGCTCATTTTATGACGACACTGGATTTAACGAAGGGGTACTGGCAGATACCCCTGACCCCAGAATCCAGAGAGAGGACAGCGTTTTCGACTCCCTTCGGGTTGTACCAATTTAGGACCATGCCCTTTGGGTTGCATGGAGCACCAGCCACTTTCCAGCGGATGATGGATCGTGTTTTGCGACCCCATCAGCAGTACGCTGCTGCTTACATAGATGACGTGGTTATCCACAGTGAGGATTGGCCGAGTCATCTGTGTAAGGTAGCGGCGGTATTGCAATCCTTGCGGGAGGCTGGGCTCACTGCTAACCCAAAGAAATGTGCCATTGGGAAGAGTGAGTCGGAGTATTTGGGGTATCGAGTAGGGGGTGGCCAGATCAGACCGCTGATTGCTAAGGTGAAAGCCTTGGCTGACTGGCCGGTCCCTACAACCAAAACCCAGGTGCGCTCTTTCTTGGGACTAGTGGCTATTACCTGAAGTTCATCCCGAGCTTCGCCACGCTTGCTACTCCCTTGACAGACCTCACCAGGAAGGCTGCCCCAAATATGGTTCAGTGGACGGAGCCATGCCAGAGGGCCTTTCTCGCTCTGAAGCGAGACTGTGTAGTAAGCCAGTGCTCAATGCTATGCAGTCCGGATTTCAGTAAGAGGTTCACCCTGCAGACGGATGCGTCAGAGACAGGTCTCGGGGCAGTGTTGTCTCAGGAGGTGCGGGAAGTGAACACCCTGTCCTGTACATCAGCAGGAAGCTCCTTCCCCATGAAAAGAACTATAGTACCATCGAGAAGGAGTGTCTCGCAGTAAAATGGGCAGTCGAGTCACTCGGTTCTACCTCCTGGGCGACACTTCACCTTGGTTACAGATCATGCCCCTTAACATGGCTTCACCGGATGAAGGATAGCAATGCCAGAATCACGCGGTGGTACTTGGCCCTGCAGCCATATGCCTTCAGGGTTGTCCACCGAGCAGGAAAGCTGCATCAAAACGCAGATTTTTCTCTCGGGAAGGCATGGGGATGTAGGATTTTCGAATGGACCGGTGGTGCCATTCTGAGGGGAGGATATGTAACAGGGGAGACCTGTACTGACTCTTCTGATGTGTTCGAGTGCTGCAGGAAGAGGGCAGCAGCCTGTCAATATTCGCCTGTCAGTCATGGCAGTGACACAGAGAGGTGGGAGAGTGGGTGTACGGGCTTTCCTTCTCTCTGAGTGGCTGAGAGGCGGGTCTTGGGGGATTGCTGGCCCTATAAAATAATATTCTGTTGTTCCCTCAGGTCTGCCCTTCTAAGACGTGCTGAGCGTGCGGAAGCTCTGGTCCAGGACCGAGAACGGCTGGGAAAGAAATCCCAACGAAAAAGAAACCCAAAAGAAAAATAGTGGTAGCGGGGGAAACTGTGGGCAGACCCTTTAAGTATTTGTATAGCAGGCTGAGGGAGCAGCTAGTGTAGGATGGAGACCCGGGCCGTGCGGGTAGCGACGGTTGGGGAAAGCTGCCGAGCGCAGCACCTTTTATTTTGTAGTTTTGTTTATTGTGCTTTATTTTCCCTGTTCCTTTCGCCTTTTGATTATTCCTGTGTTTGAGCACCTGTACTCTGTACCGCTCCCGGTATAGTTATGGCTGTCTGTACCATCGCTGGTAAGACAGACCACAGACAACAGCGCCCTCTGCGGGCTGAAAAGAAATTACGCTCTCATAATAAAACTGGGCACCTGTGCGGTGTTCCCAAATCACCTTTGTGTCTCCTGTGTGTCAGTGAACTACCCACCACCCTTCCACAGCAACTAACAACTAATAAACAAACTGTTTCGTTCCAGTTAATGATAAAAACTTATTTGTCCTGTAGTAAACTATATGCGTTTGTTTAAATGTAAAGAACGATTAAACGTACAGTATTAAGACTCTTTAATTCACTGTTAGTTTTCTTAATTTTTTTCTCGCAATTGTAATGTGCTGTCATAGGCAAACATGAAACCCGGTTTATATCATGACCCGCTTTATATCACAAATTATGCCTGCAAGGCAATCATGATATAAAGCGGGTTCATCTGTGTGTGTGTGTGTGTGTGTATATATATATATTAACTTCTTACCTGCCAGAAGGAAATATGACTGTCTGCATTTGAATATGTAGCTAGGTACCGCCCATCTGTAGCAAATGACACTGCCGTTATGGGTCCCTTATGACCATGGATCGTCTGTAAGGAGGAATGAAAGGGTGTTAGTTCAGTTAATCAACAGTGTGCTTCTACACTGTAAATACTCACGTGGACCTACTAAGGACACAATTAGGAAAACATTACCTTTTTTATGAAGAATGCAACATGGGTATATTCATGTTAACAAGAGAGAAGACACATACAATTAGTGAGCTTTCAGACAGTTTAAGAACCACACTGCCACATGCCCAATGCAATGCAGTCACCAATAGAACATTTGGTTCAAACTCCCAAAGAAATACCTCACAAAAGGAGTTATTTTTTGAACATTTGATTACTAATTTACTATACACTCAGATCAATGGTTCTCTTCACATTCCATTAATGTACTTCAGTGGAGCTTTTTATATTTGATTGATACTTAAAACAGACCACAGATCACAACATTGCAACAAAAATAAGGCACATAATTCTGCCTCTGTGTGTATAACTTAGCGACACTCATTTTATTAACCAATATAACACAAATTGCATTATGATGTGAACTGAGGGCCAGAACTCACACAGGCCTATTAAATCTACCAGCATAAATACTATTCAGAATCCAGACTCACCTTGGCAACCACTGTACTAATGCAGCTAAAGGTTTACTTTATAACACAAAATGAGCAAATCTCAGATATATGCACATATATGCACATATCTCATAAGAATGTATTAGAACAGACACCCCCTTTAGGATAATGTATACCTTTCATTGACCAAGAATAAGATAGGAAACTGGTGCATTTGTACAGAGGGAAATCAGAGAATCAACTGCAAAATAGATGCAAATATGCTTATGTTAATGCTTTATAAGAATGCTCTCAAAATGACAGGTTTACCTCGAGAGGCTGGAGTCTCGATTAAAGGTTGATATTTATCATAATAACTTGCTAAAGTTAGTAAACTGAGTGCAAATGTTGTTTGCGAAAAATGTGTGCATTTTAGCCTTAGCGGGAATGCTGATTATAACCCTATAAGGGTAATTAGTTTATGACAATGAAACAAGCCTGTCAACAAGATAGACAATAACACTGTTTTTTTTTTTTATCTCATTCTATCTTTAAAATATCAATATACTTTCAATTATTCTGTCAGCCTATCTTGCAAAGTTTGTGACAGTACTCTGTAGTGAAAAGTACAATATCAGTACATGATTAGTTAACGTAATAAGCCAATTTTAGCCACGGGCATGGACAGAACAATTAACTTCCACGTACCATAACATGCCACAAAGGCTCGTCAGGGGACAAGACTAACAATAACCACATTCATTTTTAAATACCAACAGATTTATTGCTGCAGGTACTGTAATTTTGTGATGTTAGCTTGTGGACTTTGGAATCAATTAGCAAACAATTAAACCATGAAATAACACAACAGGAATATGGGTACCAGGATCCTGTTGAATAAATGCCAAAGTCTACCAGATCTCTCACTTGATTTCCAGTCAAAAGAATAACAAACAGACATGTTGTAAATCGACAAAAAAGCAATCTCAGCTTAAACGTCTATTGACAGGCACAAAAAAACAACTGGGATTAACCACATTTTTAGATAAATAGAGCAATGGTAAGCTTCCCCCCTGTTTAGAATTTATATATACAAAATAAAAAATAATAAAAAAACTCTCTTCTCTGGATTTTTTTTGATGCCTGGCACATGCTGGAAGCATGAAGTGACCTTGAGCGGCAGTACATGAAAATACATTTATCACTAAAACTGCACGCTGGCTGTAAGTCAATATCTGCCTCTCATTTGTAAAGAGGTTCCCTGCTGAGATACCCTCACTGCGATTCACTTCCACTTCCTACAGAAGACAACAAGCTTGCAAATAAAACACCTTCTTTTCTGAATCCTACACAGTCATACTAAATTAACTGACAGATGCGGCCATCCAAGTATTACTATTTATAACAAAGGCCTGTTTACCAATACTGTGGTAGATTTGAAGACTTGCACGCCTGGTGAGTTTAAAGGTGTAGTGCCCCATGTGTTTCTTCTTTCAGATAATGGTTAAAATACAAGAGCTGATGTGTCATCTAGTTTAGTATAGATTGATTTTCATTGAACACAAACTCACAAACTGAGACAAATTCAAGTTATGTTATCTTTAAAACATAGTCAGCAGCAATTAATCACGGCTGTGAAAGGAGCTACGTCACTGTAAATTGTTGATATTGCTTAAGAATGTGTATAACAGCTCATATTCGGAATATACCTTTTCCTTAAAGACAATAAACATGGAGTTTCATGGGGTATTACATGATTTAACTGAATAAATAATGGAGAATCGAATCAAAATGCTCATCACAAAATAACATTCTTTGTTGTCTAGAAGATGCTTTGCATGACTGTGCATAGTACTGTACTTAGACTACATGCTTTGATTTTAAGTGCAATTACAGAAAATTACCTAAGTTCACAGCGACTTTGTTATGAAAACACAACTGTGAAGAAGATCCTACATCTCAGTGGGTTCTCATGTTTTAAGATTTCTAATAGACACTGTATTCAGGTAAGTCAACTATATATTGTGATTAAATCACCTTATTTTAAAAAATGAACTGATTTAAAACATTGAAATTAACACTATAGGGTCCGCCCCATGTTAATAATCCCGCTGACCACCTGGCCCTTTAAATCTTTTTACTCGGGCACTGTACTATTTATTTTTTTTTCGTGAGCGCATTTGTTTGATTACAATTGCACTTTCTGTTAAAATCTTAATAAAATCTCATATTAGCGGTCATACTGTCTGCTACAAAACTCCCCAAGAAAATACAAAAATATGGTCTATTGCTGGATATGGGACTTTACAAATAGGAAATGCATTCTTAGCTAAGCAATTCCTGACTTCATAATCAATAACATATAATCCTATAAAAAAGGAAGCAGGGTGCATTAGAAATAATGCAAGACAGGGCTTTTTAATTAAAGTATGAATTCCTCACTCTCCCAACATCAGCCTTTCACAAATAAAACTGTGCAAGAGCGTATTGGTTTTAAGTTGCCAGTTTGCTTTCTGGAGTTTAATGAATACTATATTACAGTCGAGTAAAAAACTTGGAATATGATTCCAAAAAAAAACACTTTCAGTGGGGTATGTTTAAAAAAATAATACAGATAAAATTTTATACCTGTACCTTAAACTTTGGGTTATGCATGTTCAGCTATTGACACGTGTTTGTATACACAGGTACCAGTAATAATTAACATTTTCATCAGTCTCCAGAAATCTCCTCCAAGCTATCTGTCGCTTGCTCCCAGTAGCTTTCCCTGCGCTCAGGCCAGATCACTAGAGGCCTCCTGCTTATTATATTCTATAAATAGAGACACTGTGCTCCGTGTTTCCAATTACTGGTGTGGCTATCCCTATTATGGCACTCTATTGAATTATTTCACTTCAGGAGGGGAGGGCTTACAGTAAGGCCTCGTAATCAGCCAGTGAAAGATGTGATATTATACAGAAGAATTGTTTCTTGCTGGAGGCCAAATCAAAGAGTGTGCACTCCCTCCTTCATTCTGTGGGTGTTTTTGTATAATAAGAAAGCTTTTTATTTTGATTAGGAAGGTATTTACATGCTTAATTGTTTGAATATGATGTCTTTGTGAGCTTTAGGGAGGCAGTCAAATGGTCTCAGAAATACAAGGTTTAGACAAGTGCTGTGGTGACAGCTTTGTAAAATTACTGCCACAAAGGGGATCACTATGTCACAGTGTTTGATCCTTATAATCCGGAAACCAGACAGGTCATATGTCCACAATATGGCAGCGTGAAAGTGAGAGTTTCAGTATTTCAGAAGGTTAGCTTCTGATACTTTCTGTATGCTAGTAGCGGAAGATATTGTTGGATAACAGAACCTGACTGTCGTGGACAAGCCATGAGGGTTATGATGAGGGCTGTTTAAGGTGATCAACAGCCAATTTCTTTTCAAAAGTTTATTTTATTTGACCACATTTTTATGTAAGGTCTGGGGTTTCTGGATACTAAATACAAGACAAAAAAATCAGTGTACTTATAACAATGTAATTTATAACAACTTTTGAAATGCTGAGGGGCAAATTGTAGATACTCCACTTCTACTCCTTCCTCCAGCAGTCACTATAGGCAACGGTGCTGAGGGGCTATGTGAAATCACAGGTGACAGACAGCAGCTTGACTTAAAGCACCAGGGCTAATGTGCTTTTATTCAGGTCAAGCAAGGTCAAGTTAATCTGAACATCTAGCTCAGTAATTTTCTGTATGTATGAATGATCATTTTTGTTATCATATCTCTTTTGCTCATATGACTATACCATCTGCTAGTATCATATCAACATTAATTGAAGATAATTATTAAATAACAGTCCTGCTTATTTTCTGCTCTTTGGTGTTCAAAATACACATCTTAAGGAAAGTTGTTTTCATTGAAGATTGTTCATACACCAGTCAATCACACCTAGTCACAAACATAATCCATATCACTTTGAAGACATTTCTTAGTGATCAATAACTTTAATCTGAAGGGGTAATTGTAGCAATAAGTGTCTGTATGAACAGTCAGGATCACATGGTGACGACTTATTATTATTACAGACTCCTTTGTTGCTAAATCTGTTTCTGTTTGCTATATATGTTTGCTGTTTTCAACAGACTGGGCTTGGTCTTACTAAAAAAACGCCTTCAAACATTCATTCATGGCAATTCTATCACACATATTCAAAATTTAAGATACTGACCTAGTTAAAGATTATTAAAAAATGACTACACAGATGAAAAATAAAAATAAACAGGGTAACAAAAGATGAAGGTGTTTCTAATTTATAACTGTTCTCATCATGGCAGCTGAGGAAATGTATTTCATAAAATAAAACATCACTTCATTAAGAAGCACTCACGGCTAGCACCTGATCTTGTCCAGACTTTTCCCAGGGTGAACTTGTGTCACCAAGAAGCTCAGCAAGACACACTGCAGCTATTCTAATAAAACTCACTGTCCAGCTCACTCTCCCAGCTACAGTATACATCATTTAACATTCAAGCCACAAAGATTACAGCAATAAAAGGATGGCAAAAACAGGGGCTTGAGGGCTGGCAAAAACACAGGGCAAGAGTGGAATGCCAAACACCGAGTACAACAATGATTCAGATAGGGAGTTGCATACAGAAATTACATAAACAGTAAACACTGGCACTGTTGCCATAACATACATTCTAGACATCATCTACATATAGATTATGCCTTCATTTTATTATTGGTTAGCATTTGTACTTAAAATTCAATACAAACTGACTTTTGAAATGAGTTTGTCTAGATATTTTAATATTTAATGGTCTACATTAAGGAGTTATTTTAAGATAATATGGCAAATATTAAGATTAGTGCATTCTCAGTACAGGGATAGCTGCAAAAATCATCATGCATATACTGTCCATTGACTCTATATGGCCAAGTGTTGCTTTAAGGCAGGGCTCTTCAACACGTTTTTAAGGGAGCCAGATTGGAAAAAAGTTAAAAGTAGGCAGGCCAGAAGTATTTAACTCTGCACATTTTTAAGCAATATAATAAATATGATATCACGTAATGTTAGTATATACATTTTAACATATAAATAGTACTTTAATAATAGAACAGTGTGAACATTTAACAGAGTATGATTATATACATTTTAAAATGTATGTAACTGTTAATACTACAACTACTATACTATAATATATACTGTATTATACAGTCTGAGAGCGAGAACTCTGTGACAAATGTGGCTGTAAGTAAGGTAATGATGTGACTGAAAAATTGTAAAATGCACACAAAAACTTTAAATCACACAATACGTGAGTGTGCCACTTTAACCAAATAAACTTGTCTTTGTTTCTATTCTATCTCTGACACAAAAATGAAAACTTGAGTAAGTTCAAAACAAACAGATGAGTCCCATGGAAAGGGATAACAGCAGCATGTGGGAAATTTATGTAATCATGTTTCTACATTTTGGTTAATTTTCCAAATAATTACATTTTATGTTTCTGACAAACTGTTAATCTCCTTTGTATTGTATACTTTTAATGAATCTCAAAAACATTGGATTAGGAAAAGAAATCTACATTCATGTATTCACATTAAACTGACATTTCTTTAAAAATAAATACTCTATTGTACAGTGTATATAGGTTTAGAATTAAGAATAAAGTCTATAGGACAGCGCACACATACAGTATTTTTGAAAATAAAATTACTGTGCATTTTAGTACCATTGAGTGCTTGTCGTATTAGTCATGTATGATATAATGACCATAAAGATTTTGCAGTCAATATTTTTTAAATGAATGTATAATGAAAAATAAATGCACAAAAAACAATGTTCTCCTGTCCATACATTAAAATTGACATTTGAATACCTGATGTCAGTGAGTATACAAAACGAAAAACGACTAGACATTTATACTTCAGAATTTTACAAAATTGCACTTCTTTCCTTGAGCCACCTTAATCACATTGTATTCCTTAACTACTGTCACACAGTCATTGCACAATAAACACATTGGCTTTGCGTTCGGTACAGTTGGCAAAATAAATAAGTATTTATTGGTCCACTTATTGTTGAATCTATGATTTTCACAATCAAGTTTTCTCTACTTGCTAGCTGTGTTTATATCACTTTCAAAATAAGACAGATTTTTTTTTTTTTTTAAATAGCAACACGAGTAAAAAATAAAATCACCCACAGAGTATGCAAAGTGGAACTGGCTGCGTGAGTCGCACTGAGTGGTTTAGTGACTGGAAAGGGATGGTGTGAGGTCCGTGCTGCTATGCTGGATATAAAAATAAGACACGTCTATATCACAAATTGATTTACGATGCTACTGTTTTTGTTTTTCTTTTCCATATTTATTTTAGTTCATTTTTATAATTTTTTTACTGACTGTCGGCAGGCCAGTTGAAGCCCTGCTTAAAGGCAACATCCTACTTTGTTGTTTAGTAGTATTTTATTTGACTGTCACAAACCCTGTAGGTTTGTTTCTCACTAACTCCTTTGGTAAGGTATACCTTTGAGTTACAAACCAGTGTGACTATACTGCATAAAAAAAGTGATGCCTGAAAACATAATTTGCCAATATAGTGCTAAACACTCACAATCATGTTTTACCATTTCTTAATAAAGAATGATGTAAAACTGGGGTTGATCTCAGCACTCCCTTATTCAATTGCCTGATATAAAGTAACAGCCACAAAAGAGGTCTGGAAATCAGTAATGGCCCTACAGGTCATCCACAATAACAAAACTGATACATTTATTTATCAAAATCATTCAGCCAGGAAAACGACTTAAGGCGAGGCATCTTATTTCCCATAGTATCCTGGGAGACGGTGCATGTAGCATGTAGACAGCAATCACCACAGCTTACAGCAAGCAAACACACCCAAACATACAACTATCAAACACTTATGTACCACAGAGAATACATAGGAATATGGAAACCGTACTGTACATATGAACGCCACACATTGGAGGCAGCATGTCTTCCGATAAACACATTGACAGTTGCTAATTTATCAACCGAGCCCCTAGGAAAATAATTAAAAAAAAAAAAAAAAAATGGTAATGATCAGAGATCTGTTCAGCCTGCCTCTGCTGTTTATCATACTAGAGAACCAGTGGCCATGTCTGTGGTAAGAGAAGAACTGGTGAGAGCAGGTATTCTGGGAGCTACTTTCCCATTCACGACGAGCCATCACTTATCTTTATCACATAACAGTATCTCATCTCAGTCCATTATCAAGATGGAGTCTTATTTTAGCTGGACTACAGCCCCTATCTGTTTATCAACGCCGGCTGCAGTGCCAGAGAGTGACTGAAAGGCTGTGAAATAATCAATAATAATCATCAAATTGTGGTCGACAGGTTGTGGGGATGGAACTTTGCTGAAACCTCAACAATTCTGATGCGGATAAGATTTAACCTTTCCCATACCTTGTCACTGTAAAGTCGCCCAGACTTGACCTCAAAACAGGTTAGAAAAGCTAGACCAAACCTCAAAGGACTTGATTATTAGAATATTTAATTTTGCATCATAAGGGTTTCAGACTGCAGTTTCTATAAACTAACGAAGCAATATTAATTGTGTGTGTGTGTGTGTGTGTGTATATATATATATATATATATATATATATATATATATATATATATATATATATATATATATATATATATATACACACATATATATATATATATACACCGTATGTGTGTGTGTGTACATATATATATATATATAGATATTATATATATATACAGTATATACATACACACACACTGCTGTGCAAACGTCTTAGACATGTTGCATGGTTCTACATGCATGTCTAACAAGGGTAGGCAATACTTGAAGAGTATATCCTTAAGGAATAGAAAGAAGACAAGCGTTGAATTGACAACAGAACTGACAGAAGGCACAGTTGTCGTTGCCATCAAATCAACAGTATGAAGGTCACTCTTGAAAACAGGACTTCAAGGATGTGTTGCAGTAATAATACCTCTTTTAAGAAAGGGGAACAAGACTAAAAGGCTAAAATATGCACAAGAACACAGAAATTGGACTATGGAACAATGGTCAAAGGTGCTGTGGACTGTTGATGGATGAACAACGACACCTGTGCTTTTCTGCCAGTTCTGTTGTCAATTAAACACTTGTCTTCTTTCTATTTCTTAAGGATATTATCTTTGGGGCTCCTGAGTGGCGCATGCGTGTGGAGTGCAGGATGCGCCCTATAGCCTGGAGATAGCAGGTTTGAATCCAGGCTATGTCATTGCCGATCGTGACCAGGGGTGCCCAGGGGTGCCCAGGGGGCGGCGCACAACTGGCCGAGCACCGCCCAGTTAGGGAGGGCTTAGGTCGGTGAAAGACTGTCTTGTATTTTGCCCATATTTCAAAATATATGTAACAAAATGTTCAGTGAGTGTTGTAGGGTCCTTCAGGTAACAGAATACAATGTTTTTTGCCTTTATCTCTTGAAAGCACTAAAAAGAATACATAATAATAATAATAAAAAAGCTAAATAGTGTTGAAAAAAATAGGTTTTTATGGTTTGTGAAGTAGTTTATATACTTTACCCAGACTATTCTGAAAAAAGAACACCAATTCCAAGATGCTACTGTAAAAAATCGAGCCAAAAAACCTGGTCCTGGGGAGCACCCACTGAAAAATGCTTGGTCCTTAAAGGGTTAACAAGATTTGTAAAACGTTTCAAGTCGATGACAAAGGAGGGGAAATTAATTTTTGGTTGGATAATTCATTTTTAGATACACACTGTTAGTAGTTGAAACTGTCTTGTATGTTTCTTATCCAGTTTTTGTTTCAGAAAAGTTGTCAGGTTCTCAGTGCAACACATACAGTGGCTCTCAAAAGTATCCCCCCTTGGACTTTTCCACATTTTATTGTGTTACAACATGGAATCAAAATTGATTTGATTAGGAGTTTTTGCCACTGATCAACACAAAAAAAGTCCATAATGTCAAAGTGAAAAATAAAATCTACAAATTGTTCTAAATTAATTACAAATATAAAACAGAAAATAATTAATTGCATAAGTATTCACCCCCTTTGCTATGACACATCTAAATAAGCTCTGGTGCAACCAATTGTCTTTAGAAGTCACATAATTAGTTGAATGGAGTCCATCTGTGTGCAATTAAGGTGTTTCACATGATTTCAGGTTAAATACACCTGTCCCTGGAAGGTCCCACAGTTGGTTAGTACATTTCCTAACAAAAACTACATCATGAAGACAAAGGAACATTCAAAGCAAATCCGGAATAAGGTTCTTCAAAAGCACCAATCAGGGGTAGGATATAAGAACATTTCCAAGGCATTGAATATCCCCGAGCACAGTAAAGTCCATTATTAAGAAATGGAGAGAATATGGCACAACTGTGAATCTGTCTAGAACAGGCCATCCTCAAAACTGAGTATCTGGGCGAGAAGGGCACTCACTAGTCAGGAGGCCACCAAGAGGCCTATGGCAACTCTAAAGGAGTTACAGTCTTCCACGGCTGAGCTGGGAGACACTGCATACGGCAACAATAGCCCGAGTGCTTCACAAAACTGGCCTTTATGGGAGAGTAGCAAAAAGAAAGCCATTGTTGAAAAGAACTCACATCAAATCTCGGCTAGAGACTCTGAGACCAAGTGGAAGAAGATTCTATGGTCTGATGAGACCAAAATAGAGCTTTTTGGCCTCAACGCTAAGCGCTATGTTTGACGCAAGCCTAACACCACACATCATCCTGAGAACACCATCCCTACCGTGAAGCATGGTGGCGGCAGCATCATGCTATGGGGATGCTTCTCTGCGTCAGGGCCTGGAAAGCTTGTGAAAGATAGTTGGCAAAATGGATGCAGCAAAGTACAGAGAAATCCTAGCAGGAAACCATGCTGCAGTTTGCAAGAGACCTGGGACTTGGGAGAAGATTCATCTTCCAGCAGGACAATGACCCCAAACATACAGCCAAAGTCACACTGGAGTGGCTTAAAACAAAAGGTCAATGTCCTGGAGTGGCCCAGTCAAAGCCGGACCTCAATCCAATTGAGAATATGTGAAAAGAGTTGAAAATTGCTGTTCACCAAAGGTCCCCATCCAACTTGACAGAGCTTGAGCAATTTAGCAAAGAAGAATGGGCAAAAATTGCAGTGTCCAGATGTGCAAAGCTGGTAGAGACTTATCCAAACAGACTCATGGCTATAATTGCTGCCAAAGGTGCCTCTACCAAATATTGACTCAAGGGGGTGAGTACTATTATACTATTATGCAATCAATTATTTTCTGTTTTGTATTTGTAATTAATTTAGAACAATTTGTAGATTTTATTTTTCACTTTGACATTATGGACTTTTTTTGTGTTGATCAGTGGCAAAAACTCCTAATTAAATCCATTTTGATTCCATGTTGTAACACAATAAAATGTGGAAAAGTCCAAGGGGGGTGAATACTTTTGAGAGCCACTGTACAGCACAAAAATTGAAAAATCTACCAATGTAATTATTTCATTTAATAACAACATATCACAAAACATTACATTGGAGACTCATCGTGTATATTGATTCAGACACTGATTGTATTACTGGTACAGAAAGTGACTTGCTGGTTATTCATAAATAAATAAAATTCCCTGAATCATGCAAACTGGTATTCAGATCATATATCATCTTTGAGGTGCAGTACCATGGCAAGATCACTGATATTCAAAAAGTAACTAGTTATAATTTGCATTCTCCTGTTGTTAAAGAATCGCCTAAATAATCTGCCTGAACCAAACATAATTCCAGCATTCATAATAATTGTTTGACGGATGTGTGTTACTGTCATTGGTGAAATTCTGTTCTTGACTTCTTGTTTTATTAAATACTGTGGGATCAAGTGATCCTGCCATTCTCCTTGATTCTGGTTGATGATACACTGTGTATCATGTAACAGTAAGCAGGAATTTTAGAATGGGCTTATAATGTCAGCAGTAATTGAGAGCCTCAGTTTTACCTAGAGATCATCAGAAGCTAGCGGTTACTTACAAGAATAACAGTTAAATATGGCACATTTATAACTGTGGGGGCAGGAGGTTGTTTCAGAGAGATTGCATTGTGTATCAAGCATTGTCTTAAACCAGTTATCACATTAAGTGGATTAAACTGCACTGTAAGAAAACAAGTCACTGGAGATTGTAAGTAAAGATTGACCAGAAGGTCGGTTTGAGAAGCAGTTTCAGTCTTAACAACTGTATATATTATAAGGGGCTGGGTGTGGCCTGTTTACAGAAAGAGTATCCCAAATCCGCTATGGGGGCAAAGCTTGCCTGAAAAGCCATCTGCTGCAACTTTGATCAGGTCCTGTGAACTGCAGCATGTCAGCTGGAAAACACCACTCTCTTTCAACACAACTCCAATTACAAAGTGATAGACAATATCCTGTGGTCACTACGCTCAAACCTTAGTTGGAGGAATTTTGAGGACCCTCAAATGTATATGCCTTTTTAATACATACTTTGTATTATTATTATTATTATTATTATTATTATTATTATTATTATTATTATTATTATTATTATTATTAAATGCTGTCTTTCTGTAAAACATCAATACTGCTAGTCCAAAATCAAATGAAATTGGATATATTCTTTCATAGACAAAATTGGGGGCATTCTGATTTACTGTATACATTTTATTATGTAATGTAGTTGCTTGTTATTCATCTGTTATTTCTTTATTTGGTATAATAATTATACCTTTAAATAAAAGCTTGCAGCTAAAAGCAGTATCAGCTTATAATTTGCCAATTATTATTATTATTATTATTATTATTATTATTATTATTATTAGTTCCCTGAAGTGCAGGGCACAATTTGTTCTCTTCTGCTTCCCTTGATTCTGTTATTACTGAAAACTTGTTGGTAGATGTCCTGTTAGCTGTCTTGTACAGTGAACATACTGTAAGATACTTAAATGATCTGAACTTAACAAATCAATGTTGTAATGAAACAAAAGTCTGTTGCAATCCCCTAATTGTCTTGAACAAATGGACCTTGATTTTTTTCTTTAAGTCCACGACAGCTGTTTAAAAATCTGTCTTTCAATTAACAGTGATTTGGTTTTATTCTATATTATATAATAGAGATGCTGGAATTTAAATAGAGCCTAAAGTGCTGACAGCTTTAAGTAGAATGAGCTATTAAGGTTAAATTACAGAGGTATTATTGATTTATTGCATCTGTTAAATCATTATGCAATGGTATAATTAATGTTGGTCAAACCTGTAAAAGAAGCTGGAGTATTTCCTTGGTTTTGAATGTACACTGCATGTGTTTGTGGGTGTGTGTCTCACAGAGATACGTCAAGCTATTTATTTTGCTGTCTCAGCTTGGAATCTTGATCAGTCATATAGAAAAGTTCAATATAATGTTTGGCAAAGCACTACTCTATCCACATGCACACGCACACGCACACAGACACAGACACACACAGACACAGACACACACACACAGACACACACACAGACACAGACACAGACACACACACACACTGCTGTGCAAAAATCTTAGACATGTTGCATTTTTCTACTCTGATGCATTATGAGCATCAACAATTTACTCAAAGCCTCCGCTAGTGTTTTCTACTATTATAACAACCTTGACTTGCATAAAGAAGGAAAACACATTGAGTGAAATAGCTTGCATCAAGGTGTGGTATCCTGAGGGATTTAATTAATGTAGAGCCTTTTGTTAAAAAACAAGCACAATGCATGGTTTAGAACTGAACATTTATTTTAAAAATAAATAATACTGAGAACACCTTTATTATATAAACTGAATCACTGTCAGCAAATTCTGATTCACCAGAATCAGATGCCAGTATTTCTGCCAATGATGATTGATCTAATCGTCTTGCCATCTTGAAATGAAATTCTGTAGAGTGGAAACGTTTATATTATTGTGTGCATATCACTTTATTGTACATAATGAATAAACATATACACAGAATATTCTATTATCAAAGCAGTGTTTTACAAACAGCAAGAACAGCAGAAAAATAGTGCTAAATAAACTACAAAATCGAACTATTATAAGCAAACAGTAAAATTGCAATGCCATAATACACGTTTATTCTCAGGATCTCTATAAGCGTGGACACTACTCGATTATTTTTTCAAAATAAATATTTATAAATAAAATAATAGTTCTTTATTCCATTAATATCAGTAATAATAATAAAAAATGTAACTGATATACATTTTGTTAAAAAAATGATTCCCTTATATCCACTCATTTCTTGATGTTTATAAATGTTGTATATATATATATATATATATATATATATATATATATATATATATATATATATATATATATATATACAGTACTGTGCAAAAGTTTTAGGCAGGTGTGAAAAATGCTGTAAAGTAAGAATGCTTTCAAAATAGACATGTTAATAGATTATATTTATCAATTAACTAAATGCAAAGTGAGTGAACAGAAGAAAATCTAAATCAAATCCATATTTGGTGTGACCACCCTTTGCCTTCAAAACAGCATCAAGCATCAATTCTTCAAGGTACACTTGCACACAGTTTTTGAAGGAACTCGGCAGGTAGGTTGGCCCAAACATCTTGGAGAACTAACCACAGTTCTTCTGTGGATTTAGGCAGCCTCAGTTGCTTCTCTCTCTTCATGTAATCCCAGACAGACTCGATGATGTTGAGATCAGGGCTCTGTGGGGGCCATACCATCACTTCCAGGACTCCTTGTTCTTCTTTACGCTGAAGATAGTTCTTAATGACTTTCGCTGTATGTTTGGGGTCGTTGTCATGCTGCAGAATAAATTTGGGGCCAATCGGATGCCTCCCTGATGGTATTGCATGATGGATAAGTATCTGCCTGTACTTCTCAGCATTGAGGAGACCATTAATTCTTACCAAATCCCCAACTCCATTTGCAGAAATGCAGCCCCAAACTTGCAAGGAACCTCCACCATGCTTCACTGTTGCCTGCAGACACTCATTCGTACGCTCTCCAGCCCTTCGCGAACAAACTGCCTTCTGCTACAGCCAAATATTTCAAATTTTGACTCATCAGTCCAGAGCACCTGCTGCCATTTTTCTGCACCCCAGTTCCTGTGTTTTCGTGCATAGTTGAGTCGCTTGGCCTAGTTTCCACGCCGGAGGTATGGCTTTTGGCGCAAGTCTTCCATGAAGGCCACTTCTGACCAGACTTCACCGGACAGTAGATGGGTGTACCAGGGTCCCACTGTTTTCTGCCAGTTCTGAGCTGATGGCACTGCTGGACATCTTCCAATTAAGGGAAGTAAGCATGATGTGTCTTTCATCTGCTGCAGTAAGTTTCCTTGGCCGACCACCGCGCTCACGGTCCTCAACGCTGCCCGTTTCTTTGTGCTTCTTCAAAAGAGCTTGGACAGCACATCTGGAAACCCCTGTCTGCCTTGAAATTTCTGCCTGGGAGAGACCTTGCTGATGCAGTATAACCACCTTGTGTCTTGTTGCTGTGCTCAGTCTTGCCATGGTGTATGACTTTGACAGTAAACTGTCTTCAGCAACCTCACCTTGTTAGCTGAGTTTGGCTGTTCCTCACCCAGTTTTATTCCTCCTACACAGCTGTTTCTGTTTCAGTTAATGATTGTGTTTCAACCTACATATTGAATTGATGATCATTAGCACCTGTTTGGTATAATTGTTTAATCATACACCTGACTATATGCCTACAAAATCCCTGACTTTGTGCAAGTGTACCTAGAAGAATTGATGCTGTTTTGAAGGCAAAGGGTTGTCACACCAAATATGGATTTGATTTAGATTTTTCTTCTGTTCACTCACTTTGCATTTAGTTAATTGATAAATATAATCTATTAACATGCCTATTTTTGAAAGCATTCTTACTTTACAGCATTTTTTCACACCTGCCTAAAACTTTTGCACAGTACTGTATATACACACACACTACCGGTCAAAAGTTTTAGAACACCTCCATTTTTCCAGTTTTTATTGAAATTTACGCAGTTTAATGTCTCAATGTACTCTGAAATTAAAGCATAGAACAAATAAACAATTGGAGATAAAAAAGAAATCATGGAATCTTTTTGTTTAACAAAATTTAATCTAAATTTTTGACTCATCAAAGTAGCCACCTTTTGCAGATATAACAGCCGAACACACTCGTGGCATTCTTTCTACAATGGAAATCAAATATTGTTCGAAAGTTCTTCCCAACACTGTTGCAGAAGTTCCCACAAATGTGTTGCACTTGTAGGTTGCTTTGCTTTCACCCTTCTGTCCAGTTCATCCCAAACCAGCTTGATGGGGTTTAAGTCTGGAGACTGTGCTGGCCATTCCATGATTTGAAGCCTACCGTCTTGTTCTTTTCTTCTAAGGTAGTTCTGACATAGCCTGGAGGTATGTTTTGGGTCATTATCTTGCTGTAGGATGAACCCCTGACCAACTAGGCGTATACCAGAGGGTATTGCATGGCGCTGCAAAATGCTGTGGTAGCCGTTTTGGTTCAGGGTGCCACTCACTCTGTGCAAGTCGCCGACTCTGGATCCAGCAAAAGCCCCAGAGCCCCAGACCATCACGCTTCCTCCTCCATGTTTGACAGTTGGTGTCACACACCGAGGAACCATCTTTTCACCTACTCGACGGCGTACAAAAACCCTGCGTGATGAACCGAAGATTTCAAAATTTGATTCATCGGTCCATAAGACCTTCTTCCAGTCTTCAGTAGTCCACTGGTGGTGCTTCATGGCCCAGGCAAGCCTCTTTTTCTTATTTTGCCATCTTAGCAATGGCTTTCTTACGCCACCCGACCTGTCAAACCTGCAGCTCGAAGTCTTCTCTTCACAGTTGAAACTGAGACTTGCTTACTTCGACCAGTGTTAAGCTGTGCTTGAAGCTGTTGTCCTGTGAGCTGCCTATCACGCAAGTTGCTGACTCAGAAACTTGTCTTCTGATTCTGTTGTGGCTTTGGGACTGCCAGACCTCTTCCTGTCAGAGTTTCCTCCAGTTTCCAAGTGCCTTTTGATGGTGTAGGAAACTGTACTCACTGACACCTTGGCTTTCTTTGCAATTTCTCTAAAGGAAAGACCTACACTTTTAAGGGTTATAATGGTCTGTCTGTCTTCCTTTGTTAATTGCCTTTTTCTCGCCATTATGATAGCAATATACTACTTCCTGCAGTACAATACTGTCCAAATAATGCTTAAGAGGGTGTAGTAACACAGTCTGTTCCAACACTGCTTTTATACAGACAGAGGGTTTGTAAGTAATCAACAAAAGTTGGGACACCTGTAGGAATTGTTAGCATCAACTTTCAAGGCTTAATTTACTTCCATTGCTGCAGAACAGCTGTAAGTTTTAACCCATTACTTGTTCCCTGAAAAAGGCCTTTTGTATAACTCTGAAATGTACATTATTTTTCAGTTTTTGGTAACCTAAACTTTTTTTTTAACCTCTGGCAGTTTACCGCTTACCTTTGTACCATTTCAGGTTATTCACTGGACTTGAACTGCTTAAATTTCAATAAAAACTGGAAAAATGGGGGTGTTCTAAAACTTTTGACCAGTAGTGTATATATATATATAATAAAACACGAGACTGAATATATGTTCTAATATAATTATAAGTCAAATACAACAGATTTAGTGTTTAGAGGTAAGAAAGAAACGAAAAAACAAGTTCCTCTGATGTCTTCTCTGTGTGTGATGCTGAAATGCCCCTCTCAGAGATGTCACACAAAACAAACAAAATAAAACTATCAGGGGGTGATATGCGTTTCCAACCTGTACAGCAAAGTATGGTGGCCCAGTAAGTCAATAAAACAAAGCGCTTTTTTTATGGTGTTTAACCGATGACAGGCCCGGAAATATACTTCAGTATGATCGTGTAGACACGATCACGGTCCTTAAAGGGTTAAAGAAACAGGAATTGTTTTAACCCCCAAAAAACTGTCCAATGGCAAACGTTTTTTTAAGTAAATTAACAGAAGGAGTGTTAAATGTTAAAGGTCAACCACTATCATAACGTTGCCTGTTTTAAAGCTTTTAAATTATTTGGAATTGTAAACAGAAAATATTCGTTCAGCATCCCAAACACAATTACTTTTGATCTTTCAATAAGGGAGAGGTGTAAATGCATTACAAGGATGCCTTACAGATCATGTAGCCTTACCTCAGTGTCTATGACTGATTACATCTTAATACAAACGTTTGCTGTATGTTCACTAGCGGAAGCCCATTCTAGTAATAAATAAAAGTAAAGATCTGGGGTCAATTTCAATAGTATGTAATTAAAACTGAATTCTGAATATCAATTACTCATTCACATATTCATGGTTAGTCTATACAGTTCCTAAATTAGAAAATGGTTTATAATGTGATAATAAAATGATCTGTTTTCTAATTTTGTACACATCCCGTTAATATTGGTAAACTTGAAACATTTTAAGAGGCCTGCTATTTAACAGCACTAGTCTTTACACCACAATACAGTTGGACCCCAAACATGACACACTTACTATCAATGTAGAATGACTGGAATTACATCTTCTCTTCATTTAACTGTCAAGGTCAATACTACACTGAATATTGGCTGTTGCCATTTGGAAAAGTTTGTGTAACATAGAAAACATAAGCTCCACCCAGTCATTTAGCATTGGTATTAAATGGGTGGATTATATTTAGTGTAGTACAGCACATAGCACAGGGAAAGGTCATTAAAATATTTAGCATATTTTAAAGAGGAGACAATTATTAAACACAATGTTTGTTGTTATTCTTTTACAGCATGTATGGGGTTCAAATTCCCCATCCAGCTAAAACCTGTGAGTAATGTGGCCATCCCCCAATTAATCAAGTAATAAAAGAATGAAGCAGTACAGTGTCTGTCTATTTCCTGGTCTGGTCACCCACAAGCTATCCGTGACATTTAGATCCTAATACAACAAATACAAAATACACACAGGGACAGGGTGTACCCCGCCACACAGGGATACCGAAATATTTATTAAGCAAGTTGTCTGGGGGTAATGCACAATTAGTCCTGTTCACAGAGGTTATCAGGTAACAAACTCCACAACCCTAATTGTACTGCTTCTCTAGAAAATTGACCATTTTGGGGACCATTCTACTTGTGAGATGACATGCTGATTAAAATATTTAGCATATTCTTAAAGAAGAGGATATCATTGAAGAGATGATATTTAGTAAGGGGTGTGAGTGATGACAAATGGGCAATAAAATCACCACTCACAGTCTTTCTGAAAATAATTTGATGTAATTTGTGTTGGTACTGAACATGCTATACTGGGTGTAAGGTTTCACAAGTAGTGACTCAAAATTGAAACAATCTGTTTCTTTTTGTTCTTGTTTTTGGGGAGAATTCTAACTTTTTTCAGAAGCAAGATCAGGCGGTGTCTGAGGTTGGCCTGTGGCGAGACACTATGTTTTATTATTGTTGTCATGGAGACAGTGTGAAAAATTGAGAGCCACAGGCAGTAGCTGCAACTAAGTCAATAATGCTCACAGAGACATTGTGTAGATAATCAACAACAGAGCCCTTGCTTCTCGCTGTACCACAAACAGCTGAAGGGCAAATCAATACAGCCAAGGGAAGGACACTGACCCTGTTCTATTTCCCACAATACACCATCAATATTACAGAAAAGGACCCAAAAATGTCACCTTTTTATTTAATCTTCATGTATCTGCTGGGCCCACAACACTTAAAGTCCTTTAAAGGCAACATTGTATTCAAGCTGGTGCTTTGCAGGGGTGATGTTTTAATGCATATCCTGCCCTTGGTACCAGTCAGGATTTATATGGATATAAATCTTAACAAAAAAAAAACCCACCTAATTTATAAGCATGACATGATAGGAAAAAAAATTACTTTGCAGTCTTGGTAGTGTTTCTTTGCAATCTTTTGACTGTGACACTGATGGCTTCTAAATGCAATTACAGTGCAAGTCATGGGGGGCAGGAGTGATTTCTACAAAAAGAATAAATAATGGTTTGCAATACAACCCATGACTAGTATGATATTCAATAAAGAAGAGTGTATGTTTTTTCATTACTTTAAAAAACAAAACAATTGTTTTACTAGCAGTCCTGAATTTAACTGCCTCATTTTTTATCTTGATCTTCTTAACTATGTCATTAAAGAAAATGACAAAAGAAAACAAAGAGTCACTTTGTCTTCAAGAATAGTCTTCAAGATTTACCAAAAAGTGAGATCCCAGGTGCATTCCTTTTGAGCGTATACTTGTCATTGATCTTTGAAGGGTTAGCATGTGTACAGTGATTTTTCATAAATTTGATTACTTTGTTACTGTAGTAACATTAGACATATCAGGTAACATTAGGTAATATATCATATCCCTCGTTCCCTGAAATAGAAATGTTATCCATTACCGATTGGGAAATAACTCTGTGTAGTCCGATTTACCTGAGTGCGTAGTTCAAAGCTGCTCGGAGAGACTCCTCTGTGTCAGGCACGGAGTCCCCGCCCACAAGCAGAAGAGATCCGCGCTAATTTCTATTCAGGCCCGCTGGAGTGAATGCAGCGACCTTTCAAGTATTAAATGTTATTCCATTACCGATAGGGGTAGTATATCCAAGCAAGTGCAGGACTTGCAGCACTGGCAGATGTGCTAAAAAGCACTCTGGTCCCAAAGCCCAAGTTTTGAGGACCCGCGACATATAGTGCACATCACTTTTTTTAAAAAAAAAAGGAAGGGGGGTGGGGGGTGGGGGAAGAACCCGCATCTTAGTGTGCGTGCTTTAAAGGGTAAACTGAATAGCTGCCCATAGCACTCTGGTATAAAAAACATGGTCTGGGCAATCTATGACAACTAGTGTATAGAAACTAGAGAAAACGTGTAGGGTAAATTCACACTATGGTATATGTGTATCAAACGGTAGACCGAGTGGCTGCCCTTAGCACTCTGGTCCCTAAATACATTTCATGGGTGAGGTGTGGCAAAAAACCAAGAATTCACGGAAATGCCACCAAATAATGTAGTTTTAGCTACATCAACATACACAAGAGTTTTTAAATAGTACACCAAATTCAATAATATAACGACTATTGCTTTTGACTAGTGACAAGTTTAAATGTTACTTTAGAGTACAGAACTTAAAGTACATAATTCATAATTTCTGCTCAGTTGAGGGTCTTTGACCCTGTGTGACAAGTCGGAATTACGTAATCTGTGACGTGTGTCTTTTTTGGAAAGGTACTTAACAGATCAAAAAGGCCTTAACAGATCATCAAACCTTTCACCTGTCATTCTAAAATTCCTCAAATATCAATCACTGTCACATACCCGCATCTCTCTAAATAATGTTTCGGATTCTCTGTTGGTTGAGAGGACGGATGTACCAACAACGTCGCTTTTGATTTTTTTTTTTATCATCTTGTATTAGGGGTACAAACTCAGCACATCTACTTAAATCTAAATGTATCCAATTTCACGAATGCAGTCCATATTTAAAAGAAAGCCTCTGTAACTTCTGTTCTCTGATGCATTTGTTCTTTTCTCTTTACAAAAAAACAGCTCTCACAATTTTTTTGGTATTTTAGCTGTCAGACATTTATATACTTGCTCGCTCACCTATCTCATTCGCTGACCTACATAGCTACACATATCATTATCACATAGCATGTAAATGCGGTTATTAGTAGCTCAGTCAATGTGATTAACTGAAATGCAAATGCTGGTGGTGGGCACCACAATGATTATACAATGCACACTAGTGTGTGTTTGCATTCTGTTCATTGTGGTAATCCCCCATTATATTTGAAAACATTTTCATTTTTTCTGTTTTACAAAATCTACATATTTATCTTATGTTCACTGAAAATATTAATATTCATGATACAGAAAACTATTTGAAGGGTATTCTATTTATATTGTGGTTGATTAAGCCCTGTCTAGGCCTGCAAAAGGTGTACACTGTTGATAAAACAATCAAAATGCTAACAATCTACATCCATCCTTCTGACATCAAGCCTTATTAAAAGATCCATTCTTTGTTTGCAGATGGTGGTGGTAAAATCCCATCCTAAAGTGAAACACTGCTTTTTTTTTTTTTTTTTTTTTTTTAAATCAGCAATGTGAAAGACACAGCATGATGAGAAATAAAAGTCGTAGCTAATTTTATTTTACTATATATTAGAGTGATATAAGTAAGGCATGGTTAACCTGAAGCAGTTCTTGCAACTGTGATAATTTTAGCTTCTTGTTCACCACTACTTTCACAAAAGTATGACAGCTCTGATAGAAAACTACATGAGATAAACACAGCAGTTGTCGTTTAAGCACCCACCCCAGGATCATAAATCATGAAGCTTTTAGATTTGGGTAGTATTGTAGATATTTACCGGACCAGCTGTGTGGAGAGATGTTTAATAACCCCTAATTTAATTCAGTACATTGCTATTCAACCAGTTTGTACTTCATATATAAAACAATATTAGAATAAAGTTATCCGAATTCTTGGTAATTAATTTAGAAGCCACTTCTGTACCGGGTTAAGTTTAGCCCAGTATAACAAAATAACTAGACCAGTTCACAGAGAGAACTGGGCCAACAATTCATTTAAGCCTTTACTCTGGACGATCTTTAGAAAAAAAGATTAAATAACCAGCTAACACTTACCACAGACAACCTCTTTCCAATATAGCCAGGGGTTCTATCACAGAATGGATTCCGAAAAGGTTTGGAAAATCAGCAGATAAGATACTTTAGCATGTCGACTGAACCAAGGGCAAACCATGCTAGAGGGAAGATTTTCATTGCAGATTCAAGCACATGCATAACGAAACCAGGCTGCCTTATCAATTTACAGCTCCAGCTTTGAACTCTCCAGGCAGAGGCAGTAAAAGGTGAACAACATTTATCCACCCAATTCTTCTTTGTAAAAAGTATAACAAAATGTAGGAATACTTAAACAAATGGCTTATGTCTTCCCTCAGATCTTTTATACATACTTATCAATACTTCAGTAATTTAGACATTTTGACTCAACGGTCAACTGTCAGCTTTCTTAACAGCAAGTTTGTAGAGACAAATTACTAATGCATCTAATTTTTTATATCACCAAACATTAATAGGCCCTGTTCCTTGTTGAATACCAGGCCTTGATTTGTGTTTTTCAAGGGAAAATGTTTTTTTTTTTCTCTATAGTACATCTATCAATGTAATAATACAATATTATTCAGGTTTGTTTTTTATGTTAAGATTTGTTTAATTAAAAACTCAAATGATCACAACTCCAATTATAGCACATAAACTAATAGCAGTAACATTCATGCAATTCATCATTAATATTGCATCACAGTGTTTTGACTTAGTGAATAATTTTCTGCTTCTTGCTTTCTTATATGTTACTTTTTGTTGCATGTACAGCTATGGCATGAATTTTAGGATTGAGACATAATATAAACATTTAAAGAACTATATCAACATAATTTAGATATTTTATTTAACATCATGTAATCAAAGAAACTACAAAATGATATCGCAAGTGTCTACTGGAAGCCATAATAGTAGTACAGTATTTCAAGTTAGATTTCGAAATGTCACATTTTCCAATTTCTGACAGTGTTTCATTAAATTAAGGAAAACTACAATGTATGTAATTCAATATGTTAACGGAACATTATTCAGCAGGTTTCATTCAACTTTATGTTGCAAGATGTGTTAATTCTATAGGGTGATGCAAAACGTTTGGCCATAGCTGTAGTTATTTGCAAGTGATACATATCCCTATGGGACACAGAGCCATCTTGTTTGCCAGTCTGCTCTCGGAAAGATATAAATATACACTTGGAACAGTTTGCCCTGAAGATCACCAAGTAAATAAAGTTGGTACAACATGGTAGATTTAAAAAAAGAAAAAGTAATTTGGTAAAAAAAGTTCTGTTGAAAAGCCAAGGCAAGTTTCTAAAGACATGTGAAATGGTGAAAATTCAATATAGGTCACAAAAGGTCCATGGGTATACAATACATCCTATGTGAACCTATTGTGGCGATGTACATGAACCAGACAGGCTCTGTCCAACAAACATTTGCATCTTTCCAATTCCATGGGGCAATCCTCATCTGCAAATATATCTTAACAGCTTCTCATGCACAATTTAATCAAAATCAGAATATCAGACCAGCAATATGCCTTCAGTAGCTCAGCCAATCAGGTGTCAGTACTGTGAAAAAAAAGACTTACAAGACCTACAGTTCTCAAGATATAGTTAAACATGTAACTGCCACATGTGCACATTTGTAATAATAATAATAATAATAATAATAATAATAATAATAATAATAATAACCCTTAGTTTACCAGTGATCATCCCTGCTCTTACCCATAAAATACCTGCAGCTCAAACTTGGGAAGCTGCTTTGGTTATCCCTCACTCCCAGTCAATGGCATGATTGGGCTCCACACACTCTGAGCCTCTCATTAAACTATGGATTGCTCCTGCCTTATCCATAAAGTTACAGCAGCCTGGGACGTCAACGGCTTTGCAGAGTCTCTCTCTCTCTCTCTCTCTCTCTCTCTCTCTATATATATATATATATATATATATATATATATATACACACACACACACACACACACAGGAATGAACGCCAATTCCACTTCTAGTCTGAATAATAAAACTGGAATTTGTACCAAATGATGCTGAAGTGCTTTAATGTGGAAAGTTCATTAGGACACCTAAACTCATGCCACTCAAGTCCTGAGCTGAATTCAAACAGCCCTACAGCCCTCAAGGTATTTTAATTATGTTGACCTGATAATTATTCAGAGCTATTTTCTTTAGCTTGTAGACATGCTAAATAGGTAGGGAGGAAACAAATATTGTGAAAATGTATAGGCAATGGAAACGATGGTCCAGGAAAACACTTATACTGAATTGGTCTGGTCTCTCTCTCTCATCACGTTCACACTTTATGGAGAGGAAGTCACAATGATTTATTTACCTGACATTTTCCAGTGCGGACATCGTAGAGTGCCACAGAGCCAACGCGAGCCCCGACTGCTATCCGGTGACTACGCTCACAATAACCAACCATGTAGAACCTGTGTATGACCAATATTACATGAATTAGTAAAAATATTACACACAAGTGGTTTTATGAACAAGAACAAAGTATACCGGGGGCATAGCATAAGGGGAACGGCATCTATGACAGAGTCATGAGATAAAAATGAGTTGTGGTTGCTTTTTATGAATTGACTTTGTAATAGAAAAAAAAGAACAGATTAAGTACTCAGATGTGGATTTTGCATATCAGTGTTGGCATATGTAAAGGTGCACTACATTTGCTTTGATTTTATGTTGTCCTATATGTGGTACCACACTCAAAAACAATATAAAATATATAATACATATGTCGGAAGATGCAGTGAACAGATTTTCATTCTGTTCATGAATCATTAGAATAAAGATTTCCACTGCAAAGTGAGTTGATTGTTTCACCGAAATTTTTTCAAGTCCTCGTCACGATTCCTAATATCGGCACAGTAATGTTTTTGCAGGTAAGCCAAGCTTGTCATTTTTTTGGATTTGTCATTATTCAAAGTGTATCTACATTCATGCTACATCTTATATTTTTACAATGTGAAAAATGATCTAGTACACCAAGCAACAAATAGTGTGTGACCAGGGTTCTACACCCACTGGAGAAAAGTTATAACTGATAATCTGACAAATCACGGGTACTGAGAACAATGACTTACCTACAAATAGCAGGGAAACATTCCTGAAGGCCTTTCTTCTTGACTAAGGATCCTTCAAGGCAGTACATTATGATGTCCATTACCTCAGGGAGGAAAGATCATTAAAGAAATCAGTCACAAAAACACGTACAAATTCACTTTTTCTGAAGATGTAAATGCAATGCTTCAGTGTCTTGTGTATTGAGAATTAATGCAGCCACTGTTCCCAGGGGAACAAGACAGCAGTGTGTTCCGTTTATCTCATGGATTTACAAAAAAAAAAAAAGAAAAGAACTTCAGCAGCCATGTCAAATTAATCAGCATGTGAAATCTGTTGGCTGAAAAACATGAAGTTGGAGAAAAAAGAAAATAACATTTGGTACAGCAATAAATAATTGGAGTAGAATTTGTTTCTCTTATTTTAATGTAATTGCGGTGTTGTGTTTCTCTATAAAATATATTATTTTGTTTTGATGGTATAATTGTATCATTTTATAATTGCATTTTTTGATTGGGGTTGGTTTGCTTTTAAGGAAATGCCTTAACTTACATATCCCAGTCATATTACAGTATATTATGATAAAAATATAAAGTAAAACCTGTATTTACTACCAGATAAACCAAGTGCTCACCAGCTCTTACCAGCCAGTAAAACCCACAACACATTTGCAATGCAAATAAATGCACAAGACCACAAATTATTCATAATGTACCTTTCCCAATAGATGCAGTCTTTCTTACCTCTACGAGTAAATCTACAACATCAGTGGGCATCTTCTCAATCAGGATTTCAATCACTCGCAGAATCTCCACCTTGGCCCGTGCCAGCGTGGTGGTGTGCACATTCTGCTGAGACTGGGTATTAGCTGCCAGGGCAGTATGTCTGTGAACCTGGACACAAAGAGTAAGTCAGCAATACATGGTATTTGTTTTTTTCTTTTCAGTTTAAAGCAAATTTATCTTGGCTTCTTATCACCAGAACAGAATTACTGTTGCAGCGAGGAAGCCTACTTGTAGGTCTTTCAAGACTTAACCTTGGATTCTAGTACAAACTAGATTTGTAAGACAAATGCAGATTTATATATTTACGGAGGGTATAAATAAATTCATATATAAATTAAGAGTTGAGGAAGGTAACAAAATAATTTGTAATAAACAACGACTTTGTGTGCTTCATGAAAATATGAAGATATGGGGAGGAGCTGGTAGGCTTCCTCCAGATAAGGCAATTCAAAATATATTTTCATCTTGATGTTTTCTTTTATTCTGACAATCAATCAGAGCATGTGAGTGTTATACAAGTCCCATATTATAAGGAATTATAGTCTACCCCCAAAACATTCAGATCTAAAATTGCATAAATAGCTTGTTTGGTATCTGTGAAGCCTGCATATTTGACATGCCACACATCGAGTTCAGTACTTGTAGGCAGGGTGCTATAGATGGGGAATAGGAGCCTCGCAAATTTAACTTCCTTTGCCCTGAAGTGGCTTATAATACGTCAAGAACTTAATGCATGGGCAATATGTTTCAAGAAAATGTACATTCTTAATTTAATACATTTTTGTTTTAAAAAAGCTCACAGCATCCAACCTTACACAAAGCAATCTGTTTCCAAACAAAATAATAAAAAAAGAGAAATAAATAAATAAAACGTAAAAGGTCCAAGTGGTCGTCAGAAACAACAGTGAAACAGCGAGCCCTGTGATCAACCTGCTTGAAGCTCTGGGGTGACACTGTGAACAGTGGGCCTCGTCTGTGAACAATAAGAATGTTTCCATGCCCGCTCCTGCTTTGTAGATAAGTGATTACTGAAGGGGTCCTCACCTCCCTGGCGATGGTTGTTATGAAGGCTGGTGGTCTGGCCGTGGCAATGAGCGAGAGAGCGTGTCGAGCAGAGCGGGCCGAGTCTGCCGCTGGGTTGAGAGGCAGGCCCATTGTGATGCTAAACAGGGATCAGACAAAGGAGGAGGAAAAAAAAACAAAACAGGAAGCATTAGAAATATAGAGTGAAAAGATTAGACACAGCTTATAATGTCAGTTCAAGGTCAATGGGATCACTCAAACAGTTAAAATATAATAGACTCCCAACAATGCAGAATAATTAGGAGTCTGGGTGTTCCAGCCTTAACTACACAGCCAAAACAATTAAGCGTGAAAATTGAAAATAGTTTGTGCATCTGTCTGAAATGTTAAAGGGGCCTTGTTAACAAATTACCCAGGCCAAATGCTGAATATGTATCAGGAATCGTACTGTGATGGGCAATAACTTGGGTATAAGGGAGTCAGTCGGCTATGGTTTCCGGAGCAAATGCTCTTTTGACGTGCTGCCAGAAGTTTTGGTGTATCAGCATGATCTGAGCCACTGGGTTACTGTAAAACAAATATATCCATTTATTTTCAAGGTTATAGTATATATATATATATATATATATATATATATATATATATATATATATATATATATATATATATATATATACAGTATACATACATTAATGTAACTATTTATGCCAAACAAAGGATCATTTAAAGATCAGCTTCTTAAAAAAGTGTGTTAGAAATTATACTAAATAAATGATAAGGAGTCCAATATACTAGTAACACAAACACCAGCTAAATTCAGTAGACATGATCAAATATGCATTAATAGTTGAAGGTTTTAAATTACACTTATTGCCTTAAAAGATGCTTCGAATCAAACATAATAGCTGCAAATCTGCTTAGCAATTTTAATTGCCAGGATGCCAATTTGCACTTGATCCATGATTTGAACATATGAAACCAAACATAATAATTTGATTTCAGGTAAAACATATCAATAATTTAGTTTTTTTAACCATTAAAAATACTAATATGCATTAATTCATTAAAAAAAAAAAAAAAAAGTTTAAAAAGACATTTTACAATCCTCACTACAAGACTCTGAAATCTCAAAGTAGTATTAATAATATGATGATTATATGTAGTTAGGGCAGTCTGAACGCAACATATTTTGACAGTTTTACAATCAATTATTATGCATTTTTAATCATTCTACACACCAGGACAGATCCAGACCTTGTTCTTATTTAAAGCCGCATTGGAGACAGTGGTCAAGGACATTAGCACTCATACATTAATTTCCAATAAACTAAGCAGACATATTGCTATAACATACCCAGCTCGATATAATGTTACTTAAAATAGTGACACAAGGTACCACAAGGTACTATTAGACACATAATAGCATCCATTCACAGTGCATACTTAGTGATAGGCAAAAAGGTAAACCCTATGCAGGAGAATCCACTAAAAACAGACTATTTTCTTAGCTAATGAATGTAGATCAGAAATTGATTACTGCCCTCCACACTTCCATATGGAAAATGTAAATTATTTCCCTTTTGCTTATTTTCTTCATACATCATGCAATAGAGAGTACAAAAGGGTTAGGCATAGGATGATTGCTGTCATTACCAATAAGTAAATATGGGAAAAAGTAAAGAGCTATCTGAAGACCTTAGGCAGAAAATGATTTAATGTCATAAAGCTGGAGAAGGATACAAGAAGATTTCCAAGCATTTGAGTATCCCAATTTGAACTATTGTATCTATTGGTACTGTCACAAAGCTCCCTCGGTCTGGAAGAAAGAAGGTTCTTTCACCAAGAACAAGTAAAAGAATTGTGAGGAAGGTTAACAACAATCTGAGATTGACTGCCTAAGATATTCAAAGTAAATTGCCTGCAAGTGGGACTGGGGTTTCCCTTTAAACCATAGGTCGAGTATTGCATGGTGAAGGTCTCAATGGTCGCAGGCCAAGGAAAAAGCCACTCTTAGGAAAATGTCACAAGGACAATTGCTTAAAGTTTGCAAAACAGCATTTGAATGATGGATATGAGTTGTGTTCAAAGGTTTTGTGGAGTGATGATACAAAAATCGAGCTATTTGGTCACGCTATTAGTCGTTATGTTTGCAGCAAGTCTGGTGAGGTGTACAAAAAAAAGAACACCATACCTACTGTCATGCATGGAGGTGGTAATATCCTTCTATGGGCTGTTTTTCCTCTAATGGCACAGGAAATTTAGTTTCAATACCTGATAAAATGGATTCCATAGCATACCAAAAGATACTGGCCAATCATCTGCAACCCTCTGCTACAAAGCTTGGTTTAAAGTGCAATTGGACGTTCCAACACAACAACGATCCAAACCACACATCAAAATCTACTTCAGAATGGTTAAAGAAGAATAAAATCAAGCACAAAAGCAAAACTTTTGCTACAAAAGAATTTTCCTATAATTATTTGTTTTTGAGAAATTTCTAGAAATTATACATTTCCATTGGGATATGTAAACTATGGCTGTATGTGCAGGCAGACATACAGATTACTCCATATAGTCCCAAACTGTAATAATAATAATAATAATAATAATAATAATAATAATAAAATCAGTATAATTAAGAGTTTTAGGACATTGTGGTAAAAGTGTGCTTCACAATGATAAATACTGTTATTTAAAGATATCAGTATTAAAGTATTAAAATCACACTGCTGCTGTAATTCTGTTGATATGAAATTACATTACTGTGTTAGTGCAACTGTTCCAAAAAAAAATGCTTTCCACCTAAAGCTTATTATTGCTTCATTTACTTTTTCTTTTTTTCCATCAAATCCCAGTGTGGGCCAGGATTTAGCCCCCAGGCACCTCCACATCCACATCCACCCATGTATCCAAATCTGCTGGACGGCTTGGTACTGTACCTTTCACAGCAGAACTGCTGGCCTATAGATTAGTAAAAACCAGAACGTATATCTCCACAGCTAGAGCCTCAGAAATAGTCTTCCTCCTTTTCTGAGTTAAGTTCAAATTAAATGCTATAGCATTACACTGCATTTAACCACTTAGTCATATACAATCATATTCAGTAACTTAACAAAGAACATTTAAAAATATAGTGTGTTTTCCTTTTAAAACAAAGCTTCCAGTATAATATTCAGTATATGATGTTTTAAATCGATATTGAATGCTATAGAGCACAAGTACTTCCCGAACGGATAACTAACCTGTGAATATTTGTTTGGTTTGAATTGTGCACACCACCACAAAAAACTGTATATACAAATAACACAAATGGAAATAAGTGTTTTAAAATAAATTAAAACAAAAAAACAAAAAAATTAAATTGGCTTACAGTAAACAAAAATCAGAACCTCTGAATTTCTTTAATGAATAAACAAACAAAGCAAACACTAGTTACCCTTTTTTGATTCCCAAATTAAAGTTGGTGGTTTGTAAAAATTGTGTAAATGTGTATAAATTGTGTATATGTCTGAATTATTTCTTTATTTTACTTTATTGTCTTTATTTATTTTTACAATAATGTGTGTTCTGGACCTTTTTATAATCACAAACTATGAAAGAGCTGGTAAAATATTTATATATAATTATATAAATATATAATTATAAGTCAACATAAATGCATTTGTTTATTTTTATTTAAACTGCTGTTCAGGAACAATACAAGGATTCAATGGTTTACAATTTTTTTTTTTCCTAATTTTTTTTTTTTTTTTGCAGAAACTGCCAATAATAGTATTAATGTATTGCTAGAGCTAGACAAAACTCCATACTTCATACATCAATTACTGAGTTGCTCAGACGTATTCACTGAAATGCCATTTACATTAATTGTATATTGTAAAAGCCTGGGGACTAAGACAAACACAAGAAATGAGCTATTAGAAATGAGCAAACAGAAACAACAGGTCTTGGGTTTTACATCACGTAAGGTGTGTTTTTTTGTTATTTTTGCTCTTTACAGTGTAGAGAACATGAAAATAATGATACTAAATTACTATCGATTTTTTAAATATGTTGAATTAATAATACCCTTTTTTTCCTTTTCTTGTAATTTAGCCATTACAGCACATGCCATGTCATTCATATTCTAAAGTAAAGCAATAATAAGCTAAACAAATAGGCAACATAATACAACATCTCTACGGGTATTGAGATTTAAAAATGAAATAACCAAAATAAGTATTGAAGCATTGTATTAAAAAAGCAGGTATTATCTATAATTGCTAGGAGAACAAACATAGCAAGCATGTTACCATACAAAACATGAACCAATTTAAAGAATCCACAACTGTGTGATTGAACACATGGTTTTGTGAGTCTGATTGGCAATAACTAATGTTTTTGTCATAACAGGATCATAAACAAACATACACTAGTATTGATCACTAGCAACTGCATTGCAGCTTTATTTAAATCTACTACACAGTTCTGCACTAGATCAGCCCTAACAGTTCATATAGTCTTTTCATTTAAATCAAACAAGGAATAAGTATAATATGGTATCTAAAGAGAGATACATACAAAAGGTACCAAATGATGTTGGAGAGGTTTAATCAATTCTGTTTAAAGTTTCAGCGGTTCCAATATCTATATACAATATATCCAGTATATATATATATATATATATATATATATATATATATATATATATATATATATATATATATATATATATATATATCACACACAAAAGCACACACACACATTCATGCATAGCTGTACACATTCACTTTCACAGAGGTTAATCATTCTTTTAATTTAAATATTGATTAATATCAATAATCAATGGCCGCAGAACGATCCTTTAAGCAGAGAAACAGGCAAATAAGAAAAAAAACAGATTTCTGTTTTCACAACACACACAAAAGACTCAATTTTACAGGTAAAAGGAGATGTTTCATATTTCCTCTCCAGAAGCAGTTATAGATCTATACCACTGTGTCATATTCAAATTTTAAAAAAGAAACCAAGGTAAATGGAATGCTCTTAAGCATAGTGATCAATATCAACCAGTTTACTTATGTAGTGCTGAGAAATAACAGATATTTTCTAGCTTTGATTTATGTAAAGAAGTTAAAAAAGAACACTGAACATTCCCATAAATGTAAAGTAGTATTAAATGCTGCCACCATGAAGCTCAGCTTAGAATACATTTTGACAATGGAAATAAATATGTAACATAATATATATATATATTAGAATCATCAACAGCATGTTGTTGCATATGCATTATAAATAATAAAAACAGAAGTAAACTGTCACCCTTGTATCTTTTATTGACATAAATATTACACTTCCTTGCTGGTATCCCAAATCTTACAATTATCATCTAAATTAGCATGCCATCATCAAAGGAGGTGTACAAATTAAGCAACAGCAAAAGCAATTGCTTACTATTTACTTAGTATGAAGATAGTTATTGACAAAATGTTTCCCTATGAAAAAGAGCCCAAGAAAAGGACCTTCAGATTAGCCACATGTGCTAGCCATGGTACAAAGCATGTCTAATGCAGTAAATTCCTCTTTTTTTTTTGGAGGGATTTATCTGGTGCACTGCCACAGCAGGAGTTCTGAAGTTGGTTTCTCTCAATACACAGAGGCCTGGTGAGCACGGCCTGCTGCTTCCCTAGTCAATAAAAGTGAACTGATATATTTTAAAAAAGGTTCTACACAAAAGCTCTCACGTGAAGCATGCTTAATGCTGCAGACAGAACCCGGACAGATGTGTGCTGTTTATTCTGTATACGGTAAATCGGGCACCAAAGAGGGCAACCCAGCAGGGCTTTCTACGAAGGAGGGGGGCACAATGACGCACACTCCAACCCCTGCATCTGCCACCGCAAACTAACTCTCTCAGCCTGTTCTCACCACAGCCATGCACCCACTGTGACTACTGCATGCTATTCTCAATCAAAATCTGGTTAGAGATTAATAAGCAAAACACTTTCTTGCCTAATAAACAATTCATCAGGATGAAAATTGCACCAAAGCTCCTTAGGGCTACATGGTGGTACATCCATTTATACAACATTCTGCACTTAGGATCTAACCTTGCTTAATGACAACACATGGTGCATTAATATCATCTGAATGCATGCTTTAACTGGTTGCAGGGCTATTCCAAAAGTTTAAATTCCTGCTGTATTTGCTTCAAATTAATTGTTTTTGTATTTTTATTGACTACCAAAATTTTAAACACAAATGTCATGTCAGGAAATTATTTAATATAAATATTTACCTAAATAAATAAATACATTCAAATAAAAAAGCAGTGAATACATTTAAATAAAATAGAGGATGAATATGATAATATAGTACATTTTATAATTCTGTAATCCACTTATGTGTAAACAGCTTGATTGTAAAATAAATGTTTGGTTAATGTTCTTTCATGCAATTTATAGCATATAAACTTTTTTATTTTATTTACTTGCATCAATAGTTATAGAAAAAAATGAATGTTTAACAAGCATATGTCAATTACATACATATAAAAAAGATGTATCAGAGACAAGAATGCTTCAAAAGCCTTTAACTACAAAATAATAATAATAATAATAATAATAATAATAATAATAATAATAATAATAATAATAATAATACTGATTTACTATGGTACATGTCTGTGTATAAAATACAAAAATATATGATATTACATAGAAACATAATGTAAACATGCACAAACACCATTTCACTAATCTTTTTTACAAGTTTCTAAAATGAACATGGTGTGTATCTCACTTGTGAATATACATGTATGCAGTTTCATATATGATTATAAAAGACCATAGATGGATTCATAAACATACTGTATATGTTTCTATAGAATAGCACATATTCATTTATGTTTGTTCTCTACAGTTAGACCTGGAACTAGATCATGTTGCATTTCACCTGACGATTCAAAATTATATGAAATGCTGGTCAGACACATTTGTTACTGTGACTCAACCAATTCAGTTTATAATGGGCCCAATATGTTAATCTAAACACTGCTGTCTAATTAAATCCAAACAGTGGGATGGTGTTGTAAATGAAATAGATTCATCCACAGTGCCACCTATATTCCTTTGTTAGAATCTAAATTTGCAAGCAACACCATAAATGAGAGAGCAGAAACCACACATGCAGTTACAGAGATAAAAAAAAAACTAGCAATATAAAAATAAAAAAACTAGCAATAAGGGACAGTTTTGAAAAAGGGAAAATAATCTGAAAATAAACATTGAAGATATCCTTTTTAAGTGAAATCTTTAAAATAGGAGAGTGAAGGCTGCTGATTGCGTTAATAAAATCCACTTCCAAACACAATTCACCAAGACCAAGGGTAATTCTAAGGGGTATCTTATGTTGTTAATTAGGGAGCTTTAAGGAGGATTTGTTGTTAAAAACCGAGGATGCATTTAAACAGACACACATAGAATACAAAGGTCTTTAGGTTTTACTGGATTGTAAGTGGCTGTAATGTAGCTTGAGCAAATAATCAAGTGACAAGTATAAGAGCTTGTCAGAACAGAGAAAAAGCTCATTGTATGTAAATTCTTCTTTACTGATAAGCAAGTCATTCTCTCAACATGCCTAGTTCCTCAAATACACAACACCTGTTGTGACTAAAGCAATGTCAAATGTTTTTAATGTTTGCACAAAAAACAAAACTCCATATTTCCATACAAATTCAAAACTGTATTGTAGAGTATATATTAATGTAAGCTTTTACATCGATCTTGACACGAATATGGAAGTTATAGCACTGTTGATTTTGCTCATTTGACATATTTATTTATTTCTGAGCTTGTTTGAAACACAGCTTATAATGTATACCCAATTTACATAAATTATCTCCCTCTCTCTCTATATATACACACACACACACACAGAAATGAACTCCAATTCCTCTTCTAGTCTGAATAAAACTGGAATTTGTACCAAATGATGCTGAAGTGCTTTAATGTGGAAAATTCATTAGGACGCCTAAACTCATGCCACTCAGGTCCTGAGTTGAATTCAAACAGCCCTACAGCCCTCAAGGTATTTTAATTATGTTGACCTGATAATTATTCAGAGCTATTTTCTTTAGCTTGTAGCCATGCTAAATAGGTAGGGAGGAAACACATATTGTGAAAATGTATAGGCCATGGAAACGATGGTCCAGGAAAACACTTACTGAATTGGTCTGGTCTAAGAAGTAAGTTATTTTCAGGGTGAGTGGTCTAAGCTCCAAAAGTGCTGACCTACACACAAGAAAGGTCTCGCACCAGAAAAGCTGTTGGTGGGGAAGATAATTAAGTGAATTTCTTTGATTATTTCACATTTACCTGGACAGAAAGCAAAAACAGCTGAATTCTGATACTGGCAAACAAAATGATTTACTATTGCACTCATCATTAGGCAATGCTTTTCCCAGAAAAAACTATTTTATTGTGCCTAAACATGTGGTGTTTTGTGTTTGTATAATGTGTTCAGTAATAATCAGAAATAAAATGTGCAGTGTCTGTTTTAAACGAAAACAGTACCCCTTAAAAAAAGCAAAATAAATGCTTACGGTGGATATTAATATAGTATGTTGAAGTCCTGAAGCAATTGAAACATAAGATACTGATTTTCACATTTGTCCTGAATGCTTCAGAACTGCAGTTTAAGTTATCTAGAGAGCATTCTCCATGCAGGTGTTCTGGAATAAACAGCTTTACCTGTACCAAGGCAGTACCTTGAACTGCACAATATTGTGTCATTAATGTACAGAAGGTTCCGAATACCAATACAGGCAGAGAAAATCTTAAGCAAAATGCTTATCTTAACCGGCTGTTGTTGCTCGACAGGAGAGCTACATTTTTCAACTCATTTTTATATACAGAAATTATTTCTTAATGTATGTTTGTTTTTACACCAGTAGCAGTAGTTAACATTGTCTATTTATAAGCTGATAACGAGTTATTGGGGATAGGTTTTTCAGGTTAAAATGAGATGCATTTCTAAAAAAAAAAAAAAAAAAAAAATGATTACACAAACAAGCCTCTCTCTATTATGAGCTGCCTAGTGGCTGTGCACAAAACATGAAAAAGTAGGTGGAGTTACAATTTGACTGTGATATACACAGGGCCACAGACTGGCATGGTGAATCATTTGTTTTTAAATACTGTATTCCTTTGAATTTAAGATGTACTTTTTAAACAAATTTTGTTCTTCTCAAAAATGGCCTGTGTCTTAAATTCGAGTACAGTATAGTGATGCATGTATTAAAATCGCCATCAAAAGATGTGACTACCGGAATACACAAACAACAGCGGAATTGACTGCCCAATCTCAAATCATCCATGACATTCAGGCAGCCATTTTCAAAGAAGCGTCATTAAATTCATTGAGGAATTCAACGAGAAGCTTTTACAATTTCAACATTTTGTTATTAGGCTCAGTTCTAACAAACAGTACCAGCTTGGACAGACCGGAAATGCTATTCAGACCCACAGATTTTTCGACATGCCAAGCAATACCACAGTTCACAAAAAGAGAGCAAAACAGGTGTGAGCAATCACGACTAGAAATGAGAAGCAGCACATAACTATAATGCTCTGTGTGACAGCAGACAGTCGCAAACTTCCTCCATACATCGTTTTCTTATATGCGTAATTGAGGTTGTATCTTTGTAAATGCATCTTTATTTGATGTTTTATTTTTTCCACAAATTAAGGGTGGGTAATTTGAGCTGCATCTTACATTTGAGGGCATCTTAAATCCGAAGGAATACGGTAATTTTTTTCTGCAAAACTTAATTATATAAACTTCTTTATATCTGACTTATAAACAAACAGGACCACATACTGCAAAAACCAAAAATGACAAATTATGTGTTTTTAAATAAAATAGACAATGTGATCATGTTACATTTTTACAGAATACAATTCAAATGACAAACAATATTTTAGATGTCCACATATCAACAAGATGCCACTCCCCTATATAGTAGATTTCAATGCCTGCATTCAAGTCAATCCTTTAACTAGACACCCTGTATTGAAATATGGGTGAGCGAGGCCTCATTGTTAATTCTTTCTCTAACTCTTTAAACATCGTGAGGCAACAGAGAATGTACTATTGAACTGAGCAATCAAATCTAGTCCCTTTATTGTTTTTAGTGGTAACCAGAGAGACACAAAATGGACGCCACAGTACTTGGTCAAAAGATCTTAATGCATGTCACTACATGTGGCTATAGCTGTTCAAAATGTGATCACATTGAACATAGGCAAAAATAACTGGCAACGCATATTAATTTATTTGAACATTCCAGCTGAGCTCTACTGAGTAACCAGCATAACAATATTTTTGAATCACCTCTTTATAATAGTTCAATACCTACCTTTATTTATCAATAACACAAATGACAAATAGGTTAATATGATGAAAGAAGGGCCATTACAGCTGATATCTTACAAATTAAGCAATGGAACCCGAAGAATAAGGCTTTACTGTCTGGTAAGGCCCGCCTCATGCAGTTAAATGCACAAGCCGAATAAAATATCTAGAGCATATTGAGTAAAAGAGAGAAAAAGGTGAAGAGAGTAAAATAATGATAAGGATCCACTGAGGTTTAGATCAAAATAAACCCTGGGGTCTATTTTTAATGATAAATCAGTGGTCGATCTTAATGCCACTGCCCTAAAACTCTGAACCACCTCATCCTGCAAGCCTCTTTCCACTGTGTTTTTTAGTCCATTTAAATGAGTTAATAAGGGGGGCAATAATTGACACCCAATGTAAAATATCAGCGGGATTAAATGGTGTAATTCAAATTAAATGGTGATAGGATTTACATCCACCATTGTTTAGATCATTAAAATTGAGCCCACTATCTTAATGATCATTTTTTAACTACAAGTGAATTTTCTTACTCATCAATTTAAAATATTTCCCAAATGCATCCTTGTTGTACTGTGGTGGAACAACCTTCTTTTCAATTTTGACAGAAATGTCAGATAAATCCATTTGAAGAAATAACCCACTTTTGATAAATCCTTTTAATGTTTCATTGATATTCCATCTGTAAATATATATATATTTTTTATATTTGGATACAGCTTTTGTTCTACAGGTTTGGCGAGACCTTGAAAATGTGATTTTGTATTCTGCTTTCATTTTTTATTGAATTAAATTTGATAGTGCAGGATAACACAAATCTTTGTGCATGAAATATCGTATTTTCTCTCTTTTTTTATAATAAAGATTAAAACACCGCTTATAGACACTGATAAGACAAGTCTGTCAGAATTTGCTTTCACAGTGACCAAGACACTCAAACCAACTGATCACAATCTAAGGTCAGACAGTACAACACTGTAATCCAAACAATGACTCACTCCTATTATATTAAAAAAAAAAAAAAAAAAAAAACAGCAAATATTTATTTGTCAGGGTACTTGCTTGGGAGAATGAGGGGGATTGCTGGCAAATCTAATTTTTTTCTCTAGTATGTCACGTCTGTATTTCTAGTCTGTACTAAGTGCATGAGGTTGCCTAGCATTTGGTGTATTTCTAATAAACACTGAAAAATTACTCTCTCTCAGTCTAACTGTATTAGGACATCTACAGGGAAGCAGACATATATACTCATAATAAATTTCTAAAGATAAGGTTTCATCTTAATTGCATAAACAGATGTTAGCAGTATTTTTCATTTTGTGTCCTTACAGCCCAATTTAACCTTATTTGTTGGCCAAATTTTAAGGTTAGAAAAGGACTGATGCACTTTGTTTTTTAATGCAAAGGTCTAGATCATAAACTAAGCAAGACTTGGATTGCATTTTGTTAATGGAGTACTGTGCTTAGATTGTGTTATTCCTCCAAGCATATTTATCATGATTGATGCACTAATATATCAGTAAACATAGTTTTACAACCTCTTACAGATGTATCTTTATTTGCTAGTAATGTATTAATCATTATTAGGCACACATACATTCTCAGTCAGACCTTATAAAGCACATCATTTTATTACACAGCCATCTAGTGCACTGAAGTGTATTGCCAGCAGTACAAACAAAATATTAACCCTTAGTACCTGTTCACTAGATGGCACTGGTGCTTATGTGTTTCTTAATCTGATATAGTCTGTGTTATATATGCTTAAGGCAACTACTGAAGGACTGCCCTGGAAATCAGGTCAAAGTACATCAACAATGGAAATATAGTATTTATATTTAAAAAAAAAAAAAACCTGACTAGTTGCAATAAGAACCACACAATTATTGCAAACATAAAAAGGTAATGGGGCAGTGGGGAATCTAAAGCTAACACACATGCTGTACATTGTGTTATTATACCATCTCAGGTTTAGAAGTGTATTTATTACAAGATTCCAATTATGCAAAATTTAATACACAGACACATTTGTATATGTATCATTTCTATAATATTCAATTAGTTTTGTTTGTCATACCATTAACAATGGGGCTAAAATTAACTGAAAACAGAAATGTATAAGAATTCAAGTGTGCATCCTATTTGTGAGAGGTGTGAGCTGTATCTTAAAAGCATCTGGACTTCTGAAGGAACAGCAGCTCCCCACTTCAACTTTTGCTTTTTATTGGCAATCCATACTGTAGGCCCAGGAATTGGAGCCGGTCACTGTAAACAATGAAACAGTATACAGTGAAAGAGCATGTTGTGCAGGTACTCACTTAGAGAGTTGCTTTTCGGAGTCGGCACAAAGCTCCAGCAGCCCCATCAGCACGGCTGAGACGTCCATGTAGGGCTCCCAGACTGTGAAGCCCCGACCAATGAGATCAATGGCAGTCCGGCGAATGGTGCTATGGGAAGGAAGTTTGGGGCTGGGCGGCTGCAGCAGCAGGAATGTGAGCGCCTTGCCTAGAATTAAAAAGGGGGAAGAGTCAATGACAATGGAACTAGAAAATTGATTTCTTGCTCATAACCCCAGTTATCTGTTTGTTTTGTAAGTAGTGGTGTTCCGTACAAACAGCTGAAAAATCATTGAACCTCCCTGGGCTTGTCACAAGGATAAAATGAGTCTGTGTTTCAGAAAGGCAAATTTAATTACACACCCAGTTAGTAAGAAGGTTGAATGCTGGTTACTTTTTATTTTAATATATATATTCCACTGAAACGCTTGAAAGAAGCAGACGTCCAAAGAAAATTACAGGTACAGCAGGTAGGAGAATCGTCCAGGCAGTTAATTCCCACATTAACAGCCAAGGACTTAAATAAAGGTTAGTGGTTAACTCATAGTCAGTTACATGTAACAAATAACTCAAAGTTTGTCTACATAGAAGCTTTGTGTGTCAGGTGGTCAGCCAAGTTTTATATCTTCCCACTAACAATGAAGATATGTGCTGTGTATGGCAAGCCAAATTATCATTTAGAGATATCTCAAATTCATTTATAGATATATCTAAATGGAGCTTTAAATGAGATATCTAAAATGCATTTTAGATATCTTTAAATCATTTAAGATATCTCTAAATGTTTTTGAGATATCTTGAAATACTTTTCAGATATCTCTAAATCATTTAGAGATATCTCTAAATAATGTCCTGTTCATTTAAAGATATCTCTAAATCATTTGAAGATATCTTCAAATAACTTCCTGTTCATTTAGAGATATCTTTAAATCATTTGAAGATATCTTCAAATGAACAGGAAGCCATTTCAAGATATCTCAAAATCATTTGAAGATATCTTCAAATGAACAGGAAGTCATTTCAAGATATCTCGAAATGACTTCCTCTGAAAATGCTCTATGTTTTCAATGGACTTCCTGTCCATTTAAAGATATCTTCAAATGAACAGGAAGTTATTTAGAGATATCTTTAAATGATTTAGAGATATCTCTAAATGAACAGGAAGCTATTTGAAGATATTTTCAAATGATTTGCAGATATCTTTAAATGAACAGGATGTTATTTGAAGATATCTTCAAATGATTTACAGATATCTTTAAATGAACAGGAAGTTATTTGAAGATATCTTCAAATGATTTAGAGATATCTTTAAATAATATGTGGATTTGGCTAGCATGATGCGCCAAACTGTCATTTAGAGATATCTTAAAACCGGCTCCAGTTTTAAAGATATCTGTAAATCATTTGAAGATATCTTCAAATAATTTCCTGTTCATTTAAAGATATCTGTAAAGCATTTTAAGACATCTTCAAATAACTTCCTGTTCATTTAGAGATATCTCTAAATCATTTGAAGATATCTTCAAATGAACAGGAAGCCATTTCGAGATATCTGGAAATGACTTCCTGTGAAAATGCTCTATGTTTTCAATGGACTTCCTGTCTATTTAAAGATATCTTCAAATGAACAGGAAGTTATTTAGAGATATCTCTAAATGAACAGGACGTTATTTGAAGATATCTTCAATTGATTTACAGATATCTTTAAATGAACAGGACGTTATTTGAAGATATCTAAATGAACAGGAAGTTATTTAGATATATCTTTAAAACCCTCATTTTAAGATATCTCTAAATGACAGTTTGGCGTGCCATGCTAGCACAGTCCATATGGTTTCCATAGTATTTAAAGATATCTGTAAATCATTTTGAGATATCTATTTCATTTTTAGATATCTCAAATTGATTTACAGATATGTTTAAATTAAGTTTAGATATCTTAAAAACTGCACAATTAAAGATACCTGGAATTCAATTTGAGATATCTGGAAATGTTTTACAGATATCTCTAAATATTTCAAGATATCTTAAAATACAATTTGAGATATCTCTGAATGATAATTTGGCTTGCCATAGCTGTGCTATAAGCACTATAGTACAGAAGGTTGCAGTACAAATACCATAACTGTGGTACAGATCAGAAATCTAAAATACAAAAAAGAGAGAGTGGGTTTAACCATCCAGTTTGGATACTAAACACAACTTCATATATAAAATAAAATAAAATAAAACAAAACAAAACAACACTGCCTGTTATAATGGAAACAAAATCTGCAAATGTATTGGCACTACATTGAATGCAGTCTCTAACAATAGCTAGTGGTATTTTAAAAGCAATGCCTCAGATCTCTATCCCATTACACATTAATGCACTTAAACTAGTTCAAATGATCACCACAATGTATACCAGCCCCATAATCAAATCTGTATCCAAGCACTCCACATACAGTACATACAACAACAGCTGAATAGCCGTGTGTGTCTGACAAAGAAAATCCACTACAGCATCCACAGTGAATGGTGTCTGATTCTGGCTTTCTTTTTATTCTTCTTGTTTCTGCTCATGCTAGCATCATTGTCATTTCAAGAACCAGGACCTGCAATATGTGCAGTGCAGAACACTTGAATTTGATATAAACATTATGATTTTGTTAGTAACAATTTCTCTGCTAAGGCTGTAATTGTTTTTGGAGCAATCAGTATATGAAAGTTGATCACCATGAGCTGTGCATCCACCACATGCAAGTTTGACAGATACATTCTTCATATTCTGGTTCTAATCGATATAAATTGTGCTAAAGAATATTCTAACCAAGTTCCATCACATCTGGATGTGAATCTCTATGTAAAACTCTAATACTGTACGTGAGACACAGTGCTTACTGTACGTACTGTGTCCTTGTCATCGGGGATATGAATCCCTAGCAGAGGATAATAGTACAACAATATTCTTTACCCAAATTAAGGCAAAACATTAGGCATGCGTGCAAATCAGAGCCGTGGACACACTACCAGAGCATCAGTGTTATAAATGAAATGAAAACAGTGAGATGATTATGGATTATGTTAAGATCATATTAATTTCTATGTATTACTGAAATATAAAACAAAAACTATTGCACAAGATTTTGACACTATTAGGTAACAGATCACTCAAATCTATATTCATTATAAAATAGGTCAAAACCAAAAACACTATGAATAACAATGCCAATCTGAAGTAACTGTTCTATCCAATAAAAAAAACAAAACAGAAAAAAAACATTACATTTGTTTTAACTATTTCAGTAAAAATAGTTATAATAGACTATTTCAGTTTATATATCTATATATATATCTATATATGCACTGACCACTTGCAGTACATTTCAGTAAAAACAAATGTATATATCTATATATGCACTGACCACTTGCAGTACATATCTACACAAGGGACACTGGGAGTAAGGATCAGTGCTTTCAGCCATTTTATGCAAGGAAAAAATCCTTTCTGCAGAGGTCATCTCAAGCATGACCTGGCATTTAAGAGAAACACTGCAGGTGAAGACTGACCATTAACACAGAAGGAGAGGGGAGCGCCAAGCCTTGCACCATTTATTATCATTTGTTATACTGCACACATTTCTACAGTATATTACTTACCATAGTATACTGTACACACTTTAAATGTATATTAGCCAATCTATGTTCATAGTTTCTTACTATCTAAGATTTTGTTTCTCTTTCAGAAAGTGAGCAAATACCAATGACAGACCCTTCTGTGTTTCTTTTTCATAAGGTACTGTATATGGTTTGTTGCATTCCCACCCCCTTACAATGCTGGTCTTATAAACGGACAAAGTGAATGGCTCTCCCTAGCTGCCTTTGAGAAATGCATATGTTGTAATACATTCCCCAGTGGACACATCCTGAAGCAACTTGTGCAGAAGGGTTAAAGGACTCACAAGGCACTGATTTGCACTACCTTACCTAAGGTAACATTAGAGCTAATTGTGATCTGTGAACCAGATGTAAATCTTTTACATTTAACCCTACTTAGGTTAACTATTCTGCTAAAAATGTGTAATGTAAGTGTGTGTGTTGTTGCATGTTGTAAAATACAAACTATATGATGATGTTTTCAAAAGGAAAAAAGCATTTTTGTTTTAAAATAATGGCAGGTGCAATACTACAGAATCTTATAAAATACCCATTGTGTCCACATTGGGTTTCCGGAAGCGAAATGCAAATGCTAATAATACTAATTCTGAATGTTTTCTCTGAATTAGTACCTGAATTACAGAAATCCTCAAAGAATCTGGAAACCGAGGGTTTAACCTCTGGAAAGTGTGAGCTATTAAACCTACAAGATAAGACGGCAGAGAAACTACAGCAGATCCTTTTATGAAACATTAGGCATCAAATAAGACACATATATTTCAAAGGAAAGAACAATCCAGATGTCCTTTTTGGCAGCTCTTTAAATAACCTGCAAAAGATTGGCATGTCTACAAAACCTACTATGTGTTGACGGACAGCTTTTTTATGACTCAGACTCACATTTTGCGGACACTGCCCCTGGGTCAGCAACTGTAAACATTTCAAATGCAAAGCTGCATCTGCAGTGGTCAGCATGGTGTGGGGGGAAGGCCTCCAGAGAATGGCTAAAGACTGCTGGCATTTAACTGAAATCTTTTAGATAGATATCTCTCACACACACACACTGCATATAATACACAACAAACCTTAACTTTAATCTGAGCAAGACATTCATCTGGAAACAATGAAAACTTACTATTTTATGCCATTAAAAAAAATAATAATAAAAATAAGACAACAAAATACAATCTTACAAAATTTCTTTAATGACATTTCTCAAGTTGTTTTAGCAGATATATTCCAATCCCTGCACACATAGTTTAAAGAATCAGTTTCACAAAAAAAATCTATATTCCATGGGCTCTATCCTCTCCGTGTCCCCCATTTATGAAGGTGGAGTGAACCAACTTGGCTGAGGATCATTAGAATCTGTAGTGTGTAATAATCTGCAACACAAATGCTGACAAGAGGTTTCCAAATGGCCGTATTTTTGCATAGAAACCAAATTAATGTTCTTTGTGAAAGCTAACTGCTAAAAAATTACATTTACAATTTGCTATATTTATTTAGGGTAACTATATTCCAATCTAGTTGGCAACTGAGAAAGCAACAAGATATGAGAACAACATACCCTATAAATGGCCCTTATTACAAAGTGGAAATTGGAAAGGTAACAGGAACATATATTACTTTATGCAAACCGTAAAGAGAATTTTAAACCAAAACAAAATATATATATATATATTTTGGGCATTACAGTGCACTAGTTCACAGTTACAACTAATACTTAAGACTGTTCTACCTGTACATTGGTTTTGAATAGGTAAACAAATGCAGGTCAGTACAAAATCTAGAAAACAATATAACAACAAATTCTGTGAAATGACTATTCTATGAATTTCACTATTGTTCACGTTGCTGTGAAGATATTATTATGTGGTAAAGTACATCACCTTTTCTACATACGCACAATGGCACAATGTTTAATCATTTTATGATTAATGCAACTGCAACCCCCCACCTCCTCTCCCTCTCCCCCTACCCACACACATATCTTAATAATGTATGGAAGTTTACATTAAAGGCCATAAATCCCACAAAACATCAGCAGGCCAAAATGCTGCAGTTGGAATATTTTTGTTACAAAATACATAACGAAATACATCACATAAAACTCAAGCTGAAAGCTAGATAAACCAGGATGCTGTCTTCAGGTATGCATGCAAATCCTAGCTGACACCAGATCCCGACATTATTGAAAATCAAAACAGTTTGATGATGTTTTATTCAATCATTGTCTTCATAATAATGATGTTACTTACTTAGTGCAGGAGCTTCGGCACTTACATATCTAGTTCTGTCTTTACTGCCATATTAGATGGAGTATTAACAGTAATCTTTAACAGCGAGATACTGTAAAGAGAGATACTGTATTCGAACATAATTAAAAAAACTAAATCTGCCAGTCAATTACTTTGATTTGATTAGATTATGAGTTTTCCTTATTGCAGCCTACAAAATTATTATTTTGATGGTTCAACAAAGCTGCCTGCAAGATGGCTTCTGACAACGCTTTGCTGCTCTGCCACTGCTAGGGGAGCAGCTATCGCTCCCATCAGCGGAAGCCTCCTTTTTTGTTGCAAAGGCATAAGAGAAGCAGCATGGAATGCAAATGCCATAAAATACAAGTCTTGCACTTGCGATTCATACCATATCATTGCTTCATCAAGATGTAAAGGATGCGGTACACATGCAGGTTTTTAAAATAAAAATAAATAAAACTAACATTCCTATTAAAACTACAATATTACAAAGCGACCGTTTACATTTTCTGTTTGCATTTTGCTGTTGTGGAAACAAAGAAATCAATAAATAAATGACCAAATAATTAAACACATACAGAGCATATGCGGTACAGTCTAAGATGTAAAACTCAAAATTGGGACACCAGATAACCAAGACAGTACAGTAACCATGGGCCTCTTTTTTTCAGTTCTTAAAGGTTACAGGCAAATTCTTAAACTGTATTCAGAGTCTCCTTAATTTGACAGCAGCCTGATGACTATGGAAGCAATGGAAAGTATTAAAATAGCCATTTAAATGGATAATTTATATCACGTACAGTACATGCGTAATATTACATTTACAACCAGCTTAGCATCAGCACAACGCTAATATGTTTCTCCATCTTAATAACCAACAGCCACTGGAAAGGTTCACAAACAAAAATTATGAACGAGGAAATTATTAAAATATTCATGCTACTTAACCTTTTGAGTCTCACAGTAAAAAATATATATATATATATATATATATATATATATATATATATATATATATATATATATATATATATATATATATAAAGAGTTTTACAAGCACACATTGTAAAATTATTGATATAATCTACACAGTTCAATGATGACAAACATTCAGCCAGGAAATCAGAAATCTGTTAGCAGCTGTAGAGTTGCAAGGCAGAGATCATGTAAAGGAGGACCCAACAATGCAATCAGTGGCATGTTTAAATATATAGAAATATTTTGAAGAAAATTAATTGGATAACATTGGAATTAATATACTTTTCAAAAAGTCAGCAATCACTTTTAGACCCGATTGTCTGTGTGTGCGATAAGAGCGTCTGCTAAGAAATAAATAATAATAATAACTTACAGACACACTGCATATATTGATTGAGGTTACTGCTTTTTGTTAGTTTTTATACTATAAGGGTACCTCTTATAAAATGTGGAAAAATGGTTGTGGTGATTGTAAGGTGAAAAGTGTAGGCCTATATAAATTATGTATCATTAAAGACTGGTGAAATTGGATGAAAATACATGTCTGTAGTGTTTAAATATTACAGGTAATACAAAGTAAGTACTTCAATGGTCTGTATCTCAAATTGCTTTATGAGATACAAGCCTTTGAAGACGACAATGACAAAGTCATATCAACTCCCCTCAGAGGAATGCTTAATTACTGGTGTGTAAGTGCTTTTGGACAAAGAAAGAAACAAACATTGATGTTGATACTAGGGGCATTCCTTGCAGTGCTTTTTAATAAAGATAAATCATCTTTATTTATTATTTATTATTATTTTTATATATACTCCTTGAACCATAACATCCATATACTGTAATCCAAGAAATGTCATAAATGTTTCTTTTTTTCTAGCCAGCCTAGGCTGCACACAGCATGTTCAAATGCTAACTGTGGTGTTTGTCATGGTGAAAATACTCATTAGGAGAATCTTGTTAGGCACACTGGGTCTCATTTACGAAAGGGCATCAAAGTAGTGAGCCTAACATGCACGATACATTTTCATTTACTGCCCCATTTACTAACAGGGAACGCATTCATTTATGTGCACTGTATTTAGCTAATTTACATACCATACTGTGCACACTACATGTTCTGTGAGCAATAATTTAATGTGCATAATAATGTCAGAGACTTACCTGTGATCACTGTGATATCAAAAGCACCAGCAGTCCAGGCGTATCTTTTGGTCAGTAGCTTACTGTGAAGGTGGAGGTGGCTTACATTGACCGAAAATGAGCGATCAACAGACACAGCACTCAGCAGGGGACAGGCAGAGGCAACGTAAAGTGAAACTGCACTGCTTACCTTTTAATTTTAACATGTATTCCTTTCTACTTTTTAAAAAAAAAAAGTTTCTAAAATTGCATTGATGTACTGGATCGTTTTGGAATTGTTCTTTAAAACAACCCGCCTCTTTAATATAACGCACGTATTCATCATGTGCAGTCTGCGCTGTATGAGAGATGTTCCCATTAAGCCAATCACAGCTCAGAGAGGCAATAAAATAGCCAATCAAATAGCACACAGGATCTCACGCACACAGCACACATAATTTTGATTAGGATAGCGAAGTGAAGGCTTGTTTAAACTATTTATTTTACTTTGTGTAAAATTTAAAATCAGTAAGCCAAAAACTAGTTGGAGATGTCATGGAAGCGAAAGGTGGAGGCAGAACACAGAATATTCCAAAACTGTTAGCCAGATGCTGTACAAAGCAACATATTTTGAGTTTATTGGAAATGAAAGAAGCTATGGAGTAAGTATGGAGTTTTTTTCTGAAAAGTGCCGTGGATGCCATGAACAACACAACCACAGGAAAGTACTGTTTACTATTTTGCATTTTCACAGCTTGTCAGTATCTTTTTTTCAGTGCCGTTAAAAATGTTATATTTTGAAAAAAAGTAAAATATTGAGACTTTGCATTATATACTTAGCATTATAGGACTTTTTTTAATTGTTTGAGACTTCCATTGAAATAAAATATAAACTATAAAATACATTAAGTAATATGTTGATTAATCGATTGAAAAGATGCATGCATACTTATTGATGACTGGCTATCGTTCAGTGGGGGTAATGTGTTTTTTAAGTAGTATACTGGCCTACATACAATGTATAGACATTTTCACGTACATTACACTATATATATATATATATATATATATATATATATATATATATATATATATATATATATATATATATATATACACACACACACCACCCACTTGATATATCGCAGGTGTCGGGGTCCAATATAAATCCGCTGCGATATAGCGAGAGACCCATAGAAAAACAAATAGACTAACAAATACTGTACAACCACTCTCTCGTTTTATCAGAAGCGTAAGGGTCCAGTATAAATCCTCTACAAACCTACTTTTTCTCATTTTTCATATAGAAAGCAGCACAGTTTTAATTCGTACTGCAGAGGATCATTGCTTCTCATCAACTTAAGTCTCCAATTAATTTCATGAGTCTTCCTCTCCTTTATCAAATGCACAAACCCACTGCATTGAAAGAATCTATTCCCAACATAGGAGGCTTGTTGCTAGTGAGCTGATGTCCCTGCCCTGTGACTTTTGCTAGTGCTCATTTAAATGCATTATCATGCATTACCATACAAATCACATATTCATTCTGATTACCATAATATGGCAGAATAAAATTAGTGTGCACCATAATATGCGCGATAATTAATAAAATTGCAATAGTAAATATGGAAATCATTAGCGTGCACAGTAATTGCAATTATCACACACCATAAAGTTTAGTTAAATGAGGCCCTCTGTATCCTTTTGGTTCAGGGCTACTGCTGTACTGTACAAAGCGAACGTCACTGTGCACTGCACATATTATCAATACTTATTAAAGCCATAAAATACCCCCTTCCCAGCTACCACCAAAAAGGAATCAGAATTTTTTGCACAAAAGTCTGCATATGACCGCCCCCCACCCCCAACCAAAGAAAGGACAAGCACCACCCTTTTCCCCTTTAATGGTATCCAAGGAGAGGATCTTTATAATTACTTCAACATTTTAAATTTATTAAGCTCAAATTGGCCCCAAGAACCAGACGCACCGAGGAAAAGTCAGTCCGCTGCCCGTTTCTCAGGCCAGACATCTTTGTTTAAGCTTTGACTTGGCTTAAATGAATGAATTAATATTGACAAAACATCAGCTAAGCTAATGAGTTGTTAGTTAAGGCAATAAACATGTCACATTAGTCAGCATGGTAAAGAGGTAATTAGCCCTGGAAAAGCTCTGCTGATTGGAGCTGTTGAGATCCCCTGCTCTTAACCTTTGAGTCCATTATAAAATGTGGGACGAGTAGAGCTATGCTAATGTGAATTCTCCAATTGACAGCAGTGCTTGCTCCCGGAGTCAGGGACTGCATTATCAGTGCAGCACTCCTTTAAGTGTAGAGCTACTTAACCCTTGCCAAATAATGGCAAACACAGACAAAGCCAACAGTGTAACATGATAGAAAAAACAGGGTATATTACCTCCAAACAAACAGCTGTAACATTTTTACAGTATTTTATTTTTAAAGACAATATAAGTCACACGAGCTTGCCTTTTTAAATTTTATTTTTACACAAGCCCCCCCCCCAAGGATTTTTAAGGTTTTACAGTGCTAAAGTGAAATGTGAGTGACAGCATCATAATCGAGGGTAACTGTATTCAGGACATTAAAGTAGCCATGAAATCAAACTGCACTTTCCTTAATGGCTGATGTTAAACAACAATCATGTCATGTCCAATCTGACAGTGGTTTGCAGTTCATATGTAGTGTAGGCCTTAAAAGATAGTAATGGCTGGCAGAACAGAGTGGTGTGTCCTCTTTATATAAATAGAGGGCACACTTGAATGTTAGAGCACAATATTAAACACATGAAATGTGGAATAGCAAATTATTATTTTTTTTCTTCCTGGAATGAGGATGGAGTGGCACAGACCACAAGCACTCAATCTTTTTTACAACATCAACAGGTCTACAACAACATACATGCCAACAGTTCCTATATGGTAGGGACAGTCCCAATTTCCTAGCAAATGTCTCACGTCTGGATGCATAGGAAGAAAGTCCCGATTTTTACACATCGAAAAAAAATCATTTATCCTGCACAGTAGAGTTAGTGAAAACCACACACTGTGCTCTTCATGCAGCTGACACATCTGCTGATCACTAACTTACCGGTATACAAAGGTAAGAACGCTTCATTGTGTCTGTGTTTACTGTCATCATGCTGGTCGTGCGGTGGTAAGTTGAGGGGATACGTCTATTACGTGATAATGAGGGTTTTTTGCATATGACCCCTCCCATGTTTATGATGTGTATAACATCCCCCTCCCCCGAGGACGAGCGTCCCGCTCAACAGTTTCCAAATGTTAGCAAAAATGCAACAAGCTAAACAAAAGTGATACAGCTAACACCCAAAGAACTCCTTGGGGCAAGTCACAGATGCATTTGGTTGGGGGGTGAGGGGGTTGAAAACAGAAAAATATTAGAAAAAATGAATGAATAAATACTAAAAACGATTTTCACAAATTCATAACCCTTTACTTGCTTCTTTTACAAGCTTCTACTCAGAATTTGAATCCTGCAGGCTCACATTTCCCAATTTCAATTTGCTATAGTTTGTTTTCGCCAGCTGGTATGTTGCCAGCATCTGCTATTTTTGAGGAACTTGGATCTACCCCTTAAAAAAAAATCTGTTTTCACCTTATTAAAGTTGGCCAATCCTTTTTGTTTATTTCTGATGCCTAGTTACTGTAGGGCTAACACCACACAATTTCTGCTACTCAGCACCTGCAGTGGTCAAATCAAAAGTGAAAGCAAAATCAATTCTAGTTCTAGGAGAGAGAAAAAGGAAGTAAATGAGAATGGGATCAAGCTTGCTTAAAGGCACAGACGTTTTATATTTTAAGCATCAAGAACATTTCACAAATGTATAATTTACAAATGTTTAATTTACCTGAAAATGCATATTAATAGAAAGATAGGGGAAAGTCTTTTTAGATCTTATTTTACTTAGTATTTTTAAGTGGATCCATTAACAATATTCTTATGATTTCATAGTGCAGTAAGCTGTTCAGCATGACACAGCAAAGAAAAAAACAACAACACTGCAGATGATTTATTCTAAAAAGTAAATCAAATTAAATATAACTTTTATACTTTTATTACTATTAACAGTTCAAAGAAGTTACAAAGCCCTGTGTTGTTTATAATATATTTAAATAGTGAAGGTGGCAGCATAGTCCAATAGAAGCTAACAAAATGAATTTCTGTTGAGTTGCAGGTGTACCTATCTTCACTAGCTAGTCTCAGCTACTGAAGCACATACCTGTCGGCAACAATTCTATTTCCAACCCCAGTGGGAGTGCAGGGCTCTCAGAATGTACTAGGGGACAGAAACTGGCATATACTGTTAATGAAACAAATCAAATAAGCAACAGAAACAGGGAAAAATCCCACATTTCAAGTCTCACACCACAAAAACTGGTATTTATTTTATTTACTGCCAATCTAAATACATCACAAATGCTGTAAAAGTATGTCACCATTATCTAGATTTAAAAAACCATGTGGTAAAGAATAAAAATTTTCATGGCCGGTTTCTTTTCTATAGTTACAGTACAGTATGCTATATATCTTCTGTTAGCAATGTACAAGCAACATTTTAGTAATTTAAGGTAATCAGTTCCATTACCTCAACCAGTTATAGCAGGGTTGCCAACTGGCTCCAGAATTTACGGACACTTTAAGCCAGGTCAGGTTTTTAACTCGCCACTAAACCACAAATGAATTGATGTTAAATCAACAGGTAAAGTGGTGTAAATTGCATGAGCGGCTTCAATAAATGTGTTCAATTGTTTAATTGCGGTGGCAATTCTATCTGGCGAGCATCATAACATGTATTAAAATCATATTGCTTCAAATGTTATATGGTAAACAATATGTATCAAAATAGTGCAATTCAGTCATTATAGAGAATTAGGCACTCACCTGCACTCTTTCTCGTTTAACCTTGGGGTTACGTTTCTATTAATGTAATACTTATTTCTGCTTTGCACAGTCCCGCCCCAATCAGACAAATACAGCAAATCAGCAAGCTGTAGAGGTCTGATTGATGGAAACGAACCTCACAGGAAGTAATTCCCACCCCCAGACAGCTGTGTGCTTTTAGTAATAGTTAGCAAAACAATTACATTCCTTTACGACAATTCACACAATTTACACTCACGTTACATGTTCAATAAAATCAATTAATTTGCGGTTAGAGAGGCGAGTTAAAACACCTGACCTGGCTTAAAGTGTCTGTAAATTCTGGAGCCACTTGGCAACCCTGAGTTATAGCCAGAAATCAAAAACAACTAACAATGTCCTTAAGAGTTTCATCACAATTTGATAAACTTACTGTTGGTGTTAAACGAGTATATACAGTAGCAGACAAAAGTGCAGGCATCCTAAACTAAATACAAGATAAATATATTAAATACTAGTGAACATTAATATGACAGAGACAAATAAAACAATTTCTGGTAGTTTAACAATCAATCTTTATAATAAAACTAAAAGCACTTAACCAATTAAAATTATGACAAAAGTATTGGCACCTTTACATTAAAAGTAAAAAAAAACAACTAATATTCAAATATTGTAATGAAGTGGCGGTGGGCCAGAGCAGAGCTGAGCAGCGACAGTGATGCAGAAAGCAGCAGGAGAAGGCGTGGCCCCTGGGCTGTGTATGTGTGTGTTGTATGTGCTTATTGGTTGTTTAATTTCTTGGTTGTTTAATAACTTATTGGTTTTCTTTCACTGTCTTAACTTGAATAAATGTATCACAGTGTTTATCATTTTTTGTCTGCTAGTTGGTGGCCTGGTTGGGACTGTCTGTCGTCAGTTCCAGTCCAGCTTTAATAAAAAGAGCTTTGGTTCATTTAAACACTGTTTCTTCACCTTTCTTCCACCACCATCATAATATATTAAGCTGCATTATAGTCAATAGCCAGAAAAATAGGTCATTATTTCCAAAATCTGTTGAAGAACAACGCTTTGGCAACATAGCAGATGGTCAAGACAAAGAGATGGATTCACGTTTTAGAAAAGCACTTGTAACAAACAACAAAGGAAATGGCTACAGAACCATATCAAATAAAATATGGAATACCAAAATCAACAAATCAGAGCAATAATAATCAAGTACCACAGAACAAATTCCACTGAAATGCTTGAAAGAAGTGGACATCCAAAGAAGTACAGCAGACAGCAGAATCGTCCGATTAACAGCCAAGGACTTCAAGAAAGATTTAGAAGCGTCAGGCATAACAGTGCACGAAAGAACTGTCCAACAGCACCTGAACACAGAACAGCTGTATGGATGTAGACCTCGCTGCAAACCATCAATCATAAAACAAACCGTCCAAAATGTGCCATGAAATATGAACAGGAATTTGAAGCATTCTTCCACAACATTCTCTGGTCCAATAAGACTAAAATATAACTTTTCTACAAAAAGGGACCACAGTATGTTTGGAGAAAAAAAAGAGAAAGTCTTCAATGAAGAAAACCTTGTACCTACAGTTAAACATGGAGGTGGTTCGATCATGATATGGGGGTGTTTTAGCAGTTCAGGGACTGGAGACATTCATTTAATTGAAGATCAAATGACTGCAGCTATTCTACAAAACATTCTACAAAAGACCATATGAATGCAAATGTACTTTGGGAAACTGGAACTGAAGCCATTGATGCCAATCCTTAAATTTATATTTATAGAGGCAAACAGCTGGGAAAACAGGTTTCAGTTAGCAGTGATGGACAAATACATACAGAGTATGTTTTGGGACAGCTAGTGTAGCCATAAGCAGATGTGGATGGACAGATCTTTCAGTATGGGCCGAAACCCCAGGCATGAAGCTGCTTAAAAATCTTGTGATGTGAGTGCTGTGAAAATAAAATGAGAGAGGCAGACTAATCCAAAAGCCTGTGGTATTGCATGAAACAACAATATAAACATCTAGGTGTACATTATAGTACTCAATCTAGGTTGTGTGTGTAAGTGTGTGTAATGGTGTGGTTATTTTTTTCACCTGGGAGTGTGTGCGCTCTCTGTTAGAAAGAGGTAAAGAATAGTAAAAGGAGGTCCCATCTGCTAAAAGATAATTAAAAAGATGCTACAGTAATTGTATGCAGAGCAGGGTTAATGACTCCAGTAGCCTGTCCAAAGTCCGTTTCAGAAGCCTCATTTAACACACTCAATAGGCAGCTCCAACAAGTCTTCAAAATCAGTAAAACACATTGGGAACTGTATGCTTTCTTATGCAAAAAAAATACCCAGTGCAGAGAAATTAGAAACAGTCAAACCTATAGAAGCAGAATAAGGGTGGGCTGACTTGGAGCCAGTGGGGTTTAGTCCCCTGATACAGCCACCGGCTATTTCCTTCTGGGAGCTGTGGTTCAAACAGAAGGGACTGATCATTGCTTCTATCAGACAGCCCTTCCTTCAGGGCATGAAGCAAACCCAGTTCTCGTGGTGGTCTTAGTCCCGTTCCCAGTGGGCAGCAGTCAGCTTTACAAAGCCATGAACACAAGACTGTGCTCAGAGTTTAAAAGCACAGTGCCTGTAACAAATGGACCTGTGAAGAGTATTACTCACACTTGGGGTCGATTTCAACGGGGCATGACAGTAAAGCATAATTTCTCTTTTATTATTAGGTGTCCGCACTAAACCTAAACTTGAGAGCACTTCAATCTCTATAGGTTCTGCTGCTGCAGCAAACAAATGGCCACCAGAATGCACTTCCGTTTTATTTAGTCACTTATCATATAAATACTTTTATATTCTGTTTACTGTATATATCACATGTTCATCCACTAAAGCATACTGTACTGAAACCCGTATTGCAAGATATATGTGCTACTATTGTACAGTCTTTTTGTGTATTTTAGAGATACATTAATAATATGATTTACAAAAGGGTACAATGACACCAAATAACACATCAAAAATAGATCTTATGTGCCCCTTTTGTAAATGATAATCTGAAATGTAGGAGACTGTACAAATACTTTTATCCACACATTTCACCTAACAAATTACTGTAGTCAACTTCATTGTGCTGTTTCCTTAAAATGCCACTTTAGCTGCAATATCGACTCAACTTCTTAAGCATTAACAAGTGGGCAAACTCAGACCTCATATAGCACCGCAGGCTGTTGTCACAATTTAAGCACCACACACTTACCTGTTATATGTTAAAGAATCCAGCTTGTTCTTTTAGGCTGCAAGAGTACTTATAAAGCACTATAAAAGTAAAATTACGCACTGTATACAAATTATTTTGTAAACACTTTGCAAAGAGTATTCACAGAGGATATCAAAACTACTCAAATCAGTCTTATTTTTCTTAAATTTATCCCTCTAATTAAAGATTCTGTGCAACCATATTGACTCCCCGAAGACTAATTGCATTAATTCCTTTTGATATGGGAAACAAAATGTACAAAAGGTTACTGTTAATATGCTGGCAGTCAAATGCCCAGGTTATACACTATTTGAGAGGGTATACTCATGCTTTTTAAGCATGTGTGCTTAATTTGGCTTTAAAATATTCTTTTGTAGGAGAAGAAAAATAAGTCCAACAGGAGAATTACATGTTTAATGAAGTGCTTCCGTGGAGAGTTAGTATTGTAACGTCCGGCACCTGACACAGGAATAGCAAAGTATCAGATAGACAGGTATTTGATACTGCCAGTTTTATTTATTTGAAATGACTTAAACACAGACAAACCAAGATTCATTATCCTATTTATATCGGCGACTGTGGTGGTGTTTAAAATATTACACAGACACAAACAACATGCTGTATGTACAGAAAATAAAATCAATGTCTGCACTAACTCCAGACAAAAGTTTAGCTTCCATTTCATGAAGGTAGTTGTATGTCTGTTTGATGGAAGGCTATTCCACTGCAACAAAACCAATATTTTAAAAAAACAACCAAAAAACCAAAAAAAAAACTGTCAGTTCCATATTGTTTAAACACGCTTGTTTGAGGATGAAATACCTACATTGTATTAGTAGGGGAATTTCAGAAATGTGGGGGCTAGATAAAGATGCAGCCACAAGAGTTTACAAGGATCCTTTGCCCAGTAATGCAACAGAAACTCAATAATGCTTCCACACATTGCTTCCTTCGTCAAAAAAACGTATAAAAATGTGGTCTGCACTTTACAAAAAAGCAGGTAATTTAGACATATTTTATATTTATAAATCAAGATATTTGAAATATCAAGAAATACCACATGGGTGAACCTCTAAATTTGGTGTAAATAACATTGAAAATTAACCAAGGTCAAAACACTGGCATGAAAACTTAATATATAAAAAAGAAAGTTTGTCTGTCTGTCTGTTCCTTTGTGCATTCGGACCCGCAGGAGCCAGTGCAACCAAACTTTGCATGTCCTCCTCTTTCATCCAGGGGAAGTTTGAGGGCTATGTTTGGATGCAAAATTTTGACTCCCGGGGTACTTTAGTAACCCCATTGCTGGATCACTACAGTAGCCATGTATCTCAAATTAAAGAAACCCACAAAACCAAAAAAAAAAAATGTAAAAGGACAAAAATATTAAATTTAAAAATGGCAACCCCCTCCCCCCCCAGAAAAAGTTAAAAAAAGGGAAAGGGGTCTGAGCGCATTGTGCGACACCCAAGATCGGTAACTTATAGGAAACCATAAGGCTTCTGTTCCACAATTTGTCATGCATATATAATATAAAACACAGACTGACATTTGCTGAAATATTTTCGGAGATATTTAAGTACATGTAATTTTATTAAACCGGCCAAAATAAGTATATTTTTTTTCTGTAGTTGAAGCTTAACATCGATATAGTTAAAATGCAAAAAATAAATACAACATATTGGTGGCACATTGGTGAAAAAACAAAACAAAAAAAAACCGTGTCTATGAGGAATGAATTTGATTATGATTAAGCAATAACAAAACTGATGCAGATGAACATCCAGAGCTTCCTGACTGTTAATGAAGCTCTGGAATAAACATTCTGCTTGTTTTTTTATAGCTATTTCAGGCTGGGTAACAGCTTTTTTGTGTCATGCAATGGAAAACAAAGTATAAACAGTATGAGAAAGCACTGTATACAAGCCATCTCTCTTTCTTCTTCAGCACTTGTGGATCAGGGTGTTCGTATGGCGTTTTTTGGCTTTTGGTACATCCCCCTAGTGTCAGGCCTAGTTAATGGATCAGGTATAGTTTTCTCGTTGGTAGTCTTCAATGAAGCCCAATTGTGTGTCCTTTGTGTGAATGTGCCTGTTAGTAACCTGTCTCGATGAAGGGGGCTGGCACATCAATTTGCAGTCTTGCAGGGGGTGCCAAACACTCCAAATTTAAAATAGATTTATATGGAAGTGTTCACAGCAAGCTGCAAATTAGTTATTTTGTTTGTGTAGCTTTAAGCGGGTTAGTAATGCAGCATGTTCTTTATTTAAAAGAAGTCTTATTTTTTAGAAATATGAATGTAATTTTACGTGAAAACAAACATCAGATTACAGATCTTTGATCACTTGCTTCGATAAAAAGCCCTCTTTATATAGTGTTTATTGCTCACACTGTGGAAATAATATATTTTTTCTGAACATAAAAATAAATATGTATTATAATCATGTTACTCCCCAGAGCAACGTATACAAAAATAAGCAAAAGTGCAGCCTCTGCTGATTTTCTAAGCTGGTTTCAGTTCTCTTTGCCAAGCAGCATCCCCTTCTCTCATCCTTTAGCCATCATTTAGTGCTGCACTCTAAGTATTTGCCTCTATGATGCATGGCCCCAAATGGAAAACAGGAAGCGCAACAAGGCAAACCAACAGATACATTTCCTCTGCATGCAGAGGCGGTCTTCCCAAACGACTGAGAATGCATGGAGGGGAGGATGGGCTGATAGGCCCCTCCATCATCTTCACAAGCGCTTACAATTTTCATTTTGTACCAAACACATAATCAGATTTCAGAGGGGGAGGCCTCGCGTTGATTGAAAAGGAGGCAATGAATCCCTGAACATCCTTGTTAGCCTGCAGAATAATTCCTGCCCTGAGGCTTGTCTATGGCAATTATGCCATGCCAGTTACTCATCATAGAAAGCAAAGCAAAAAAAAAAGCTTGTGGCTTCCAATTGTTAACAGTTGGAAGAAAATGCTATGACAGCTCTCTGCTAACGTGCCTGGAGTGACAGGTTGAAAATAAAGATTAATACCACCTATTATGACTGATACTATTATATGAAATTAGTATGGACATACATTTGTACAATTCACTTTAAAACATGAAAGAAATAGCTTAATCAAGCTCACAAAAAATATATTTGACTTAAATTATGCAGACTAAACTGATCCCTGGTCCAAAATTACTAACTAAAGCAAGGTGCAATTAAAACATTTCAACACAAATGTATTGTTGTACTTGTTATTGTTGAACTTGTTTCAAAGTGAGTTTCAGTTGATAGATGTCCTCTATTTTGATAAAAGTCCTATTGAAATAGTGAATAGTCCTACTGTAAATGACCTGTATAACTGCAAAGTTTATGCTTAAACTGTATATATTCAAGAGCCTCTACAGATTCAGATGTTAAAAGCATGCAGGTTTTATTTGAAATTACTGCACTTGCTATCATGTACTTGTTACTGACAACAAGGTATTGGTACTGGTGATCCAAAATAAGTGTTGCCTAATTTAGAACCAATCAGCTGTGTATATTGTGAAAAAACAGATTTGGGAGATTGGTGTGAATTTGATTTGGATGACTAATAATTAAACTTGACTCAGAGATTTATAAAACAATTAATCTGAAGCCATGTCTGAAAAGTAGTTTCGTGATCCAGAAGCCAAGGTTACATAATCACAGATAATTTTGTTTTTATTGTCCAATATGCATAACCAAAACCAAACAAATTAGAAAAATTAAATACAGAATTGAACCAAATCTGAAATGCATATTTTAAAGTGTGTGGTCTCTTTCACATAAAAATTCAGTCACTCAAATGTGTATTTGATCATAAAACCTTGTTTTTTCTTCTTCTGTAGAAGCTGTTTACAAGGTGGTTCATTGAATTGCTGATTAGGTATGAAGCATTTCTCCTCTGCTTCACCAGTTCAATTCTGAATGTAATTTCTATATGATGACTGTTGACCTATGTGAAGTGACCTGAGGTGATCTGGTCCCATTTCACTGTGAACCCAAGTCAACCCTCAAAAGAAGTCCCACATGAAGTAATATAATACAATGTTTGTTAAGTTTCATTAATACAGTTGAGGGACTAAAATCTCCAAAATAAAATTCTTTAGATACTGCATATTAAATGCTTTGCACTTGGTAACATCTAGACTGCAGTGATTTAAGCTTCAGGGATTGTGGTGTTTTTCAGTTAGCATAATCTTTAATTGCCAGTCGTTTTAACAGCTTTGAACAGAGACAAGGCTTAACAATGCTACGTTTTTGGCATTCATTAATTTACTAATTTGTTCATTTTACACAAAACTATACTGCATGTAGCAATTCAAATTCATATGCTTGAGGAAAACTATATTTTGTATTTAGCCCTTGTACACTTATTTCCAATAACTCAGAAAGATATTGCCTTACACAGTTGATAAAGCTAAATCCCAGCGGATCAGAAATATATATCACACAGTTCAATGCTTTACTGGCTCGGAAAAATACTGAATCCATTGTTATAGGATTTCGGTCTGTTATGAAAAACACAACGATCCAATCACATTGATTATCTGGGCCAGACACAAGGCGCAGCATCAGATACATTGATTATTCAGGCTGCCTTTTGAATGTAGACATTTACCCAAAAAGGAAAGCAGAACTATTGCTAGTGGCCAAGTTATTGAACAGCAGAGGATATACACATATTTTTGTTATTGTTATTAATGTACATAGCAACATTTCAATTAATGAAATGACTGGCACTGAGAGTAACATAGTAAACATACTTGTAGCAATATTGAACACAACAATATTGAAACACTACACTGCCTTTGAACTCTCCATAAAGATAGTTGAGATCACACATTTTTGTAAATCATGAGCCAAGGCTCATTTATTTCTATATTTTAAGCCATTCAGCCCCAGCCACTGGCCCTTAGACATACTAATTCAACAAAGGGACGCCCATTGGAGGGGGTTGCTCAGAGATGGGAGCTTGAATGCTTAAAGAGAACCATCCAGACAAGCAGCAATCTCCAGAGTTATCTACAGCAGCTGACATTTAGCTGTTTTTCCATCTGTAGCAACAGTAAAATCGTGTCCACAGGCTAGTTTGACAAAACATGAGCATTGTGTTATTTAGGAACTATAGGATGAGCATGCACCAAAACCATCAAAGCAGAGACCTGAATCCCTAAACTCTGGCCACTGATATCTAAATGAGAGTTCACTACTGGTGGGAGTAGGATTTGAGAAGCTACAGGTACTTGTATGTACAGTATGTAGAATAAAGTGGTGGATAGGAACACTGCTCCCAATCTATTTTACAGTCTTGTTGCCATCAAAATAAGAAAAGTGTTTACAGGTTTAACTGTCAAATGTGTACAGCATTACACAATGCATGTTATATACTGGATAAAAATAACACATGATTGTGGTCAGCACCATGCAAGAGTGAATACAGTATGTGGAATAGATGCCCATGGAATTTAGGCGAGTCTTTCAGATTATGAAACTTTCATGAACTGAAACTTTCATGAACTACTGCCATATGACTATAGGGGTTAGAAGCCTGCACAAAAAACACTTTTAACAGAGTCACAGTTTGCAGACAGGGATACGTGGAACTTCTGTGAAATAATTTGAAATCTTTAAAGAAGTAGGGTTAAAATTAGGGGTGCACCGATAATCGGTAGCCTATCGGCATGGCACCGATATAAGGAAAAAAACACAATCGGCTATCGGCAGTTTTTGTTATTTTAGCAGATAATGTACACCGATATTCATGCTTGAATTTCTTCCAGTACAGAATTTAATGTTTGGTCAGCCGCGTTTACAAATGACGCAAGAACACTGAGACGCTCATTTTCTCAGTGCTGTGTAACGTGCGATCATCCTGCACTAAATAAGTCTCAAAAGAACAGTGTTTGGATTTTTTTTTTTTTTACACAAAAGGATAGCTCTGTCGTGTGCAGCAGAAAAGACTTGATGCTACATTAAATCCATCGATTAACTGTGAGTAGAATATTATTCTGATGTTTTTTTTTTAATTACATTTTTAGATTGAAGCAATGTAATCTGAATGTCTTTCAGAGTTGGTACTAAATATCCAATGGTGAACTCTTACAATACTATGTATATATTGACTAGCTTTGGCTTGTGTACCCGACTGTGAGGACTGGGTAACTAAGTATGTTATTGAAAATAAACTGAGGCCTTCAGAAAAGTCTTTTCAGTTAAATACTCTCTCCCACAATGTTACTCCGGCAGAAACCTGTCACACAATATAATAGTTATTCTTTGTATTAATTTTCTGAAGTAGATGCAACTTTTTTTTTCATTTTTGTCATAAATACAACACGTAAACGATATTGGTTGATTTTTTAACATCTACAATTATAAAACAATTTAAATATAGGCCCTATGTCTTGTTCTAAGAGTTTACAGTACCTTACCTGCACTATCTATCGGGATCCAATCTGTAACGGCCGATATGGGCAGATATAATCATCAGCTATCCGTATCAGCCAAGAAAATCTTAATCGGTGCACCCCTAGTTAAAATATGTGCAAAGTCGGTTGTCCAGAATGTTCCATGGAGTCATCACCTTTGAGATGCATTTGTGAAACATAAACAATTTACAGGTTGGCAGTCTTACAGAAGCACCTGCCGCTGGACCTCCAATTATCAGCTCTCTATGGCGGTGTTTACATGCACAAATCACTTTTCAGGAAATTGGCCGTACCAATGCATATTACTCAATTCATAGTCATTTGGGGGAGGGGGTATTTAAATGTTCATGTCTGCTTACTAAGTAGGAAAAGAACAACTCTGAATATCGTGAGGAGAGCTTCATGCGTTGCCATGAAGATAAAAACATTTAACAAGAGAAATGAATTCACGTGTTGTCGCGCACATTCTAAATTACGCCGCACATTAGCTACTTGTTTGCTGGTTACCTTTCCAACACACATGCACACAAAATTATATAAAATATAATTTCTACTAAGTATAAGTTTTACTACTTAGAATTTATATTTGTGTGTGTGTGTGTGCTTGTGGAACATCTAAAAGTTAAATTTCATTAACACTAGAACCGCCTTTTACAATACATGTTTTTATTTTTAATATAACCTACAATATTCTATTTCTTTTTATATATACAAGCCTGTTGTTATCTCTACTGGACGTAGCAGCCATCAATTCCTTCATTTTATACAAGAAATGCACCAGGGAAAATATCAGTAGGAGAGATTTCATCTTGAAGCTAGCCACAGCACTTCAGCAGAAACATTTCGATCAGAAAACTGCAAAGCTGCAGGCTGCAGCAGCTCAACCTGGATTCTGTGCTGCGAGTGACACACGCAAGATAAATCATATGTTACTTTCATTTTAGATTAAAAACTACTTTTGTTTTTACAGTCTTGTATGTACATAAACCTGTTTACACACTAGTTTCTTTTGAAATCTTTATTTTATTATCATTTTTCATTTTTTTAAGTAGTGCTTTATATGTGGAAATTTAGAAAACAAACCCTTTTATGTTTAATTGTTCATTTAAATAAGGTGTTTCGGCTGTGCAGATGTTTGATGCTTGAATAAAACATTTGCGTTATATCCGATAGTTTGTCTTTCACTTTAATATTGATGATGTTTAAAATGTACCATGATAATGACTGCCGTCAGCGATTGTTATTATGAGTATAACCGTAACGTTTTTGCTGTTTCACAATGTATTCCCGTGTCATGACTGTAGAGTTGATTTTCACATGCATGTAAACCCAGCCTATGAGAGCTTGTCAGAGATCCTGTGTATTTTGTTTAAACTTTTAGGGAATGGCTAAATATTTATTTAGTAGTATTAAACCAAGCTGAAGCCTGAACACAATTATTACTGCCAAACCTAATTTTCTGTAACATTTTGATATAAATATACAGTATATCAACCTTCTTACTGACGCAATATAAAATCTCTATATTTTTTATGTTAACTGCTTAAACAGGATTGTGTCTGTGGTGAAGAGCCACTACAGGGAGACGGCACACAGCTTCTCTAAACCTAATATGAGTTGTGTGATTGATGCAGCTCTGTGAATCTGTAATGAGGAACTTCTATGGGTTGCATCAGCTTAAACAATGAAATACATCACAACCCATTTGTAGGGTCAACAAAGATAAATGCCGGAAGACAGGCAAGGTCAGCATGTGAATTTCTAAAGAATTTTGTCTGAGTCAATTGGAGTGCAAGTGAAAGCTTTGTATTTCACATAAGAGCCCATTTGAGTATAATAGGAATCAAAGCGCTAAAGTCAGTTACTTAGATAAAGCAAAGTGAACAATGGGAGCTATAAATATTGAGGGACACCAACTGTGCACCATTTCTAAAAAGGGTAGCCATTCCCACCCCATCACTTTTCATCAACATATGTTTGTGCATGCCAAATATTGTATGAATGACACAAGAAAGTGACCCAGTAAATGAGGAATGTTTGGAAAACACCAATCTGTCCCTGGTGTTAGGGTTGTTGTGTAAGGCTCAAGTAGATTCATGTGCTGATGACTCCGAAACAATCCTTATTTCTGTGTGTGTGTAGGCTGTTACAAGACTTTTGTATTATTAACACTTGCATGCACCACATTGAAGGGCCCAGTTAATGAAATTATATTTCCAGAAAAATAAAACATCTTCAACATTCACTAATAATGTGCAGTATGTTGTAAAATAAGAAAAAAAAAATAAGACAAAGTTTTGGTTAATTCCTTTATCATTTTATAACAATGGTAGTTCAAAAGGTGAGAGAGCTCATCAGCAACAGTAAAATATCTGAAATTTGCAAAACTTGCTACATCTACCACACCAAGCTCAGATTAGTGACAGCATTCATTAGCCACAGTAGAACCAGTGTGTCCTGTTATTCAGGGAATAGACGACTACTGATGTAAATGGGTTAAGGAAGTTCTTCTTTTAAGATTTAAACCCATGCTGGAAATCATAAAGATTTGATGGACATTCCAGACAGGAAAGGTGTTTTACTTGAACCTAGAACATTCATATGGCAAATGCTGACAAATCAGAAGGTATGATGAAATCAGTGAAAAACAAACATTTGAAGCCTCAGTTATACATACCTATGATCTCATGTTATCTGGCATAGATTAGCATGAAAAGTATTTTTTCCTAACATAGCAGTAGCTTAGCCTTAGGACAGACAACCCACAGAAATCACTGTCTTCTGGGTCAACCTTGGCTTAGGATAGTTGTGAAGATAGAGATCTGAGATGGCCAGGTCCTCATACCAGCTTTTCAGATATGCCCATATCACCATCAATGAGAACTATGGCTTAATCTTGCCCCTTTTCATCCGCTTAACCCTATGATATCCAATTACAGTGCACTCTGTTTACAAAAATCACATCGGTCCCGTATGATTTGATTCTTCTAAGCGGTTGATTCTTAAAAGCAGACCAATATGATTACAATTAGCAAAAGTGTGCCTCCACGCATCAGCAGTTTAAATAGGAGGCTAAGTAGTAGTTCAAATCCCACCTCAGCCACTGACTCATTGTGTGACCCTGAGCAAGTCACTTAACTAGCGTAAGTAAGTGCCTGCAGCTGATGCATAGTTCACACACCCAAGCTCTGCTAAATAAACAAATAAATAATTAAATACTGTACAGTATACAAATGTCAGTGGTGCTCAATCACTGAGGACAATGCATCAAAACAATCAAAACAAGCCCTCGTGTGTAAGCAACTTGTTATATGATTACGATTATGGTTACTCAAGGCTGCAGAATCCTATTTTACTACAGTATACTTGAGAAGTGATCATCTCGTGAGGGTGCCTAGTTTAACTGCCGTGCAGTGTTGCATGTAATGGCCTTTGAATTAAAATGACATTACAGTTCAGTATTCTACTGTCAGGACTACCACTGCATTTAAGCATCTGTGGCTTACTTATTTTCAGTTGCGATGCAAATCTCATAGTTTTTCACGAAGCAGAGATTCACAGCTCCGCAATCCCCCTTCCTCTACATGCATATCACACAATAACAGTGCTGTACTCAGTATGTATTCAATGAATGTGTATTCACTAGTAAAACACATTTTCACTAAGAGAGAACACCAAAAATACCTGTACAATGCAGCCTCACGTCTTTCTTTTTCCTGCCATATCGACACACAGAAACTGCACGACTTGCTTTTTTTCTACTGGAAGTCGCTGCAGACCAGGGATTATACTGCACACGCTGTGTACGTGCTAGAGAGTGACATGAAGACGGGACTCCCACGGGACCCGCGGTACAGGAAAAAAATGGTGTTCTTTTTTTCGGGATGGGATGGTACAGGAGTGAAGCTCACGGGAACAGGTAGGAACGGGAAGTAAAAAAAATAAAGCTCTCAGGACAGGCAAGAACGGGATTTAAGCTTCCGGGAATGGGAAGGAACGGGACTACTCTGCCACCAGCAGACAGGACTGAGGTATTCTAATCAGCGACACTGACAAGAAACATAAATCTTCTGAAAACAGTCAGACTCCTCACGAAATACATGGATGTGAATAATCGCAACCGAGTACATGTTCTGAAAAATATCACATTGGTAGCCCAGCTTCTTTAGCATTTGAAACTACAAAATAATTTATGTTAACCAGTGCTGCAGCACATATTTAATGAAGAAGAATGACCATTGAGCAATACTGGCTGATGATACAAAATATCTGTACAACCCTGATAAAATATGGATGCTACCAATCATAAAAAAACATGTATTGTATATAACAGATATTACATGCTAATGGTCAGAAAACTGTCAACAATTTTGGGATGTAATGCCTAGTATGTCCACAGAACCCAGAATTAATATCCCAAAAGCTGCACAAGGGGAACAAAGACAATAACTAGGGTAATTCAGTGAACGTTATTATTACTTAATTAAAAGACATTCAGCAAGAACAACATATTTCCAAACACTATGCATTAAGTATACATACTGTGGATGCTAAAATAAAATGGACATAAAACAGCATTAAACCACATGCAGTACAATTCTTATCGATTGATATTATTAGGTATAGCATAACATCTGCCAATCAGCATCAGCAAAGTAAAGGTGGATGCTAAACAGACACTGTTTCTACTGAACACCCTCTACAAAGCAACTTAGACCCATAATCTGTACAAGAGGCTCTAGCTGCTCTGGGCAAGAATCCTCAGATATTATTTATGTAGGCATTGAGCAGTTCCAGTAGGTAACCAATTACACTGGGGTGCTTGGGTTGGGAAAACAACCTACTATCAATAGTAACAATAACCTATTATTACAGTTCCTACTTCAGACAGTTAATACACTTAAACTACTTTAACAGCAGTTAACCAGGCCCATACAATAACGATTTATTAATGTTCATTACATTTTGTTAGCATCTGTACTGTTTTGAGTGTGGGGTACAGAACATAAATTGCTGAAGCTGTAGTAATCTGCTTCTGTGTTTTTGCGCAAAATAAACTCAGCTTGACTGTGCAACTCAATACAGTGAAACCTACTTCCTGTGAAACCAAGAAACTTTCTAGATCAATAATGACTTTTTTTTTGTTGTTGAAATTTTAGGTAATTTAGACTGGGCTATTCAGTAAGTGCCCAGTCAAACTCCCCACTATGTCATGACATCATGATATATACTTACATGTATGCCTGGCAAGGGAGTAATTAGACCCTCCCGTGGTAAGTCCAAATCCATCTGGAGCCTGGGATGCAGTGCGAGGCCTGGATGGAAGTTTTGGAGGTTCAATCTCGGCGCCAAACTCTGCTCCGATCACCCCCAGGAGGACAATAGCTGTTGCTTGTTTGCGTCTTTCCTCATAGGATGAAATTTTCTTCATGTGTGGCAGGAGACCAGACAGGCACCCTGAATTAGAAAAGAGATTTTAAAAAGTAGTTAACTACTTGAAATCAGATAGCATTGTACATTTTAGACTAGTAGCAGCTTTGTAAAAGTTTAACGATTACGTCCTTTATAAACTACAAATGGGAGTTTCTGTGAAAAAAACCCATAGCATCCAACAAAGGCATAATCTACCATGCCTCACTTAAGGAATGTCATATCAGATTGAATGGTCTGTAAACACGAAGTAAAACTTATACAGTAGAGAGTCAATTATCCGATCTTTGATCAACCATACTGTCAATCAACTGAACGCACTTGTAATCATGTGATGAATTATGTGTGGTTTATTACGCACACAGCTTCTGCTAATAAAATGGCTACGAGATTTAGCTGCCAAAAAAAGGACCAGCAGACTGAGGCAAATGAAAGTTACAGAATTATTCAGACCACCGAAACTTTAGATGGAGCATTGTGTGCTTTAAATTGTTGCAGTTAAGCAAATTAAAACAGTCACCTCTTTTTCTTCTATTTCATCAGTAAGGGCTGGAGATCTTGTCTATGTTATTGAGCAGCTAAGAACTTTTATCTTATTCATTTCAATTGCACATTATTACAATGCTTAACAGCAAGTTTCAAAGTATAGAAACATTTGATTGATTCCTAAAGTTCTGTACTGTGTCAAAGTTGTACTGAATTGTGTTCTTTGATGATTTTCAAAGTTTGGTATATGGTACGTTTGATTACAGTATTTCATTACCTTAACTGCAGGTGTTAAAGTTTTACTGAATTGCATTCATTTAATGATTTGTAAAGCTTTGTAATTTTGTATGCTTAATGTGATAGATTATATTACTAGCTATATATCATCAGTAGGTACTTGTGTATGTTAACTTTATTCTATACATTATTAAAAGGTACAGTAATTGTTATTAATACCTGTTCGATTATCCATACAAATCAATTATGCAAACTAGTATTGCTCCCAATAAGTTCAGATAATTGATTCTCTACTGTATATGAAGAACCATTGATCTGTCCAGTGGTTAAAACAACATGGCACTGGAAAGATGAATCAGTTTCATTACAGGCATCCAGTAATTAACTAAGAAAATCAAAAAAATACAGATGTACTTTTTCTATACAGCAGAACCTTCAAAAGTCACATGATGTGAATACGGCAGCCATATTAGGGTTAATGTCATGGTCACCAACATATATAGCATGCAAATATGTCACTTCTGTACCTCAAATTGTTTCTGAGATACAGTATGAAACAGCGGTGGCAGAGGCACAAAACAGTTACAAGCTTATATTTCTAATATTTTGTGAATAAAATGGGTGAGACTAATTAAAAAATAAATTTGGGTATATTTTAACTTGAAGTATAAAGTCCCTTGTTCTAAAGGGATTCTACAAAAGACCTATATAATTCTGGGTTACACTGAATCGAAAATTCAAATCAAGCAGTTAACACATTGGCTAGCTATCTGAAATAGTAAGTAATCAGTATAAAAACATTGTTAGCAGTGTAGAATTGAAATACGCTCAATTTATTCAACTCATAATTGACAACTGACGGAGTCCCATTATTTTAATTAAGAAGTGTATATGGCATGCTATATAAGAACATGCAGTAACTAAAAATGTGGCAGACTGCACCTTCAGCATGTGTGCAAAAAGAGACAAGGTGTCGGACTCAGTCAGATATCCAGCACTCCAACACCATACAAAGAAAATAAAAGGTGTCGGACCGGAGGGGGTAACTCTGCATAACAACCACCACGTGCAGTGGGAGGGAGCATTTAAACATGCTTATTTCATACCAACTGCTTCTGTTTCTGAAGTGAACTGAGTGAGATTCTATTGTGCAAACAGGCCTTCGCCAGCAGTCATTTCCTTAACTAGAGAATGCAGCCCCTCCACCAGTCTCAGCATGGAGCATGCATCAGAACAAAAGCACAGGGAGAGCGCTCTATTCTGTAGCTGCACACTGATTGTTCTGTCACCTGCCCTCTGCAAAAGGCAATAGCTAACCACTGCCTAGTTCCCTGGCTGACAAACAAGCTCCATCTATTTTCACTATAGCCGCCTCTGGCCCAGGTGCTGGACAGAGAGCTGGCATGACATTCTAGATCAAGATGAATTGGCGCAAACTCCTGATTCCAAGATTGTTTTATAGCATTTAATTTAGTTTCTTCCCCTGCTTGGATGAGCACAGCTCTAGTTATGGATTTCTATTCTAATGTACTGGAGCAGGCACTGAAAGGAGCCAATGAAGCAGATGCAGGAGTGGGGACAGCAGGGATACTGATCAATAGGCAAGGCCCTGACCCCAGCCGTTCAGACTCTGCAATGGTCGCTGTGCTTGAAAATGCCATGTGTGCAGTTCCAGTAGGAAACCAAACACCAGGGACATGTATCTGTACTTTTCAGGCTGATGTTGTTGGGTTAATGGGAGGATAAAATGTTTAGTTGGGTAAATGGAAGGATAAAATGTTTCATTAAGGGGCAGTAAACCACTGTTTTTTATGCTTATGTCCTTATGTACTTAGTACTTTAAAGCCTCTACAAATACTACAATACAATCACGTGATACTGTAGGTTGCAATACCTTCATATTAACGTGTCATAACCAACTTATGATTGAGCTTCATTTTGCATATCTACTCTATTCGGCACAAACACTGCTGCGTGACCTTTGGCCCAAAGCACTCATTTTTGACAGGCCTCGGAGATGTTCAACATACTACAACATAAAAGCTGTTTCCTGACCTTTGATCTTGACTTATTTTTCATCAGCCATTTCTTGGAGACCTTTGACCAAATGGGAAAGATTGGCCCTCCCTAGAACCTGTGGGCCTTTTGATCCAGGCACATTCATTTTTTGCATCATACAATGGATGACACAATATTGTGTTCACAAAATGTTCATCAGAAAGAAAAAGAAAAACATACTTCCCCTAAAATAGAGAATCCAGCAGGGTTAGTGTAGTTAGGTAAATATTAAATCTTTACCTGCTGAGCAAGTGGGGGTGCTAACTTTTTGCTTTTGGTTTATTTCATAAACTATGTTTTTAGTTTTCACATTGTTGCTTCCTATTCACCACTTGAGAGATAAATATGGCATTGCACCTCAGGAAGGCTTGTTTGTATTACATTATGATAACGCTGTGTGCACAATTATCCAAGCTGTTTTTTCAATAACAGTGTTAACCATGTCTGTATTACAAATGCATTACCGCAGGTGTGATTACTATATCATGTTTTTAAACCTTTGTTCTTTTAATTCTATTTATTTTACATATTTAAAGGGGAACTGTACTTAAAATAACAAGGCTCTCTAAATGCTCTATATACATAACAAATGTGTCTCGCTGCGCCAATTTTGTTAAAAAGTTAAACGTTTGGCCAGTATTTCAATTTTTTTGTCAGCTTTCTGGGTCAGCTGGAAATGCAGGTCGCAGCCATATTGTCTTTCTGACGCCGCTGTTCTGTCATATCACTGACAGCGACCCACACCAGTGAACGACACCGGCAGGGTGAATTATGTCGGAATGCAAAGCGCTCGGGTGCAAAAATAACAAAAGGAAAAACAGTAACAAAAAGTATTTTTGTGTGCCTAAGCCTTTAAACCAACAAAGGGCAGCCATAACAACACAATGGCTACATAATATAGGAATGGGACATCCACTCAATAGAATACTATGTGTGACTATAGAGTGAGTCAACGACAGGACGTCACACAAAGTGCGACGGAAGAGAGCTCCAATACATTTAATGTTAATTTGTTTTAATGTTCATTATATACTGCTCAAGGAGAGGCTGAAAATGCATCAAAAGTTAACATGTTTTCTATTGAAATGGTTATATATTCATTTGCAAATCACTGAAATGCAAACTGGAATTCACAGATCACTCAATACTATGCATCTGAATAAATTTATAAGGGGGGGGGAATCCCTTCCTCTGCAGTTTCATCAATCTAGAGAGAATTTGGTATTTTCAACCAGTGATTTGGCTGTATTTAATCATGCTAAAGGGTGACACAGAGATCCATTTTCTTGACAAGACAGTTGATCGTCCTATCAAAAGCAGAAAATTAATAACCTCAAATAACCAATGTGAAAACAGAGTAGCTGGAAATACTGCAGTAGTGCTATAAAATACAATGAAGACAGACCTTATTCTTTTAAAACTTTTAGCTAAATCATCTATCTACCGTTTTATGACCAATACACACACACACACACAAAAATTTTGGAGAAAAAATATAACTCATTCTTTATTTTCTAATTAGACTGCCTAGTTGAACTTCACATTGCCTATGCAACCTTACACAAACAAAATTGAATGGAATCAAATTATTTTTCAAATTCACTGTAAGTATATTTCAATGTTGATCATTAAAATGTATTTTTGCAATGGTAACTCTTTATATATATATATATATATATATATATATATATATATATATATATATATATATATATATATATATATATATATATATATATTTAAGCATCACTGTACTTAATTTGCCATTTTCTTTAATCTTTTTAGCTGGCCTGATCTTAAATTTGAATTTCTGAAAGGACAGTAGATATACTAATTATGCAGCCTTTTCACATTACATACATACATTTCATATCGCTTATTTAGTTATTTCATCAGCATCTTTTATTTATAAATGTGTGCCCTTCTTGCAAAACACAACCCTGCTAAAGTGGAAATTAACACAGCAGCAGATTGAAGAGGCAGGTATGTTAAATTTACATAAAATCCCTTTAATTGGCTTTGAGGAGTAAAAGGCATTTGCTTTAAACTTCTTTCATCCCAGGCTGGAATAAAAGGATTAGAGGATCTTGTTTGTTCCGAAGGTTAATCTGGAACAGTAATTAATTCAATTAAAATTCGTATGCATTAATAATATGTTTCAAAATTAACATTTTACTGACGAGCCAAATATTACTGTAATGCACATACTGTAAGACTAAAACATTCTGAATGCCTATTGGGCAATTGATCATGGATCAATGTTTTTTTTATGTTACAATATCACATTTCAAAATGTGAAGTATACTAAAAATTCTCACTCTAACATCTGATACAAAATTTGCACTACAGTATTAAACAAAACAAATTGAATTAAGATCAGATCCATAAGGATGTATCTAGAGCAGCACTGTTCTTCATGTCTGCACATACAGGCCCTCGTGCTTCGGCTGCTGGACAGGGAGATATGTCAAAGGAAAGGGAACTGTATTGACAATCTTATTTTAAATTTGAACTAAACTAAAAATGATACTTAAACTAATTAAGGGTAGCAAATGGTTTTAAAACCACACTTCTCATATTAAAATTAAGCCTGGATATGGAACATTACCTTTAATACACATAGAGGATGTAAGAATCATTATTTAATAACATTGTTTTTGAAAAAAAGGCTTACTATGTAATGCAGAATCAACACTGATACAGGAATTTCACTAACTGTTCTGGCAATGCACCCAATAAACCTTATCTGATCATCCATCACCTTTATAGCTTTCCCTGATTATTTCATCAAGTGCACTCTTCAAGAAGCTACTGGTGACCTTTGGCTTTACCAAATAAAGATCTCCCTGAAGCAAGCCACAAAAAAATTGCATACCACTAAAATCATTTCAACTTGCTTCAATCAGAACATTACTTTCTAATGAACACTAATTTAAAAAAAAACAAACAAAAAAACACTTTGGAAAAGAAGACGGCATGTCATGACAGAGGGAGAACAAATGTGACTAATGGAATGGAGTAGGCATATTTCTTGAACCTCTGATGTCGTTTCTATTTTAGGAGGCTTGTTTGTATTGAATGTAGAAGAAACTTCATCATCATCACCAGGATATATTATCAAAATATATTTTTTAGATGGTACTTTCGCATTGCATAGAGTGCCAATAGTGGTCACATATTTTAACTGCATTTCTACTTTGAACACAGGACAATAATGCAAGGTCAACAAAGCAAGGTCCAAACCTGAATTTTCTTGTATATGAAATACCTTACAAGCAACACATATTTCATCACAATAATAAAACACTGATTTTAGGTGAATGCATTTATTGTCTAATACCCAGCCAGTGGTATTCTAAGCCAATGGTGTGTTTAAAATCGACACCAATACAATCAATACAAAACTGTTCCATTCAAGGTGAGACCAAATAAACCTGTCTGGAGGTATGAAAAATAAGCTGTGCAGCACACTGTGTGCTAAGTGCCTTTCAGTCCTGAGATCTGTCAATAGATAATCATTAACCATCATTCACCATTCCAAAGACGATTTACATTAACACGAGTACAGCCTCTGAGAAAGCATCTGGATAGGCTTCTGAATGCTCATTAAACTACACTGCGGCAAGCCCCACCACCTTGTTCATACAGTAAACTGATTAGAAATAGTGCCTTTGTAAGTTGCCAAGATCAGTACCTGTCAATACATCACTTCCCTATTCAAACAGTAAGGAAACTCCATACACACCTTATAGTTTGTATTCACTACAGTAACCCCTGCACTTCATTTTCCAGGTAAGCCAATTATATTTCCCAGCATTACAGGCCAACAGAATCAGCAATCTTTCTGCATCCATTTTGGCCTCAAACTCATTCAAAGAGACAACCCCAATTTTGCACTAAGCCAGTTACGAGTACCAGTTACAAAATCCATTGTTATCCAAGGCATCAGGCAGCCAACACTCACAAATGTTGTAAATATTTTTGAAGGCTGTATTTGTATGACCTGCATACTTTCAAAAACTTTCTTCCTAAACATGACCCAAATGACAGATTTATATTATGCCTATGGTAAGAAGAAAATTATATAAATCTGTAACATACATACCACTAATATTATAAATGTAACTAATTGATCAGTACTATGACTGATGTGATGTAGAATAGAATTTAATGCCCTATGAATAGTTGTATTCAGTTTGTGTAAGCTGTTCTCTGCAGGGTCCTTCAATAGCTCAAACAATCAATTGACAGCACTGTTAAAAATAATTTCTATTAGATGTTTTCCAATTAACCCCATTTTTAAAAAAAATTATTAATAAACCAAATTCAATACAATACACTGTAAATAACTTACAACAGAAGTAGTTGGTTAGTTTTTCCTATTTGTAATGCTTAAGGACAACCTACCTCGACAAAGCATTACAATGCTCTCCATCTTTACATTCAAGATTCTTAAAATGTCATTTCACTTTTCAAAAAGCCAAGATTATATATATATATATATATATATATAATCGTTTGCCCTCATGCTGACCTTCTGTAGATAGTCAATAAAAGTAATTCAGACTAATAGTATAATTAATTATGAAATCATCAAGAGGTCACTTGTCTTTAGTGCTTTCGGGCTGTAAAATTTTAGTTTTTAAATTAAAGAAAGTGTCTTGATTACATACTTAGAATTCAATGCGTTAGTAGATTTATAAATTGGTTTATGCGTAAAACTTTCAGTGAACTCTATCGTACATATTTAATTACATTAATAGACAGGTAAAAAAAAAAGAGACAAACAATTGACTATCTAAACCATGTTTAGTAGGAAAAAAAAACAAAAAACCTATGTCATGCTTACAGGGTCTTTACAGAAGTGATTCCAGCAAAAAATAAGTGGCAGGGGGAAAAAATAATATTGTATTTAAAGTTTATACTGTTCAATATGCAAATACTAGAATGGCTGTTTTCAACAAAATATATTTATTATCCATGCTACATAGAAAATGTTTCTGAAAAATGTAATCTGAAAAATAAACATTTTATTTTTTTTTCTATTGTTTGTATGGAAGAGAAAAATGGAAAAGTATAAGTAATACTTTTTCTTGAATAAATCCCTTTTTATATCTATGGCAAGATAAAGACATATCTCACTGCTGCAGTTTAACAAATAGTTTTTGTAATAGTGAAATCATATGGTTTTCATTTTCTAGTTTGCATAAAATATATACAGGTAAAGAAAAAGATGAGACTCAAATAAAAATAATTTTATTGCTGGATGTTTATTCAAGGAGAAAACAATACAGAATCTTCAGCCTTTCCCACCTTCTTTCACACACAAGATTGTTTGAAAGATATTGATTTTAAAATCTATTGATCCTATTAGTTTAATATGGAGAGATCTATTTTAATGACATTTTATCCAAATCCTATTTGCTGAACTTTGGTTTCAAACCATAACATAATAAAACTAAAGAAAAATAAGACATTTAAAAGTACATTTCACGAGGTAAAAACACAAAAAAACCCTATACTATATAAACAACAGAAAATGTATTTAATCAGTCCTTCAAACATAATAAGTCTTTATAAAAATCTGAAAGAAAGCCAGAACAGTGCTGCAACTGTTATGCTTTTTCAGGAGGTGAGCAACTGCCCTACGGGTAGGTGTAAAAGTAAACAAACCATTTTGGTTGCTGATTCTCAACCATGCACAGCACAATAATCAATACCACAGCGCTTACTTCTTTATACAAGCTACAAGTACAGTGAAACTAAAAAAAAAAAAAAAAAAATTAAACATCAGGCTCTACAGCGAATTTAAAATATCCCTGCCTACAGTTAACAGTATATTCACACAAACACGCTTACTTTAGTTAGGTTACTGGGCATGCTCATAAACAATGGAGTTTTGGTCTCTTTCTAGCAGTGTTCAGCCAGACCAGTTTCCCATGATCCCCTGCATGCAGTCTGGCCCTCAAACAAACATCGATAAGAAGGCAGGTAAAATGTGATCACTTGGAATTGTGGGGGAATCAATACAAAGATTCTGCAATATCAGGTTGGGTTCTCATGTGGAAAAAATCTTTAATATTAAGTGTGTACTGAAACTACCGGTCTAAAGTTATAACAACACAATCACAACGAGGAGTGGAAGAGGAAGTTGACCAGTGTGCTCTGCTCATTTATTTGTGTAAACAATACGCTAACTCGAAATCTTGATATTATTGTCAAATGATATGGTTTATGTGTCGGTATGCTCGTGTTACAGATTTTTGAAGGTTAACTTCATTTCACTAATTTAAAAGGAAAAGAACATATGACCATCTCAGTCTCGTCCCTGGGGAATTTCAATTAGGGAAGCACAGAGCAGCAGCATTGGCATACAAAGTAAAGGATGCCCTGTATCACATAATCAATGTCATGCCTAATCTGAAATTAAACTATTCTAATTAAAAGGATTTTAAGGGCTCAGAAAATTCAGATACACCATTTGGCCATTGAATCTCTGTGACATTCATGGGGTTTCCATGAGAATTTTTTTTAACTCGAGACATTTACACGAGAAAATGTCTTGTGTAAAATGCTTTTTGGGTTTCCATTCGCTCAGTTTATTTTACTCGAGTAAACCGGGCTTTTCACCCGACATCATGCAAATAAATGGGAAAGGTGGGGTTGATATGTAAATTAGCTATGCGAAAGTACTCGTGCTGTTTTTGAAGTTTACTCGTGAAATTTTGTGAAAATGTGGTTTCCATGCTAGAGAACTGGTACACAAGTGAATCTAAGCTGCTATAATAAAGCAAAATACCTCGTGCCTGGTTGGTTAATAATGTGTTTTACTGCTCTTGCCCAAATTGTTTTTCAAATGTCATTAGTGGGGTGTCATGTCGTCAGTAGTGAATACTGTTTCAACTAATTTATCTTACGACAAATTAAAAATGAACTTGAGGTATAAAATTAAACTGAACAACAGGTATTGCAGATTACCATGGCTGAAAACCGGCAGAGACGTTTTACATAGATAGATAGATAGATAGATAGAATTTCCCTTTCATTCAGGCAATACAGCATATAGGGGATCAGGTGATGCTCTCTGTACTACCCTGGCTTAGAAACCCTACCCATCCGGACAGCTGACAGCTGCTGAGGAACGGGTAGTGGGCACTTGAAAGGGAGGTGGCGGATACTGATGAAACGGACTGAAGTGCAGCATGAGTTCGTTCCCAAAATTGCCACTGCCTGATGTATCCTGCACAAACTCTTGTCAACAACAAAATGAGGTGGAATCAGTTGCTGACTGTGAGACAGACCGGAAAGGTTACCAGTGTTGCCAAGTCTCACAATAAAAAAGCGGCACTGCCTTTCAAAGCAAGCAAACCCATGTTAGAGTATGGGTGTTTATGCAAATGTAAACCCGCCACTCTCACAAAACAAGCCCAATCCCGCTTACTGTAAGTGGACTTGGCAATTGTGAAGGTTACCTCAGCCGCCAGTTTCAAATGGACAGCAGCGATCTGAGGAGGCTTGTGCTGTCAAAGATTCTCTCCTTTCTTTTAAATTGTGCTGGATTTGCTGTTATGTTAAATATTAATAACGCAAACAAATAAAACACAATCAATACGTTAATTTGCAATTTTATTTGGTAGTTCTGAGAGGGCATCAACAACTTGTTGGATGTTGTTGCGCTGTTTTGGGCGATCGAGCTGGCTCATGACATCCAGTTCACCAACTATATTTATTAACGTGGAGGGCAGACACGCATTGTCTTTGGACATAGCTTGGATCAAAAAAAGGACGGGAATTAATTCAGTTACATTTAAGCAGCTCACTTGCTCTTCGTGTTTAACTTTAGCATAGTTTTTACAGCAAGGGTATTCTCAAACAGCGGCGTTAACACTACAAGAGCATAACGCAGTTATGGTTTTATTCAGAACTGTAAACCCACAAGAGATATACGACATGACAGACCAGACACAGCAAAAAAACAATAATAAAAAAGACGCCCGCATTATCATTAAGATGAACTACACCACTGCTAACCATAAAATCGCCCATCTTAGAATCCACAGTAACAACTGACCTCCTCCCTTGCAGTATTTATAGTTAAGGATAAACACGCTCATTAACATTTACATGTGAAATGTGGATTTTCCTATGTGTTTTGTCATTTACACGAGTAAATGAGATTTACCTTAGCCCTCTCTTTGGCTGTTTTTTTCAGCCACAAACCTGATTTACCAGAGTAATTCTCCCAAATGTGCACGCGCATCGCCATTTCACGTGTAAATTGACCCGCATGGAAACCCCATGCATATCTACATATACTAACAATACTTAAATGTACACAAGGCAAAGCCCATTTTATTTACACAGGGAATGTAAATAGAGGGAAAGGGTACGGAACCCCTAAAGGGACATGGTGTGAATTAAAAAAAGATGGTTAGTATCTCATGTGCACGACTTATTATCTCTTGAGCAGGAGTTAATATCTTGCTGACTTGTGGATAGGTTAGGAGACAATCACTGTATTCTCCTCATGGCATAACAACTATGCAAAACTGGTGTGCTTTTAGACTCATGCTATTTTAATGTAAATACATTATTTATTGCATCCAATTGTATTCTCTTACTGTCTGGAACATTTCGCCAGTTACAAAAGCAAATGCTAAATAAGTAATTTGAGTCATGATTCAGGATTTGGGACTTAATTATCTTGATTTATCAAGAAGAAAAATATGCACATATATATGCTCTCTACACTATACAGTAGACTACATCATACAACAGTTTATAGCTGCTGAAGACTAACTCGTAAGAGAAAGCTATTTTACCCCATGAAAGTCTTCATGATAAGGAGGAAATTGTTATTATTGGGACCGACACATTGATGATTGAGAAAGTTGGTGCAACTGCAACACAAAACAATGGCTCATCCACCAAAATTACAGAAGAAAATCAAACAAGGCTACCACAATCTTTTTTTTTTTTGGTTTGTATTTCTGGTGATTGAAATACACAAAACTGACATATTAAATTTACAACATTTTACAACTGAAGAAGTTTACAGCATTTAGTGAGACCCCAGTGAAAATGACAACATTGCATTGTATTGTTTTCACCTACAAGTTAACTGAAATTATTCTTACACTGCAACCTGTACAACATCAGGGGCGTTCCCATCTCAGCCCCATGTGACTATTAAAACCATTATGATGATAGTATATTATACAATTGAAGACAAACGTACGGTTTCTCAAACCTTGATTAGCGCATATTTTGGACTACCTAATGTTAGACTAGGTCCAAGATTAGTGTTAATCAAGGTCTGTGAAACCACTCCCCAGTTTCCCAAGACCTTTCTCGCTTAAACACCACACGCACCTACATAGCAGTGCAATGTGCTTCAAGGGTTTTCTTTCATCTTTGAAGTAAAGTATACCAAGACCATCCATACATTATATTTATATATATGAATGAGAGAGAGAGAGAAAAGGGACTTAATGATCACATATTTTAAATTCAAACTAAAATGAGTAAAATATTCCTTTTATAATTTTTTTTTAGTTTTCCAGCTTTAGCACCTATCTGCCTTTTTCTTGTGCATCACTTGACAGAACTGGTTAATATTTTAAAAAATGTTTCCCTCCTGAAGCTCAACTCCCAAAGAGGTTTGTTGTGATCAATATTCCACCTGTCATTTCTTCTTTGACTTCCCAACTGACAGAAAGACCAGACCTACTCTCAGAGAAAAAATTAAATAAAGGTTGGTGTGGTAGTAATTAAAATGTTCCCCCTCCATCTGAAAAAAAGTGTTCAAACTTAACAATAAATTAATGCTGTACATTTCATTAATACAATTTCATCCTGTTAAAGCTCCTGTTTTATGTTGCTCCTATAAAACATTAATATGAAAAACAAAGAACCACATACAAAAAGTGGGGGATTTTAAAACATGAACAAACATGTTTGTTGTTGTTTTTGAGACAGTGTTTCAATGTGTTTTATAAAAGCGTCATGCCTAAACCTAAAAACAACACACATTTTATACAGTACAGGAGGACTCTGAGGGATTGCTGTAGAAATGTGCATTTCATTCTGCAGGTTTGCCAAAGCACTGCTTTAAATTCACAACATGCTGCTATAATATACTGCATATATATATATATTTTCCCCTCAAAATAAAGTATGCATTTTAAAGAACCGAATAAATTAGATGTCAGAATTTGAGTAGAAATAAGGAAGCTAATCCAGGGAGACCCAAATTAAATTAGAACAGCTGTTATGTTAGGCATTTGTTTTACATGTTTACCACTGCAAATGATACAATACAATTACTTTAGAAAGCATATTTAATTTAATTTATTCATTTATAGAACACTATTTATCTTGAACTAGAAGGTTTTTTTTGTTCTGTTACCTCTGCCAAACAGTGACCTATATATTACATTTATATATTAAAAGGGATATTAGTACATATACCTACTTTTCTAATTTACGGTCATGTTTTACAGGTTAACAATGCTGCTTAGGAAAGAGAAAGTGTTATTAGTGCTATTATCATAACCTTGGTTCCCTGAAATAGAAATGTAACCATTACCTGACGGGATATAATCTCTTATAGCCCGAATTACCTGAGCACTTATATCAAAGCTGCTCCGACGTCATCTCTGCCCCCAGGAGATAAATATGAGTGACGCATAAGGCTCAACATCATTTTCTTTTCAGGCCTGCTGCGTTGCAGTGAATGCAGCGACCTTGAAGGGTAAGGGTTACAAGGGAACCAGGGTTAAGATAATAACCTAACTTTCCCTTTCAAGTATGAAATGTAACCATTACCTGATGGGATAGAATATCCAAGCCGTCGCAAGTGAAGGACTTGCAGCACCGACAGATGCGCTAAAAGGAAGATAACTGCCTTTAGCATTCTGGCTGAGAACCGATGAGGATCCACGGTATATAGACCACAGTACAATGAGGGAGGACCCTCATAGAGTGTATATGCTGCAAGGTTATACTGAGTAACTTCAGTATTTATTATCGGAAGTCCATGAAGTGTGTGGAACAATAATAAAATAAATGTGTTAAAGCGCAGAATGAGTGGCTGCTCTTAACACTCTGCTGATCTACGACATTCAGCCGGCAGAACCTGGTAAAAAGTATGACGCATGGCCCATACTGCAGGAGCCTGAATCTGCTTTTGGGGCTGAGGACATCTGTTTTACCAGTCCTTTGCTGGCTTACGGGCTGGGGGCTTCTGCTCTCACCAAGACTCACATGCTTGGTGAGAGCGTTTTAGAGTCTCATCCATTGCAGGTGCATCCAGTAACACACCTTGTCCTTGTCAGGTACTCGAGTCTGAGCAAGCCAGAGCCAGAGCTGCCTTCTTGTCGCCACCAATGCAGCCATGCTCCTGCCCAACGCCTGGGCACTGTATTTAGACAACTGGAGCAGGTGGCTGCTGACCAGGCTCAGCTCGTCCAACTGGAGGGACGAGGCCCTATGGTCTGAGGACAGTGATTGTAGCAGCATGGACTGGTACGTCACTAGTATGCTACTGTAGCTACCAAGGCGTGTTCAAAATGTTGAGGCCACATAGGCCTTTTTCAGCATAATATCAGTGACACAGCATTGTTTATGCGGACATGAAACGTCCTTTGCAGCAATGCTAGATTCGGCATCTGCACCAGAGAGACGATGGAAGCCTCAACAGGCAGAAACTGGGCAAGGCAGTTTCTCTGCATCATGCACCCAATACAAACTGCTCCAAGGATGATTCCACCAAAAATCCAGAAGAACCAGGGGCCAGGCACTGACGCACAGCAGCGGGCACCCTATGAAATATAGAGCATTTTGGTTCATCTTCAGTGGCCCAAGGCACTTGCCGGGCCATGGTATCATGGCTGATAAGGGAAGTGAGCTTCTCCGACAGGGAGGGCTTACCATGGGAGCCAAGTCATCTGATTCCGTGTCCTTGGGTGGGAAGATTAATTCTTGGGTGTCCATGCCCTCAGATGCAGTAAGGGACATGGCGTCCTCCTGCTCTGGTTGTGGGTCAGGCAATGGTGCCTGAACCCTGGGGACTGAGACAACGGAGGGGTGGGGAATTTTATTAGGGCTGAGTCAAATATTCAGAATTTCAAAACAAACACTGCTTGAAATCCATTCAGTGCAAAAATGTCCATGTTACTATTTGTTCATAAAACGTCTAGGTAACTATTAAATCTTATGAGATGCATTTAAATTACAAAATAAAAACGTCAATAACACTATGTGGCAGGATAGCTTGCAGTGGTGAGGTGTGGTGACGTCACGGACCAGGAAGTACAGAAACCAAAACAGTGGATGGGTGGGTGAAGCTGAATGCTACGGCACTCAGCGTATTTATTAACCAAATAAACTAAACAAAAGATTTAAACAATCAACAAAACAAAAGGCACAAGGGCCAAACGAATAAACAAATACTGTTTAGCAGTCGCTTTTTAAATCTAGTTTTTCTCCTCGCTCCCGTACTCTCCTCTACACTCAACCCCGCAGCACGGACAGCTGCAGGTTCTTATACTCTGGCCGAGGGGTTAACTTGCTGTTAATTATCTTATTACCCTCGCCACAGTCTGCATCGAGTTTGGTAAGGATGCGTGACTGTCAGCTAGTTAAATAATCAGTAGCTGATCAGCCACGCATCCTCACAGGGTTTTTAAATATAAAAAACAATAACAAAAGACGCGGCGCTTTTATCCACGCCAAAACAAAAATACAAATAATAATAAATAAATAAATACATAGGGCGGGACACTCTGCCACACTATAAGAATCCAACACTTTTACTGGTTTCTTCACAGACTCTTGCCTTATTTTGGATATGCCCCTTACATTAACCTTCTCAAGCTGAATGGTGGTTTTTGGTGGTTGTTTGGGAAGGGGAAGGGGCTGTATTCTGCTTTTATGTTCTATCAAGAACCTATAACAAAAGAAGCATATAAGAAAGGAACACTGCAACTTTAATCACTTCTAAGAATTGCATAAGGCCTTGCAGTGGTGAGCAGCTCAATACTGGGCTGTTGTTTGAGAAACTCCAGAGAGAGTTAAGTTAGGGTGATGAAAGACTCGACAAAGCATGTCTGACTCATGTAGCCCTGCTAAGCTGTGTGCTGAATACAAGAAAAGGGGCCCAATCGCTGCTCTTTCAACATGTGCGATTTGCACACGGCTTTATCAATAGCCCCCGCTGCTGAATACAGAACACACTCTATTTGGCTTTCAGTCAATTAAGCTTTAAGCTGTCAGCAAACAAGACTTTTAAGTTAATTTTGAATCACTGCGAATCAAGTTGAAGGTTGTGAAAGGGCCAAGGCTCAGACATAAAAAAAGACAGTTTAATTGCTTCTGAATAGCCATTATACGCTGCGACAGGACTATCGAATCTTAGCTAATCTATTTATAAAAAGCACAACCTAAGGGTGGTATAAGACAGTGAAATATGTAACACTTATTTTTATCAAAATGTATTTTCTGGTGGTACACAAAAAAATTAACCATATTAAGAAAAACAGTGTTGGGGCTCATTTAAAGGATTACATTATACACTTTTAATTTCCATCAAATTAAGTATTTTAATTCCCAAGGATATTTGTTCTCAGTCATCATTTACTGTATTAGTGTTTCTGCATGCATGTCATGCTTAATAAAGCCAATAACAAACAGTTTGCAAAGAAACACGCTCAACTCAAACCTTAATGACTTCTCTGTGCATGCTGAAGCTCAAAAAAGAACATAAAAAAGTAGAAAGCAGCCAGCACTCGTTATAGAATAACTTTTTTTATATAAAGAAAAATAATAATGGCAGAAACATAGTAAACGCGTTGCAGCAAACAAACCTTCATCATGCACTTCAAAAAGCAGTTACATTTTTATGTTGAAAAATAAAATAAAATATAAAACTACCTACATTTGTAAAGTGCCTTTCACACAAGACTCCCTGACTTAAAAAGGGTGGGTAAGTTCACATGTACACAAAGAACATATTTAACTATATTTACACCAATGATATTACCATATATGTTTTATATATTATATTCATATGTATACCTGTATATTGTGTGTACAACAATCTTATTTTTCTAGACACACACATCCTCAGAAAGTTTTTTGTTGCTGCTGGCTCAACGGGAAGAGACCCAAGTCTAATGGGAGAATGATTGAAAAGTGCTTATTAAAGGGGGAGTCACAGCTGGCTCTCTGGGCTTCTCTGCTGCTTTCTTCTACCTCAGAGGTCAAGGCTGGCAGCCTGCTTCTGGCCACTGTCAGTTAGGTTTAAAGATGGGGCCTTGTTTAGTTAACACAGTGATATGGTGTGAAATTAGTTTTGCCAGGATCAGGTCATCTGAAATGTGTTGGGGGGGCCACACTTAACAAAAATACAATAGCGACAAAGCCTGATGTGAGAACCAAGAATACAAGGCATATACAGGTTGCACATATTCCTTGCTCTTAACCCAGTGAACATGTATTATCATAAGCCAAAAGTATTTCCATTGTAAATTAGCCATAAAAGTATTTTCATTTGAAGCTGAATGTCATATTATAGAGATGATAGTGTACCATTGTAAAAAGACACAATTAACATAGAACACTGTTTGATCGAATTCAGTAAGTCAATTTCATTGTGTACAACACAGCAGCCTGTGTACAGCAATCACACAACCAAACACGGCTCAACCAAACATGGCATAACCAAACATGGCGTAACCAAACATGGCATAACCAAACACTGCTCAACCAAACACGGTGCAACCAAACATGGCGTAACCAAACATGGCACAACCAAACACTGCTCAACCAAACACGGTGCAACCAAACATGGCGTAACCAAACATGGCGTAACCAAACACTGCTCAACCAAACACTGCTCAACCAAACACGGCGCAACCAAACATGGCGCAACCAAACATGGCGCAACAAACAGTTGCAGCTTAAAATGTGCTTTAATTACATAAGTTGAGCTTCAAAAGGGGACAATACCTCTTTAAAAGTAATATGTTATGTTCATTATGCAACAAAAAAAAAAAACTCTCTTTCAAGGAATGCCACTGGTAAGAATGTATTGATCCAGAAGGCTCTTTATCTCTGTTTTTTATTTGATCCAAGCTGCGTTCTAAATGTGAAATACATTACACCTGTTAAGAGACAAGTAACCTTTTTAGAAGGGTAGATTAAAATGAACTGGTTGGCATTGCTTTAAGACAGAAAGCTGAATCTTTATTCAACTCTTAAAGACTACAAAGTGAAGTAATGGTTTGTTACTGGCTTTGCATTGAACCCACAGGGAGCCATGGAGGGAGAGAACCAGGAAAACTGGAGCGCCTGCATTTGTGTGGTTGGATTATTGGATTTGGGGGAAGCTTAAAATTTAGGAAGCAATGTTACTGAATGAAAAACAAAAAAGTCACCTGAATAAACCATGTTGTCTGAAGAATGTTATTTGAAGAGCAATGCAGTACGGGCATGAAATATCAGGAGTCAACTATTGTATTCTTGTTGTTTAGATTTACTTTGTATACTTTTCTATTTCAGTCACCAGAAGTTCAGAAGTTTAAAGCACCCCTATGGCGTCAACGGAGCTCTCAGAATAATGGCTTACCTCCAAAGTATAAGAATTAAGCAGACCCCCAGCCCCTGGTGGATGTAAGAAATAACACATTTGTTTACACAATATTTGTTACTGATGTATGTATTACATTCAATAGGGGTAGAGTGTTGCTGGGGACATGTTAATGGTTGCAGTCTAGCATACCACATGTACGGTTCTGAGAGAGATCGCAGGAGTAGTTTATTTTAAAAAGTCACCAGGATGTAATGACTGAAACTAAAAATTAGATAAAGTGAATCTAATGAAGAAGAATACAGCAATACATTGAGAACACCACACTTATGAGGTATTAATAGTAACAGAAGTACAGTATAGTATTCGGTGTATTATTTGAAAAAGCAACCAGTTATTATTTTTATAGTGTACACATACTGTATTGTATGGCACAACTACTGCTTCACAGCCCCTTCTGAATTAACATTCAAACACTTCTGAACACAAACTCTGGTTATCACTTCTAATCTACCTTAAAACAGCAAAGCACTGTTTACATTTGCTTCAAGTTATACATTCATTATTTATATTTACCCATTATTTAACAACCCATTAAATCAGGTAGTATATACTCTGTGGTTCAAGGGTGTTCTACAGTTAATATCAACAGGGTCATTAAAAGTGCTATTAATGTTCATTATTTCTAGTTTCTGATTCAGAGATTGGTCCCTGTACTGTTATCAGATGTGTGGTGATGTAAAATCCCATTAGAATTAAGGCTTACTAATTACATCTATAAGGACTACAATGCATATTTATCATGGATCTGGTTTGAATAAAAATAAAACTTTCTACGACCTAGTCAATTTTAATAACCCCTTTCCTGAAAGGTGTTTACCCCAAAATGTTATTCACTATGAGAAACATTTAAAACAGTTTTCATGAAAAAAATATATTTTGGATAAAAATATTGAATTTTCATTCATTTCAATGCAGCTGAATGGACAACATTTATTTAAAGAAAACATGTCATTCAATATGAAATGCCAGTTTTAAACATCAAGAGCCACCAGAGCACAACAACAGTGGCCTGATCTTGGTAGCCATCAACACAAAGTTACTACATTATGTTCCGATCAGAATGTACACTGGTTAACAAATGGTAAGGCAATCTAATACAGTCTCGCTCATAGTTTAAAAACCTTCATTTGTAGACCCACTGTGTATCTGTTGAATTCTACAACGTAACTTTTCCACTTACACTTTACTATACATACACTACCGTTCAAAAGTTTGGGGTCACTTAGAAATTTCCTTGTTTTCGAAAGAAAAGCAAATTTTTGTCCATTAAAATAACATCAAATTGATCAGAAATACAGTGTAGACATTGTTAATGTAAATGACAATTGTAGCTGGAAACGGCTGATTTGTAATGGAATATCTACATAGGCGTTACAGAGGCCCATTATCAGCAACCATCAGTCCTGTGTTCCAATGGCACGTTGTGTTTGCTAATCCATGTTTATCATTTTAAAAGGCTAATTGATCATTAGAAAACCCTTTTGCAATTATGTTAGCGCAGCTGAAAACTGTTGTGCTGATTAAAGAAGCAATAAAACTGGCCTTCTTTAGACTAGTTGAGTAACTGGAGCATCAGCAATTGTGGGTTCGATTACAGGCTCAAAATGGCCAGAAACAAAGAACTTTCTTCTGAAACTCGTCAGTCTATTCTTGTTCTGAGAAATGAAGGCTACTCCATGCGAGAAATTGCCAAGAAACTGAAGATCTCGTACAACGCTGTGTACTACTCCCTTCACAGAACAGCGCAAACTGGCTCTAATCAGAATAGAAAGAGGAGTGGGAGGCCCCGGTGCACAAATGAGCAAGAGGAGAAATACATTAGAGTGTCTAGTTTGAGAAACAGACGACTCACAGGTCCTAACTGGCAGCTTCATTAACTAGTACCCGCAAAACACCAGTCTCAACGTCAACAGTGAAGAGGCGACTCCGGGATGCTGGCCTTCTAGGCAGAGTTGCAAAGAAAAAGCCATATCTCAGACCAATAAAAAGAAAAGATTAAGATGGGCAAAAGAACACAGACACTGGACAGAGGAAGATTGGAAAAAAGTGTTATGGACAGACGAATCTCAGTTTGAGGTGTTCGGATCACAAAGAAGAACATTCGTGAGACGCAGACCAAATGAAAAGATGCTGGAGGAGTGCTTGACGCCATCTGTCAAGCATAGTGGAGGCAATGTGATGGTCTGGGGGTGCTTTGGTGGTGGTAAAGTGGGAGATTTGTACAGGGTAAAAGGGATCTTGAAGAAGGAAGGCTATCACTCCATTTTGCAACCCCATGCCATACCCTGTGGACTTGATCGGAGTCAATTTCCTCCTACAACAGGACAATGACCCAAAGCACAGCTCCAAACTATGCAAGAACTATTTAGGGAAGAAGCAGTCAGCTGGTATTCTGTCTATAATGGAGTGGCCAGCACAGTCACCGCATCTCAACCCTATTGAGCTGTTGTGGGAGCAGCTTGATCGTATGGTACGTAAGAAGTGCCCATCAAGCCAATCCAACTTGTGGGAGGTGCTTCAGGAAGCATGGGGTGAAATCTTTTCAGATTACCTCAACAAATTGACAACTAGAATGCCAAAGGTCTGCAAGGCTGTAATTGCTGCAAATGGAGGATTCTTTGACGAAAGCAAAGTCTGAAGGACACAATTATTATTTCAATTAAAATCATTATTTCTAACCTTGTCAATGACTATATTTCCTATTCATTTTGCTATATTTCCTATTCAAACTCATTTCATGTATGTTTTCATGGAAAACAAGGAAATTTCTAAGTGACCCCAAACTTTTGAGCGGTAGTGTATAAGCTCACACTTTCTGGTTTACTGTGGCAGTTACAGTAGTATTTTCTACACCTTGAACTAGTTTCCATACTGCATTGTGTATAAAGTGCATAATGACATCACACGTTCATCATCTATGCAATATTTGACTACTCCTTTATGCCTCTCATGCCATCCACTCTCAATCTATATCTCGAGATCTAAACAACTCAGCCCCTCTCCCCTTCCTGCTCTCTTCCCCCTCCCCTCTCTCCCCTTTCACCTCCCTCTCCCCTCTCCCTCTCCTCCCTCCCTCTCCTCCCCCTCCCTCTCCCCTCCTCTCCTCTCCCTCCCCTCTCCTCCCCTCCCCTCCTCCCCTCCCCCTCCCCTCCCCCTCCCCTCCTCCCCTCTCCCTCTCCCCTCCCCTCTCCCCTCCCTCTCCCTCTCCCTCTCCCCTTCCCAGGCAGTGCAGCCTCTATTATTAGGAATATTGTTTTGGGAGCTAGGTTAGTTAGGAAGCTCAGGTGGGAATTCAGTTCCATTGCTTTTGTTGTGCGTTTCTATTTGACAGGTGGGTAATTGCAACAGGGCTCTGCTGGAATTGTTATTATTGTTGTGTAACAGAGAACAGTGCACCAGTGCACACAAACAACACAAAGTGGCTTGTGGCAGAGGTTCCAGACTGCACCAATCATGCTAATTAAAGGTGGTCTGCACAAAAGAGCACACAAACATTGACAGCACATACAGCTTATGTGATGTCTTCATCTGGTCTCAAACAAACAGCACACAAAATTTACATCTCTCCATTTGAACTGTACAGAGAGAATCCACACCTATCATGTTTAATGTTGATAAAATAACTTGTACTGTAATACATTAAAATATGAAATCAAAGAAAAAACATTTGCCAACAGTACCCTCAACCATTTTAACTTTTAAAATGATTCAATATAAACCTCAATTGAATATATGACTAGACAAGGTTTTGCATAACTTTAGGGATCTTTTATAGTAATATTTATAATGAATTTTATAAGAATCTATATACTGCAGTAAATATGTGCTTCAAATCCAAAGCGCCTCCATTGGTGACAAATATACAGAATAATTATATACTTCCTGCAGCAGTTAATGTGAACTCAACTACACCTAATGTTTGGAAAGTACAAATGCATTATTCCAGTCAATCAGTACAATTGTTAATGTGGACTGCTAAAGCATGCAAAGGTGTTCATGTGTCTGTAAACACAATACTTCCTTCTTAGTAACGGTATATACGCCAGCACCATCTTCAGTATATGTAATACATACATGAAGAGGAGGTCAATTTGATCAACCCTTAATCTGCCAGGATAAGCCAGAGCTGGATTTTATTGATACTGTATATTAAACTTGATTGTGAATTAACCAATCCATGATTATCCTGGGATCACCCATAAAATAGATGGTCAACACAATCCATAAGGATTCACCTGTGCTGTAAAATGCTCTTAAAAGACCCAGCTGTGGATGTCTGAGTGAAATGATTTTAAATGATTCTAATTGTGTTCCTCATGTTCTGGCAAGGCTATCTGTTTTTGCACTTAGAGGGCTACATTCTCAAAGCTACAGCTTTGGCCAAAAGCTTAGCATCACCCGGCTGTAGAATTAACAACTTCATAAAGTCGAATGAAACCTGCTGAATAATGTTATGTTAACACTGAATTACATACCACTTTGTAGTCTTCCATATACTTAACGAAAAACGGACACAAACAGAAGTTTCTTTGATTGCATGGTTGTAAATAAAAGATCAAAATTATGTTCCTGTATTTTAATTTATTATTAATGTCTCAATCCTAAAATTCTAGCTGTATTTTCACCTACTTTCCTTTAATTTGCCATCCTATATATATATATATATATGTGTGTGTGTGTGTGTGTGTGTGCTTTAAAAGAATAGTCTGAATTTCTAAGGCAGCAGCAGAAGAAAGTGGTTTATTCCCCCTCCATTTTGTTTTGTCCATAGTTGAAGGCAGAGCAGCAATGCTGTTCAGCTTTCCACTGGTTTCTTTGACTCTGCTGTGTGGAATTGTGAAAAGTGCAGTCACATCTTCGGCTGGGCATCCCTTCCCCTTAATATGGGCGTGCAGCAATAAAGAATGCACTGACACTTGCATTAATTAAACCAACCATTGATCCAGTCTGCATTTGTTTTTATCAACGGGTCTCTCATCACCACTTTCCCTTCACATATCCCTGCACAGCTCACAGTAAATAAGACAAATGCATAAAGAGATTAAAAAAAAAAAAAAAAAAAAACACACTTCAGGACTGGTGGCAATGCTGTCTTATTCTCCTACTCATTTTTACATATACTATACCTATTTACTATTTATAATCTATTAATCTTGTATCACACGCACTATGCATGCTGTTTTTCAACAACAAGTCACTGCATTCTTTCTTGTGTCAGACATTTCACCATTTTGCATCAGAACAAAGTCGCATTAGGAATTGTCAGATCAATCCAGACCACAAAGAGATATACCTGCAACTTCTCCTGGCTTTTTGGAGTTTGTTTTTCATTGTAATAATAATTAGTTTTAGAAAGAGTTACTGTTGCTTATTAGGTAGGTACCTATTGAATTTCATTTGATCATTATCACAGTACATTTATCCTTAAATATACATCAATTTTTTTCAGAAAATATAATTCCTCCCATATACAGCAACCACTTCCTTTTCTGACTTGCACTACCTGGACTCCTGGACTATTAAATATTAAGACCTGTATTATATCAATAGAAAACTCTGCCACCTGTAGTGCCCCTCACATTACTGATTAATGTGTTATGCAAATGGAATCACTGGGCATCTATCTTAAGTGATTGCTCAGAGACTCTAGATTTTTACCCCACATCTTTGAAGTAATTAGGGCAGAAATCACTGAGGAATTGCCAAGTATCCTTCCAGAATATTTTAATCATTGCAGACATGTCACATCAAAGCACTATTGTCCTGGATTTTCATGGTGGCCCCACACCCTATTGTCAGTGTAATGGCATGTGTTTCAAATATTTTGTCATATCCCTGAGTATTACAACACCCAGGATATTCTTCCAAACCACCCATTTAATACAACACAATTAATGTGACAACAGCAAACCATTCTTTGTGCTCCTTTTGTCTAATGCTGCAGGTGGTTTATAAAAGTTGCTTTAGGGCCCCTTGCTGATATTGTATAAGTTTCCTTTCAGCATTTTCAATGATGCTTCTTCAAGCTACTCAATACTATTTGGCAAGCAAGTCGTTTTGTAATTCAATACAGCGTTAATCAATAAACAACTTGTTCCTAGCAGTCACTTTGGCTATTTTTCCATTCCTGTTTACAAAGGTCAAATGTCACGAGCTTACTTAACCAAATACATTTGCTGAACTTTCTTAACCACAGTGGTAACCTATTTCCTAAATTTCAGTCATGGAGTTCTGTCATGTCTATGTATGAACATTTAAAATGATTTGCTTCACATAAAGCTTCCAGATTTTTGGCATTTTGTATTTTTTTACTGGGTTGAAATCCAGATGACCTTGAACTGCTGTGTCAATGCCAAAACATTTGACATGCCAAAAAACAAAATATTTTTTAAAAAGTGTTATAGTATCAGGACCCTTAATATTCAGTTACCTTCTCATAACACTAACAATTGTATTGAAGAAAATCTTTGTACACATTTCATTGTGTTCATTTCTAAAATTATTATTTGTATTCTGCATCAACAGAGTAAGCCCAACAACCCTCAGGCTGGGAGATGCATCTCCACACAGTACTAATGCCTGCATTCAGCAACAGGACTCTTGTACTGTACTGTTACCAGAAACAGTAACTGTACTGTACTGTTACCAAAAATGTGACTGCATCAGTGACCTTTCAAGTTTTGATCACAAAACAGAACGTGTGCTGGTGTTAGTAATTAGCTTGTACCAAGCCCCTGCTTACAGACAGCGCAGGCTTTTGTGATGGGTTCTGAGTAACACTTGAAAAAAATGTATTACTATTCTGTGTATGCCTAAAAAGTTTTCTTTATTTTACCAATTGGAATAACGTAGATTTGAACTGTTGTTCCCAGAACGTCCCATAGAGGGGGCAGTTGCTATTGAAAATATTGGAAGGGTGATCCTCTCTGTATATAGATGGCATAGAATAAACATTTGCAGTATGTTTTGTGTTTTCCTGCTTTACGCTTTCAAAACAGGTTAGAAACCAATTTTCACTAGTCCAAAATACCTTAGCATTTTTCTTAAGCAATTAAATTAAATCTGACATGCTCCAAGCTCATGTTTGGTATTGCATTGTTATTTCTGTACCCATGTGTACAGTATCATCAGTATATTTTATTATTATTTGTTTATTTAGCAGGCCTTTATCCAAGGCGACTTACAGAGACTAGGGTGTGTGAACTATGCATCAGCTGCAGAGTCACTTACAACTACGTCTCACCCGAAAGACGGAGCACAAGGAGGTTAAGTGACTTGCTCAGGGTCACACAATGAGTCAGTGGCTGAGGTGGGATTTGAACCGGGACCTCCTGGTTACAAGCCCTTTCTTTAACCACTGGACCACACAGCCTCCTGCAAACATCAGTAAACTTTTCCTATTCAGGCTGGTTCTGGTCAGTACCAATTGGTATTAAACACAGGAAGTTCATTGTTTATGCTGCCGATTTCCCTGTCTGTGCGTATCATTGATAAGTAATGGCCACGGTTACACACAATGTAAATTATTAGTGATTTTTAATAGAATTGAGAAATATTACTAAGAACTACTTGCAAAAGGACTAATTCTTTCATTTGTATTTTGAATAAAAAATTATTTCACATTAAATTTACTTGTGATTTAGTGATAATGTTGCAGTGTATTTTACTAGCTTCAATAAATTGTTTTTAAAAAAAAACACACATTAGTCAAAATGAGAAAAGCTTACTTAAAACTACTATGAAATACTTACAAATACCACTAACTACTATTTTAAATAATGTTATTACATATTTTTAAGGAGTTTAACTTTCTATTTGGAACCAATATACTTTTCAGTGTTTACTTTCCTTTCTTTTACCCCTTTGCTGTATTCAGTTTCATTAAAGCCAAACTTAACGGTCCTTTAGGCATCATTTCTATTAAACTCCAATCTCGTTTGGTGCTTCCTGAACTGGAAGTGGCAGGTGTGCCCATCTAACACAACCTCCCTTCTACTATGACCAAGCCACTGCCTGAAATTTGGGAAGGCCTGGAAGTCTGGAACAGATGAGACCATCTGTCATCCCCAAACAAACAGCCCTCTGCCCAACCGTTCGACACAATAAGCGTGCCGAAGAAGTCAACCACTGAACAAAGTTCCCGCTGGGATTCATTTAAGGAGCTTAGGTTGGGCCCGAAAGCGTTCCTCAGCTCCTGTCAACACCCTTCTGTGCATGGTCTCACAAAGAGCTGCCTTGTGGAGATCAAAGCAGCTTTTAATTTGTATTTAATCACTTTATGAAAAAAAACACACCAGCATCATCTTGCTCCAGTTATTGTTCCTTTTAAAACCTCAGACTTGAGGCCTTCCTCATCCTTAAAATTTGCTTTTATGTTTTGTTTGATCAAGTGTTGCATTTATCCACATCCCAATACAAAATCATTATTAAAATATAATTATTTGTATTCATACTTGTACTGCAGCATTGTGTGTCTCTGGATATAATAAAATCATGTTTTGCAGAGACACAAAGTCAACAAAGTATTGGCAAAAACTAAATAGCATTGCACACAGTGTATGTGCTTTTCTGGTAGCGTGCTTTTGTTTGCAAGCACAAACAGCTTAACTTTAAAACAGGTATGCAACAAACTAGAGTACACAACTAAAACAAATAAAAACACTGTCTCAACTGCCTACAGTACAAGCAAATAAAAAAAAACGCAAGTCGTCCACCTTTATCTGTATTTTTATGAAATGTATCGTTTTTAACTCTGCTCACCCAACACTTTTTGTATCCACTGCACAAAATTGTATTAATGAACCCACTGTGGTACATATTAGCAGTAACTAACACAGGATTGGTAACCAACTGCCTTTATATGTTAAAGTTAGGGGTGCACCGAATATCAAGCATGAATATCTGTGTGCGTTATCGGCTAAAATAACAGAAACTGCCGATAGCCGATTGCGTTTTTTTCCTTATATCGGTTCACCCCTAGCTAAAGTTTACTGGATTTTCCTGACATTGACAAAACAGGCCCCTCTGTTGCTGGGGGTTGGGATGGTTAATACTTCAAAATACAAATATATCAATTAAATATTAATCCTGACAGTATATGGTGTCAATCCGTTTATGCTTGCACATGTTCTGTCATTGTATCGGTGCTGCAATATTAGAAACAAAATGCATGGGCAATATGCCAGTGTGAAACAGGTAGGGTTGAATCTATAAAACCCACAACAAAGATCCTTCTTGATCATCTTCCAGTTGTGCTGCCACCATACTCTTGGGTGCAAGGGGTTGCAGAACAAATACCAAAACACTGTGAATGCAGTCTGTTGTTCCTGCTATAAACTGAGAAAACTCTGAAACACATTTACTTTCATACACTCACAGCATTAAGAATCTACTTAGTAATATACCAAGAATTTGTAGAGGTTATGATATTTGGATGAGATAAATGGGTGATTAGGAAGTCTGCTCCTAATAGTGGCAAATCCACATTGATTGCAAAAGAAGCAAAAGCAATAGAATGCATGTTTGTGAAATTTGCAGCTGTTGCTTACCACCACAATAATTACATTCCCCTTCAGAAAAAACAGGCACCACAAATGGAAACATTCTGGTGTGCAGGCACTGTTGTGAATAGAATAATCTGTCCAATGGATCCTGGACATTGTATACGGATTTAATAATTAAAACTGCCTCTACCCAGCAAAGACCCTTCACACTCCTAATAAATATAAAGCCAGGCATATATTGTTGTTAGTATGCCAAGGCAATGAATGCTAATTTTAAACAGCATGGCTATCAACAAATCAGGGGAAATTGCCCACCCAGCATCATGGCTTAAGCTGATTTCAGGATATCCATTACACTGTGCAGGGTTCAGATCTTCAAAGGTCAACTGGACACTATGATTGCCTACTTATGCTTTTTGTTGTGGGGTTCAATCAATCTGAAGCAGAAACGGGCCGGTAGAGCCAACACAAAGCATTACAAATTGAAAAAGAAACAAGTGTCGTTTATTACATACTTTGAAATGCCGTACTGTAAAACTATAATAGCGTAAAAGATTTGCTCAGATGCACCTGCAAACCATACTAATATGAGCAATTCACTCATGCTTTAAATGACTGGATTCCAATGAGTTTTGCTATTGAAGTGAATTATACATACACACCCACACTTGTAAATAAATAGAATCTGAATAGAGGCAATTTGATTCTTAGCCATTATACTTTTATAACAACAAATGTTCCAATCCTTTGATACTATGCAAATGAGAGAAAATGCTTGCCTTATGGCTGGTTTCACTGGTTATGATTACACGAATATAGGGCTACTTATTGTTAAAAACAATGTTCAAGATTAGTAATAAATCCGGTTCTGTGAAACCAATATATCAAAAATAATATATCACAATTTAACCCACAATCAGATACAAAATCAAGCATATCCAGGGCTGGAGGTTTTAACAACAAGTATTTGTTTATTTTTCATCTCTAAATGTCTATTTAAGCATAAACATAGACACAAAGAAGACATTAAGGTAGCTGTTGTCCATCATCTGCAATAAAAAAGAATTTCCAACAGTCCCCAGGCATGTTAAAGATCTACATTCTGGTTAATCACACCCAGAAAGTAACATACCACTATCTTTTATTGGAGCCATTTAACAGAATATAAGGAGTCTGAATAAAGCTCAGAGAATGCCAGCTCTTTTAAACTCAGCAGGAGCTGCACACATTATTCTTGTGAATAAAGCCTCGCTCTTGGGGTAAAAAGCCAATGGAGTGGGAGTAATAGGCTGTTTGCTGCACTGCTGGCTTTTGTGATTTTATTTTCTTCTGGAAATAAGGGCTGATCTTAGGGCTAACCTTGCACCAATACATTGATCCTAGAACAAAGGGAGAAAAAATCCACTCCTTGAGCTATATAAAAAAAAAAAAAATCATCTGCTGCCTCCAGTGGACACAACATTGCACTGGAAAGAAGGCACTAATTGTTACTTGAGCTCAACATCTATCTAAATTAGCTGAAATTTAGATATGCAGTCTTTGTTTCCTGTAGACCAATGCCTGCTTGTATGTATTTATTTCAATTTTTCTCCCAGATTATCCGTGCTATCTATCTAAATTAGATGAAATTGAGATATTCAGACTGTATTTCTTGAAACAAAGGCTTTTGCTAGCTTACCTGGGTGTAGGTGTGTACAGTGGTGTATGTGAAACAAAACAATAAGGAAGGTCGTGCCAGCATATTTTTAAAGCTAAAATAAAAATTAAAAAAAAAAAGTACAGTATTTTGCATCAGACTTTTCTTCAGCAATAGAATGCACTTAAATAAACATATGTTTTCACACACAATGGTCAAGCTTTTGAATACACAATCCACCTATGATAATTTGTCTTACAAAACAAGAAATAAAGTTAATTGCACTCTTCTTGAAAAATATTTAAAAACCTGGTTCACGTCCACAAGCAAATCCAAGTCTACACTGCATAGATAAATGTGACATGTTACAGGTTGTAGAGAGAAATAAATCTATAAAAAAATGTTTTTTTTATTTTTTTTTATTTTAATTCTTAACTAATCAAATGCACTCTGTAAATATGCATTTTGGATAAAGTGTTGTTTTTTCTGTAGCAATCTGGGATTTATAACCTCCGTCACGACCTGGAGGACAATGCTGGGTAATCCCAGACTCACTTATAAAATCTACACCATATGCAGGATTCCAGCCACTCATGAAACATTGTTTAGCCTTGAATTTTCCACTTCTGCCTTTTGTCAGATGTTCCAATACAGTCCAGCTCTAAAGAGGAGGACATTCCAAACCTACCCAAACCTCCAGCAGGATCTATCTGGTGCTGGACGTCCTGATGGGCCCACGGCTAAATCTTGGTACAGACCTTTCCACAAAATGTGCATGTTTCCGGCTTGGATTCTCCCCACTGGGCAGTGGGCATAGCCTGCTGTGAGGTAAAGTGACCCCTCACTCAGCAGAATGAAAAGTGAAGGTATCATTCCATTCACTATAGAGAGAAAATGGCCAGCAGACAACAGCAGAGGGACTAAATTGCAGGTTTTTCTCAACAGCACTGTAGACTAAACACCTATTTAATCAACAGACCTAGCAATAAGCCTCATCCTTTGCCTGCAGGGGAACTCAGCGAACAGTAGAGATAAAGTAGCACACTCATCATGACCATTACTGGAATAGTGAAACATCTCTGCACATGGAATTTGACCGAGACCATCAGAACTCATTATACATAGAAAAGGAACTAATGAAGGGAAAAGTTTATATCATCACACTAAAATGTTGAGGGCTAGGTGTTTTGTGCTTTTTAACTATCTGACACAGAACAGTGTGTTAACAATATAAATATTACACACAGTCAGGACATCACCATTAATAATAAAATACTACTATTAATAATACAAAGGGTCCAGGTATATTACAATTACTATAAGCAATCTTTTTTATGTAAGTGTCACTTAGCACACAATGATTTTAAACATGAATTACTAGCTTTAACATAGGCAGCACTCCAGATAAGGTTTTGGGTCTGGGAGTAACTTACTATCTAATTTTAACTGAGAGAGTAAAATGTATTTTCAGGGTGTAAAATGCAACATTACCTTGAAGTCATGAATAATCTCGATAAATACTGTACAATTTTTATGGCAATGAGGTAGGGATTAAAAAGAGCCTTCCATTTTAACTGCAATGTTACTTTGAATTACTGTATAACCACGTGTGTGTTCTACAAGGTTCTTTATCAGCTCAGAACATTTTTTCGAGGTATCACACTGACTCTGCAAATTAATTACATTGCTTATATTTTAACATTACATTCTTAAAGTCACTGGACATGTTAAAACTTCAATATAAAGCCATACAGATAAATAAAATTACATGAATAAGTTATAAAACAGTTTGTTTGATATTATAGGCACCTTTTTTTTAGCGGTTGCCTCTGACGATGGTTCCAGTTGGATTTGTAGCTGGACTGGGGTGTTTACACATCAGCTTGTGTAGCTTCAATTTTTCTTATTTTTACTGCAATTGGCTTCAAAAGACAACAGGGCTAGCCAGAGATTGGATAATGTTTGTTGGGTTGTTTTTTCTTGTGTACAGTTTCCTAGTAACTAAAGACATTGTATTCTGGGAAATGTATGCTAGTGGAAGTTTTAGGGGGCAGCAAAATTGCTATGCGTATTTTTACACATTAAATTTAATGTGTAAAACGCAGATACGCAGCTTATCTGGACCACCGAACATAGGTATATATAATGTACATATTAATGAATTGTCATAAGAAATTAACTACAGTTATATTTTTAGCTTAAGTGGTTAGTGCTGAGTGAGGACTGGGATAAAAGAAAGACTGTAACTATATCCCTTCAGCCCAACTTAATTGTGTGATGCATGTGAGAGAACACTTCACCTTCTGACATAAATCACACCAGCTCAAAAGCTGCAGAAAAAGGTGACCCATTTTATGTATGTCTTGTATGCATGTGTTTTATGCTTTGTTTATTGTATTTATGTGTGTATGCATTGTACAGTATGTATGTATGTATGCTGGTATGCATCCATGTATTTTTTTTTTTAACAAAACAAAACAAAAAATAAAACAGCGTTTGAATAAACCTGCAATCCCATAACCAGCACAGAAGGTTATATGGAGTTAAGAACCACCTTGTGAACATGCTCTAACAAACGATATTCCTGCTTGGCTGGGTTAACTCTGAATCAATGTGAAAAATACAATAACTATAAACAAATAGAAAAGGATACTACAACATTACTGGATGGGAGCAGGAGCCAAATTGCTTGTGTAAGACAAAGCCGCTGTCTTCTGACAGGATGTGCTGACCTCTGACTACCAGGGTGCAGTAATACAATCAACCTGGCTCCATATATCAGTGAAAACAAAGGAATCTGCTCCTCTCAAATCACAGGCTGCAATGAATCCCTCTTCCTTACAATTGGGAATACTCTGCTCACGCCCTCCAAGCACAGCCTCCCAGAATTGACCATTTATAAAGATCAATGTAGACGCTCCTATATGCCCATTCAAAGCAGATTCCTGGAAAGCCAGAGGTGAACAGAAGTCAACAGAGTTTAAGGAAGAACAGCTCAGAAAACAAATTCCAAGAAAAAGCAACAATGACTTAATGTTGTCTGACATTTAAAGGATATAATAAAAGAAAAAGCAGACATGTTCTGTAAATACTTTGCTGAAATCATGCTTCCTAATCCCTTTCATACAAACTACAAACTTTATATTAAATAAATACACATAGGCTAATCATTTTATTCTCAAACAAAGACACAAGAAAGCCTGAGGAGTTGAGTTGTATTAACCTGCTGACTTAACCTCTGTCTATTTAGACAATGTTGTTGCTAGAGCCCCTACTAGGACAATCAGATGCAAACATCAGAAAATTTCAAATCCACAATAACAACATATTAGAAAACGAGCCCGTACTTACAGTAAAAAAAGGGTAAGAAAAAATAAACCAAGAAAAAAGCAAACATATTTTGTATTGTGTTTTATTCTGGGGAACGGTGGCTTTGTCAATAATTATGGCTTTGTCAATAATTATGGCTTTCTACCTTCTTATTGGATTAGGGAGTGGTGGAGGTTAAAAAAAAAGTCCAGCTTTAATGATATTAGAGGTTACTGATTTGTGCCATTGTTGATCACCTCTGACCCCCTGCTCTTAAACAGGGTCAGCCAGGACTAGCATCACATGGAAGAAGTAGACACATTAAATGGACACTATATAATAAAACTAAATAATAAATTGATTGTGATCTTAGCAAAAACATTATTATAAATAAATAAATAAATAAATAAATAAATAAATCTCTACAATGAACAACTGCATGTACCATCTCTGGCAACTATATACGGATACCCATTGAAGTCTGTATTTGTTTACAATATTTAGGCTTTTTCATAACATATTATTCTTTTTAAAACAGGGCCTTACGTTATGCACAAGCAGCACATGTTTATATTCTGTGAGGTACTTGATGGAATGGTGAAATATTGGTTATTGAGATGTACCTGTACTCTTATGTAATAAAACTCCTCCCTTCAATCTAGATTTACGTCTCAGCGCATTCAAGGGAAAAGCAATCAAGCGTGGCAGGAAGTGCTGATGTAACCGAACGCTGCTGTGTTCTATCCGTGTCAGAGAGACCTTTAACCCCAAGGGTCAGAAGTGTGGGCAGCAATAGTCCATTTTAAATGGAAAAGGGTGAAGGTGGTCTAAAGCCTGATTCGCACAGGATTAAAATTCACCATATAAACAGGTGGCTTCTGAATTTTTTATGGAAATCGGTAAAATGTAGTCTTGTGTGAACCGTCCAATTCCCAGTTAAGTTTCTGAGGAGGTGCTCGAATTGTTTACAGGACATCGGGACTTTTTCAAACTCGGGCGCCCTGTGTCTTTTTACTCCTGTGCGAATCCACCATATTAGTGTTATGTTAGACAGCACTTCCAGGGTATTCGCCTCAAAGCAACACCAGCCTTTACAATAAATCATAATATAATATAATATTAAAATTAGTATGATCTGTCCCAGAGATTCTAAAGTTCAAGAAAACGCAATGATTAGACATAACCAAATTGTGGATTGGGTGAAAAAACAAAACATAATTGGCGACTCTTAAATTGATGCTTTGAATGGTGCATTTCAAGGTATGTACGGGAATACATATCACTCAAGGGACAAACTGGTTATTCTAGCCTTTGGGAAAAAAAATATATATATTTACAACCGTTCACTGCTTACAAATCATGCACAAAAGCGCCTTCTCTGGCCACAACATAGCATTTTATATTGAATTTACCGATTTTTCTTGACCAAAACTAATCCACGTCTGAGGTCACTAGATCTGCTTTTGACGAACTCGGAGGACACCAGATTTTTAGTCCTGTGCGAATCATGTTTAACTCAAGCAGTATCCAGATTAACAACACACTATTATATAATGAATTCCCCCAAAATTAGGCCAATAAAACAACTGCATTTAAAACATTTCTTTGACGTCAAATTTGATCTTTTGACTGATTACTTCTTCGAATGTTCTAACTAAAAGTGGCTGTGGGCATTGAAGAGAAGGGGAGTGCGGGGCAGATATATTGTTGATTAACAGATCAACAGTTTGTGCTATGAATCCACAGAAAACTATTGATTAGTCAACAAAACCACAGTCAGAACAATTCAACAGAAAAGTGAATACTATTTTATTACGCAACAATCATTTCAACAATTAGTTAAATTCAGTATTACACATTTCAAACATAACACGTAGAAAAGGTCTTGCGATTTCAGTTCAGCATCTCACATTGTTTGATAAAAAGTAATACAACTGGTCTGTGGCGATTGACGGATGACAAAGTAATGAGATGACAATGTGGACTCTCACTGGTGTGAGTGGCTAAAAAACTCACGTCTGGGTTTTTTTGATGTAATTCTCTACATTGCACATCATAAGACTGACAGGAATTGAGTTGATGAATAAGAAACCTGCTTTTCTGATGTCATGGACCTCTGACCCTACATAGGCTATAATACAGTACATGAAGCCAACGTGCTTACATAACAACAGGGTCAAATTTGATATTGAAATGAATCACATTTCTGTTAAGAAAAGAAAATCAATTCAGTTTCTTTGATTGCTTTACTATGTTTTCAGACTGGCCTGAAGAACTGAACTGTACTGAGACCAATTCCAGACCGATCTGACTGTTCACTAAGCCTCAGATTGGTCTGAGACTGGTTCACCTCAAACCTGCTGGGGAATAGGTCTTAGATCAGTTTAAGAACAGTTTTCACAAAATTGATTCAAGTGAATCAAAGAGAAATTAAGCAACTCTTCTTTAGTATGGGTTAAACTTGTAATGTTCTTTACAAAGCCTCGGATTTACATAAAATATATCTCTGCATTCCTCTATCACAAAATACTAAAGAAATATCAAGCCATATTATAATATTTGTGTTGACAAATGTATTTGGGCAGATTAAAAAAAAGAGTTCCTATACAAAGTGATTTCTATAATTTATAATTGTTTGTTTGAAATATATCAATTAAATTAAAGTAGAGATTCAGCTTTATAATAAAACAACAAATTATTACATAAAATGCATGAAATGAAAAACAACATGGAAAAACTAAATTTCATACTTTGACAAATGTATTTGGACACTTTACATTAGTATTTTGTGTGCCCACCCTTTGCTTCCTTTACAACTTGGTCTTTTTTTGTATTTTGAAACCAGTTCCTGGCATTCTTCAACACATACAGCTTTGTGTTCTGCAATCGACTTTAGTTTCTTTTTTGCAACAGCAGCCTTCAAGTCAATCCACAACACCTCGATGGGATTCATAACTGTAATCTTCCTTTTTTTCAGAAATTCCTTTGTAGACTTCAGAGAACGCTTAGGGTCATTAGCCTGCTGGAATACAAACTTCTGTACAATAAGCCTTCTAGCACTGGGTAACAAATGAGAGTGCACAGTTTCTTGATATTTTGCAGCATTCATTGATCCTTCTACAATACAAAGGTCGCCAGGGCCTGAGGAAGAAAAGCAAGCCCATACCATCACACAACCTCCACCATGTTTAACACTGGGCATGATTCACTTTTCTTTAAATTCTTCTCTCTCTTCCTCCAAACATTGTTGCTGAAAAAAGTTATATTTTGGATTTGTCTGAAGAAATCATTAGGCTTCTTTAAGTATTCAATGGAAAACATTAGGTTATTATCATAATCCTGGTTCCCTGAAATAGAAATGCAACCATTACCTAATGGGTATTTAACCTTTAATACCATCTAACCTGAATAGATATATCTAAGCGGCAAGGAGTGCGAGTGACACAGTCGCACCCGCCCAGAGCGCATAAAAGCACTGCTGACACAGATTAGGGTGTGTGAACTATGCATCAGCTGCAGAGTCACTTCCGAAAGACGGAGGTTAAGTGACTTGCTCAGGGTCGCACAATGAGTCAGTGGCTGAGCCGGGATTTGAACATGGACCTCCTGGTTACAAGACCTTTTCTTTAACCACTGGACCACCCGCTCACGGGCCACACAATGGAAACTGAGCGACCTGAGGTCGTGGTTGACGTAGACCACCACTGTTCTGCTGTCTGCACGGACAAGCACATGCTTCCCTCAAACACTCTGCAACACTGTCTGCAGTTCCAAACCATTATGTGGCGTGCCATTCTACACAGTGCCCCAGCCTATGCTGGACGCGTTCGTGGTGATGGCCTTTCCTTTATGGTTACACTGCCCAACACTACACGAGGTGCAGATGGGCAGGCTGTTTGCACCAAGAGAGTGCCCTTAGACAGTGAAGAACACCATCAATGGGCAGCCGCGTTCAATGCTCTTGGCTAACCAACAGTTCGAAAACTGAGGAAAGCCTACTGCTAGAGCCCTACTAGTCTTCACACTAATTCTGCAAGCAGATCTTAGTGTGCCAACGAGACTGTGGGAAAAACTGCAAGCAGCTTGTTCCAAAGCGTGCATCTCGGTCTAACACAGGACAGCTGAAGCCAGCAGCTGCGTTAGCATTTCTGTGAAAAAACTGAAAAAATTCTCACATAACACTGTAACAATTTACTTACCGTTATTTTAGTATAATTTTGACCATTGTTCCATAGTCCAATTTCTGTGTTCTTGTGCATATTTTAGCCTTTTGTCTTCTTCCCTTTCTTAACAGAGGTATTCTTACTGCAACACATCCTTTAAGTCCTGATTTCAAGAGTGACCTTCATACTGTTGATTTGATGGACAACGACACCTGTGCCTTCTTCCAGTTCTGTTGTCAATTCAACACTTGTCTTCTTTCTGTTCCATAAGGATATTATCTTCAAGAATTGCTCATGCTTGTTAGACAGCTTTTTGGGCTTCCAGTCCTGGGTTTGTCAATTACAGCTGGGTTTGTCAATTACAGATGATGTTTCTCTGTACTTGCTGAATCTCTACTTCAACGTATATCTTTCAATAGAACAATTAGAAATTCTTTGTGGTTTTTCTAAAAAGAATTAACTGCCCAAATACTTTTGTCTGCGATTGTAGTTAGCTTTTTAAAAAAAATTTTTATCCATTTCTTACTTTTCGCTAATTATTGCTAAATTATAATAATGTTATATCTGGATATTACATTTCTTGTGATCATAACTATTCTCTTTTTCTGACTTTAAATTGGGCAAGCTTCTATTTTTTGTTGGGTAAGATCTACAAACATCTGACAAGTGTCACCATAAAGCGGTGTCTCATTTAAGAACATTTTTTGTTGCTATGGAAATGGCAAGAAACAGTCCCTTAGACTGATTAAATACAAAGTGTATGAACAGAATAGATCTGAGATAGGTCTTGTCAGAACTGTTCTCTGGTGAACTGATCTGAGATCGGAGATGTTTGTTTTGTTTTTCTCTGGGCACCCCCACAATCTCATTTCTATAGGTCAAGTATTTATGTTCACTATAAAAACTGGCATATAAATAGGTTTGCACCAACACAGACCATTTACCTTTTTAAAAAGAAAAGCCTCAACCTGATTGATAACTCCCTGAGAAAAGGAAAAACCACAAGCACAACTTGTGTAACTCTTACAGAACTGGATTGAGTTTTTTTTTTTTTTTTAAGCATCTTTATGGATTAAACATAAAAATGCAGGAGACAAAAGCAGCCGAGACTGCAGATTTGAAAGAAAGACTGCTGCATTCTGACAGAATCTGTGACCTTTACAAACAGGATAACACAGACAACTTAAAACTCCACAATCCATTCTGCAGTGGTTTTAAAAAATTAAATGTATCCATCCTTTTTTTTATTTATCCCCTCATTCTAACTGACATTCTAAAACCACAGCAGTCTAATGTCTGCTTCATAATGCAGTATTTACATATGTTAAAACATGCACAATTAGCATAATTTATTGTGTACAGATTCCAACATAAAGATTGCAGGTGAACAATGAGCTATGCTGATTCAATAACCTGTTTTGACATTAATTGTCAATTACTATTTCTCAGTATTTCATCACCAAGTGCTGCATAATCCATAACAGAAGCATATTTTTAAAATGTGTTCCATATGCTGATAAACACTGCCTAGATAAATATGCTCATGCCCTGCAATTAAAAACGGTTGTCCATGCTATTCAATTATTTGAAACAGTCACAAAGCACTGGGACATAAAGCCTGCAAAAAATAATTTAATTCTTGGTCATTAACAGGTTTAAAGGGTATTCTTCCTGACCTACAAAAGACAGAAAAAGACAGTGGGCCCTGTTTACAAATATGGCCCCATATCCTTTATCAGGATTCATTGATTTATTTCACATGTTTCAGCTTGACAGGGACATCTACAATATTGTTTACAGCACAAATACACAATTATTTATATTACAAAAACATTCAGGGATATTTTCCCAATCTGAGGGCTTATTTTACTTTGCCAGATTCAGACCTTCAAAAGTGAAAAGCTATACTACATTAGCCCACTGAACCATGTAGAATGGTACATGGCTGCTTCAGCTCACTTATCTATTTAGATACAGTTTACAGAAGAGAGATAAAAACATTTAATGCTTTGATTTGTCCAGAAGGTCTACAAGGTAAAGCAAATTATGTTTGATACTGTGATGTTCCTGTACAGTTCAATATCTTGTTTGCTCTCATTTCCCAATATTTTAAACATGGGAATATCTCTTTGATATCATATAGCATTTACTTCACGCTGTTTGTATCATTTATCATTGACATTTCTGGAGACAGAACTTGAGATAAAGAAATGTTGAAATTGGTATAGCTGTTATAGAGGAATGGGATATTTCTCAAGTAGTTTTGCCAACAATCTTTTTATGTTTATTCAGCAAATTTCATGGCACAGTGTGCATTTCATACTGCATACTGTCCACAGATCCAATACAACTTGAATGTGGCTTAACAAAACAAGAACACAATTAAATACCTTAAGAGCTTGAGTACCTGTCCTTTAGACTAATTCAGGCTAAGCAAAAGTAAATTACAGAAACTCAGGTACTTGGGACAAAAACAAGACTAAGCTTGTAGTTTCTTGATTTGTATACTTAAAGTATAACTAAGAAAGCCATTATGTATTATCTGACTTGAACGGTAGTGAATATATTACAAGGATATACCATTAGCACACTTAACTGAACAAAGTAGGATAAAAGAATAATGCAAATTTCTTGTTTGTCAGTAATTTGTGGCAGAGGTGTATTGTGTTGGATATAAACCTCTTCTGTAGCACTTACCAGGTAAATGCCTTGACATTTTATAGCCCTCACATATAAGTTCAAAACATATTTATACCTTTTAAGATACTGTTTTTAATCCCTCAAAACAGCTACCTTGCAGAGTGAAGGGTAACATTCTTTAAAAGGGCGCAGACACAGAGTAATACAATCAAACAGAAATAAAGAAATGCAATGCAATTTTAAGTAACAGAATTGATCGAGGTGATTGAGATGAAAGTACAGTTTGAAAAAGGATTAGGGCACTTTATAATATAGTACAGGCATTCTTACTGGCCAGAGCAGATCAAAGTCTGCCCCGTAAAAAACAATCAATAGATATTAGCTTTAGAAAAGATATGTAACGGAAATAAAGTGGCATCATATTTTTAAGGAGACAGAGAAAGGTTTAAATTGTCTCCCTTCAATCTATTTCCATTTTTCTTGGTGTGGCTCACATCTGTTCCATTACTGTAAGTCCTATTAATTTAAAAAAGATCCAATTTTTTTCATTCGATTCAACAGGCGATTTGTATGACATTCCCTCAATTTCAGAATATAAAACTTACAATATATTAATAATTGCCAAAATGTACTTTCCCATACTGCTTTTGCATTTTGCTAGTGCGATTTTAGGTTTAATGGGGGTCTGAAGTCAAAATTATTACATTATTTATAAGAAATCCACAGAAACAAATTCATAAAAATGCCTCAGCCACTACACACCAAGGCTCCCATGTTTACAAATATTTGTAAACATGTACACTAACTTGCAGACAGAAAATCTTGAAATACTGAAAAGAGTGAATTAGTGAATGGTAGTAAATACAGTACCGTGAATTAACCAAATCTGTGAATTATTGAGAAATAGCAAGGGAGCTCTATAGTAAAATAAATGGTTTAAGACACAAGGCAAATTAATATCTTTCTGAAATAATTTAGTCTGATATCTTAGTTCTTCTCTTTGAGTTTAGTTTGAATGTTTACTGAATGGCTGACATTTTAGCACTAGTAAACTCAAGTGAAATATGTACACTTTTAAAATTATTTTTCTAATAAAAGGTTACTGGAAATGAGGGAGCAAGTTATATATACATCAATACTAATATTCAAAGCTTGATGTAGTAAAAAAATATATATATATATACAGTACTGTGCAAAAGTTTTAGGCAGGTTTGGAAAAATGCTGTAAAGTAAGAATGCTTTCAAAAATAGACATGTTAATAGATTATATTTATCAATTAACTAAATGCAAAGTGAGTGAACAGAAGAAAAATCTAAATCAAATCCATATTTGGTGTGACCACCCTTTGCCTTCAAAACAGCATCAATTCTTCTAGGTACACTTGCACAAAGTCAGGGATTTTGTAGGCATATAGTCAGGTGTATGATTAAACAATTATACCAAACAGGTGCTAATGATCATCAATTCATTATGTAGGTTGAAACACAATCATTAACTGAAACAGAAACAGCTGTGTAGGAGGAATAAAACTGGGTGAGGAACAGCCAAACTCAGCTAACAAGGTGAGGTTGCTGAAGACAGTTTACTGTCAAAAGTCATACACCATGGCAAGACTGAGCACAGCAACAAGACACAAGGTAGTTATACTGCATCAGCAAGGTCTCTCCCAGGCAGAAATTTCAAGGCTTACAGGGGTTTCCAGATGTGCTGTCCAAGCTCTTTTGAAGAAGCACAAAGAAACGGGCAACGTTGAGGACCGTGAGACGCAGTGGTCGGCCAAGGAAACTTACTGCAGCAGATGAAAGACACATCATGCTTACTTCCCTTCGCAATCGGAAGATGTCCAGCTTTGCCATCAGCTCAGAACTGGCAGAAAACAGTGGGACCCTGGTACACCCATCTACTGTCCGGAGAAGTCTGGTCAGAAGTGGCCTTCATGGAAGACTTGCGGCCAAAAGCCATACCTCCGACGTGGAAACAAGGCCAAGCGACTCAACTATGCACGAAAACACAGGAACTGGGGTGCAGAAAAATGGCAGCAGGTGCTCTGGACTGATGAGTCAAAATTTGAAATATTTGGCTGTAGCAGAAGGCAGTTTGTTTGCGAAGGGCTGGAGAGCGGTACACGAATGAGTGTCTGCAGGCAACAGTGAAGCATGGTGGAGGTTCCTTGCAAGTTTGGGGCTGCATTTCTGCAAATGGAGTTGAGGATTTGGTCAGAATTAATGGTCTCCTCAATGCTGAGAAGTACAGGCAGATACTTATCCATCATGCAATACCATCAGGGAGGCATCTGATTGGCCCCAAATTTATTCTGCAGCATGACAACGACCCCAAACATACAGCGAAAGTCATTAAGAACGATCTTCAGCGTAAAGAAGAACAAGGAGTCCTGGAAGTGATGGTATGGCCCCCACAGAGCCCTGATCTCAACATCATCGAGTCTGTCTGGGATTACATGAAGAGAGAGAAGCAACTAAGGCTGCCTAAATCCACAGAAGAACTGTGGTTAGTTCTCCAAGATGTTGGGCCAACCTACCTGCCGAGTTCCTTCAAAAACTGTGTGCAAATGTACCTAGAAGAATTGATGCTGTTTTGAAGGCAAGGGTGGTCACACCAAATATTGATTTGATGTAGATTTTTCTTCTGTTCACTCACTTTGCATTTTGTTAATTGATAAATATAAACTATTAACATGTCTATTTTTGAAAGCATTCTTACTTTACAGCATTTTTTCACACCTGCCTAAAACTTTTGCACAGTACTGTATATATATATATATATATATATATATATATATATATATATATATATATATATATATATATATATAAAAACAATAAAACAGATTTTATTTGCACCTTGGTCACCTCGTTACGAAACCGATAGAATTCCTGAAAAAAGAATGCTGCACTTTTTTAAAATCATCATAAAGAAAGGCTTATATTTTTGATATTACAGTTATGTATCTACTTACAGACAGATGTAATAAATGTCCCCCATTTTTGGTTACGGTATATATTGTGGCATTAAGACTGTGGTGATTTTGCTCTGGATATTGAAACTTGATATAAATATCCCTTCTACTCTACCACTGAATCCTTGGTAAAAACTCAAGTACATTCCCATTAGGAGATACTATTCTGATAAGGTAGTCAACAGAGTACTATTACCTTCAGCATTGTGGGGAAGTCACCAAGCACGGTTAGCATGCTTAGTAACCTTTGTTGTGGGAATGTATGGTTTCACTAGGATTAAGAAGAAACGTAACAACATTAGGTGCAGGAGATGGATTTTTCAGTTCAATGAATGTATCAGACCAAAATGGATCTGTAACATGGCTGCTCCCTAAGCTGCATGCTTTACAGTCCCTCAGAACTGATTCTAACTGCAAGACCTTTCATTTTCTCTCATAATGAACATCAACAACAACAACACCACAAGGCAAAACTGGATGCTCCCAATTTATCTCAAAGTACAGTAGCATTTCTTTTTATTTAACAAAAATACTTTCTTTTAAACATAAACAACTGTTTACAGATGTTTAAGTTAAAGGACACTCAGTGTTTTAGCTATATATTTAACTATATGTATTTGGAAAGAAAAGAAATACACTAAAAAAAACGATTGGCCAAGTAATATATATATATATATATATATATATATATATATATATATATATATATATATATATATATATATATATTGGGGTGTGCACACCCCAGGTGTTCTTTCGAAACTACAAAATGATAACGTAAAAGTCTACCGGAAGCTAGTAATAATAGTAGTACAGTATTTCATGTTAGATTTTGAAATGTCACATTCTTTCAATTTTTGTCAGTCTTTTGTCAAATATATGCAAAACTACAAAGCAGTACATAATTCAATATGATAATGTAACATTATTCAGCAGGTTTCATTTGACTTTATGAAGCAAAATGTGTTCATTCTATAGGGTGATGCAAAACTTTTGGCCATAGCTGTACAGTATGTTATTACAGCCTAGTTAGTGGCCCTCACCATAAAAGCAGATCAGCATTGTATAACACCGTACTTCCTTTAACAACTATACATTGTAAAATCTCAATTGCTTAAACATAACTAATTATGGGAGTATTGTGGTTAAAATGACAGCCCTTTAAATATCTAATTGTTATGAATATACATGGATTCGATCTGTCTCATTAAGCATGGTCTGCCCTGCATGTTAATGAATATCCCACATGTGGGCAAAAATTCAGGGCAGGCAGCAGACTGCAGGCACAAAATGGTCTTTGCTTAAACTGATATAAAAAAATTAAAACAACAAAAAAACTGTATATGTAACTAAGATAGCATTATTCTTTGTTCTTTAGTTTTGTCAAAACAAACAAAATGGTAAAGTCACTCACAAAAAAGCTGGCTCAGAATAACCTTAAACTTTATTTGCAGTATCAATGGTAATAAGCTATTAATAAAATTGCATTTTAAGATGAATAGTGCAGTGACATAGAAAGTGCACGGGCAACAAGTCTTTTACTGATCACACCAATATTAGTCCCCATTAATAGAGAATGGTTTTTATCATGATTCTCCTTTTTAATTGGATTACCCTCAAATGGAAGTTACATTGATCGCACAAGTACTGAATACTGTTACGCAAAGCAGTGCTCGAAGTAGCAACCATTTTAGTCGCCATGGCGACTGCTTTTTTTTCTTTTGGCGACTAAATATTATTTTAGTCGCCTACAGGCGACCACTCTGTGCTGTATTATTTTAACATGCACTTTTCTCAATATTTAATAACACTTTGTGTCTTTTTATTATTATTAAAATACCTTTGGACCCATGTTAAACCTAATACAGCTTTTTAGTGCCTACGTCACAGGCGCATCTGTCCATACAGATCGTTATTTACTGTATGCAGAATCTTTAGACACATAAAAAATAAACCCAAACAAACAGGAAAATGCATCTAAATATTTTTTTACGATTTTCACTTCATCAACCTAAATTGAAGTGGCAAACTGATCACTTAATGTGCAAGTATTTAATTATGTAAATAGGTAAGTTTCACAGCCTGCAACTACGTACAATCAGAAAAGTTTGTTTTACTTTCGGCATGTTTTCGTCCCAGCATTACAGAACAGCACAAATAAAATGAAAAATAATAAAATAAAAAGAAATAAAAAAATGCAGATTTTGCATACCTTCTGAAAATAAAGTTTAACAACAATTAATCTTTTTTTCTTCTGTCCTCGTAGAAGTTTGTTTGTTTGTTTTTTATTAACATATTATTTCTGATACAGCATATTGTACATTGTGAGGTTTCCTGTCTTTATGGAGCACCTGCTATCGTACATTTTACACTAGGCGTGTTGGTAAAGTTGAGTGCTTTCACTTCAGTGAAAAATCACAGACACATCAACAAAAATCATATATATTTCAAGTCACAGGCATTAAAAAAAAAAAACAGTATCTGACACCCATGACAAAATCCCAGCCTTGTCTTTCATACAGTCATGGTAGTGGCATCCCACAACCACACAACTCCTTGTCATTTTGGGAAAATGACTTATACAGTGTACGGTAGCTACAGTTAAAAGCATGTCCATTACAAATGGAAACACTGTCTGACAGCTGTTTGTTTTCAGTGGCTCTGAGCCTATGTGCGTGTGCACCAACTTGCCCAGATGACCACGCAAACCTATTAGAAGATTAATAAAATGTTATCAAATAGACAGCAAAAACACTGTCTTATTTCAAAGCCAAAGAAAGTTACATCAATATCTCTAAGCAGCAGCAATACAAACGAAGCAAATGAAATTACAGAAGAACACAGTTCAAATTTTAACCCCACGACTGGAGTGTTCTGAATGTGTTCAACCAAAAGTTCACATGAGATTTTAACCATCATGGTGCCAACAGTTACAACTGATTACTTAACGTAATCTGGGGTAATGTACTGCAGTTACTGTAAGCAAGCAAAGTAACAAAATTACTTCAATATTACCTATTTTAAAGTTTGTTTTGGACTGCCTTTTTTAAAAGAAGTTGTTTTTTCTGTGCAGAAAAACAAATCTGCAAAAGTATTCCATATAGATGTACATTATTATTTAAGCTAAAAATGTATACAATATTATACTATTTTGAACAGTACTTTTTATTTATATTTTATACATTTCAATGGAGTTATGGGCAACCATTTTCTTTTTCTGGCGACCATAACGAAAAAAAAATAGGAGCCTGGTGGCACCTAAAATAAAAAGATTACTTTGAGCACTGCAAAGTCATCTCAGCTATGGAATCCAGTAATACAGCAAAATAAAACCATCAAAAGTACACCATGCGCATATGAAAACCATCTAAGATTAATAAGTAATTGCTATTGGGATAGACAGAGTCTAGAAGTACTCATCAGCTTGGTATCTCTGATTCTTTGTTGTGTGTATTTGTGTCAGTTGGGGTAGGGATTGCCATGAGTTACACAATTATCACTTTCCATTTTTTAAAAGGTACTCATAAAGCACACTAAGTAAGATGTTAGATGACAGCCCCCATATTAAAACAAAACAACCACCTTGTTGTAATTTTGTTGTAATAAACAGGGTTGTGACAGGTGTGGGTATTCGACTGGTGTTCTCTCTGCCTCGCTTCTCCCACGCAACTCCACTGCTCCTCTCACTCCACTGACACCTGATCACCACTCGCATCTAGTTCAAGACTCTTGTACTCGCCTACAGATGCCTTGACCAGACTGCACCCAGCTACCTCCAGACCCTCATCTCTCCTACACCCCCACTCGACCCCTCCGCTCCTCCTGCACTAGACTGGCTCTACCTCCTCTAAGCTCCCCTGCCTCCAGAGCCCGCTCCTTCTGCACCCTCGCCCCGCAGTGGTGGAATGACCTTCCTACAGATGTCAGGACTGCCCAGTCCCAGACCATCTTTCGGCGCCTCCTCAACACTCACCTCTTCAGACAGCACCTGTAGAAACTCCTCTTTTCCATCTGGACACTTATCACTCTTCCTTAAATGCACTTTACTTGCTCTTATCTGCTCCCTATTTTACTGCATTTAACCCTGTACTTTAGAGTACTGTAATCTGTCAAGTGTCATTTAATCTGTAGTATTTTGTATTTAATTATATCCTGATGTAACTATCACTGACACTGTTATCTGCTCCATTATTGAATCGTATTTTGTCATATACTTGTACTTGCTAGAACCAAGTGATTGTATTTTATCTTGCTCTTAATTGTCTTAATACTTGTACTGTGATTCATGAAATGTATTTATGTTTACGACTGTAAGTCGCCCTGGATAAGGGCGTCTGCTAAGAAATAAATAATAATAATAATAATAATAATAATAATAATAATAATAATAATAATTCACTGTATTGAAGAGCCAGACAGAGAATATTTTCTTTGACACACTGCACAGGTGCGTTGATTTATTTACACAATTATATGGCAGGTGCTATTGCACAGTGCCACCCCTAGGGTACCAGCAATGGTAGGGCCTAGGGCAGAGTGGAATAACGCAGCATTTTCAGCCATAACCTCAAGCATCCCAGGTGTGTAACGCAGCGTCTTTTTGTTTGGTCGGACGCTCCTCAGGGCCCGCCCCTCAGCCAATCAGGGATTCACGGTCAGCCAACCCTGGTCGAGCCCCCTGTTCAAGCAAATGACTGACAGCACGGTTCTCCTGGAGCGTCCGAGGATCAAAGACTTCTTAGACCTATCTCATCTCAACATCAAAACAAAAACAAAAGGACTGCATTCCTAGGATTCCTCTACTAACACGGAGTAATAATTCCTTTCTTCACTCATTAGAAAGGAAATGCATACATGCAAGATATTTAAGACCAGTTCTTTCAGTAAGGCAGACCATCAACCCACAGCCCCTGCTCGTCATGTTGTGGTCACTTTACCCAGTTAAAGAGGGTCATGGTTTACCTCCAGGTAAAGGTAAACAAAGAGAATAGATCAAAGATTCCGCTGACAGCAACCAGCTAGCTGCTAACCAGAACAGAGCATTGATTCTCACTCCTGTGAGGAATTGAGGAGGGGTCTCTGACATGGGATACAGGGGTATAGGGATAATGCATTTATAGGAGGCTGTGTAACCAGGAGGTCCCCGGTTCAAATCCTGGCTCACTCACTGACTCACTGTGTGACCTTGAGCAAGTCACTTAACCTCCTTGTGCTCCGCCTTTTGGGTGAGACGTTATTGTAAGTGGCTCTACAGCTGAAGCATAGTTCATACACCCCAGTTTCTTTTTAAGTCGCCTTGGATAAAGGCGCCTGCTAAAATAAACAAATGCATTTCTGTCTATACACATACTGTATATGTAAAATATGTTATTCTTATTTTTTTTACCAGCAGGATTAAGTGTCTCAAGATGGGATGATATCCAGGCTTATGCAGTTACAGTACATATCTTACATTTCTACTCCATTGATCAAATGGCCAACTCCAGGTCTATTAATAGGTGATAACAGAGGTGAAAATGCATAGTAAAATGAGCTGACTTGTGAACATAATGTACTCCCTACCATCTGTGTCTTTAATCTGCAATCGGACAGTTCTATTGTGATACAGCACTGGACACAGGCTTTTATTTGAATTTACTTAAAACAAATGTAAAGCTGAAATGATCATACAAACACCTTCTCTTAAATCCATAAAAAAAAGATATACAAAAATCTAAAGGTGAAACGAAGAATACCATCTGCATGTATTTTGGAAGTTGGTGGGATTTAGGTACTGTACATGACGTGAGGTGAACCAGGTGCGTCAGCATTTATTAATTGGAAAGTGTTTGCCGAGAGCTGGCAACAAAGTGTAAAATACAAATAATGTTGTAATTCAATAGGAAAATAAACATGCTTATACCACTCTAACTGAATCAGCTGCAAAACAGCCAATTTTGGGCAGGTTTCTCAACAGGCCCAATGGATAATAAGCCCTTCATCAGTTCAACACGCTTCCGTATTCCAAGCAATACTACGATCTCTGTAATGATGGTTTTGTAAATGTCTTGGGAGGTCATTAGACTCCCCAACTTAGCTTTGCCACAGGAGACTTTTTTCTTTTTAATCCTTTCAGCTAATAAGAGCGGTTTGTAGGGAGAAGCCTGGCTGAGCTGAAATAATGGATTATCAAAGGGAAGTCAGTCCAGACAATTGTGTCAACATGTAGAAAAACATCTCTGCACTCGTGAGAAGATTTGGCCATTAAAATATTTTGCTTATTTTTGAAGAGGAGCCCCCAGTTGCACTGCATTTATTCAACTGTACACATATAACAGTTGTTATAATTTAAATATGTTGTTTATAAAAAGGATTTCACCAAAACTGACCTGCTGCAATGTCATCATCTGTGAGGTCAGCCTCTTCCTCCTGGACTTTGATTTCGGTCCCCTGAGGTTCAGGAATTACAGGGGGCATCTGAACGGACTCTGCAGCCGCTCCAGCTAAAATGGAAGGTATAAATAAAACATGAATCTTTCTCACCTACTGGAGATGTGTGCTTATATCTGGTGCTGTGACATGCAATGACGGTTTTGGTCTTAAAACTACAAAATACAGAGATCCCAGTAACAAAGCCATCTACCAGTACGACAAACATGAATGTGCAGGAGTTTAGCTACTGTAAAAAGGTCATGGTTGGAATGGGACAGTGGCTAAACTACTCACCCACCCCCCTTACCTTAAACACACATTCAGAATGGTCTCTCCAGGGAAATCTAGTGGGTGTAGTTTTGGGGAAGCTTGTTTGCGCAATGAATGTTTGTGTGATCTGGATAAATACACGACTTGGCTCTCCAGTTCTGTCTCAATTTTTTTAGGAGCAGTAAAATTGCTTACCAGTAATTGCATCCAACCTGCTTTACACTTCAAAATACTTCCATTACAATAAGACAGTAAAACCCGTAAATTAACTATTTTTATAATCATTGTCTGTTAACTTGATCGATTGATTGCAAATGTAAAACAAAAAACAAAGTAACACAAAATATGTAGTCAATGTTTTTTCCTAAAATCAATTACAATAAGCTTATCTAAAGTTCTACTGAAGCTTTCAAAGTGACCTCTGAAAGCTCCCCCCCACACACACACATATTTATTTGCTGTTAAAGTTCTGTTAAGTGCTTGTCAAGATGATGTAGGAAATAGCTGGAGAACACATACTTTATTATTTTTACTGCATGATTAGTACTTGGAACTTACAAGGTCAAGTATTGCTTGACATGACAGAAGGGACATATAACCCTGCCATGGTCTTGTTAACCTAAGGGACAGAGGAGGAGACTTCATTTTTATGGTTTCTCTGGTGCACTTGTTTAAAATTTAGGTCCAAAAAATCTATGGAGCTTCATATGTATCATTGAGTCTCACTTCATCCCACAGCTGCCCTATGCCAGAATTTCAACACAGCAGGATTTTGATTCTCTTTAGTAGCTGGTTCGATTAATCACTGGTCTCAAGGGATGAGAGGCCAGCAGATTAAAAAATTACATTTCTCCGCTATGCCACCCAATTCATAAAAATTGCTCACTTGCACCTGATTTTAATTATCTATCCATTCATCCACCTACTGTATCCCCATACGGCTCAGAAGCAGCTGTGCTTTTCAGGGCTTAAACAGAAACAGTCTCTTTGCAAACAGGAGCTATTCCTCTTCCTTACCTTTATATGTATACAAATTAGAAAATAGCATTTAAAAAACAGTATACGTTTTACATTGAATCCGTGCCACAAGTAATTTGATAAGCATGAAACTACACTAGGCATCTCCAGTGGGCTCCCCTTAACCATCCTATGATATTGAGAATTTGGCTACATCAATCATATTGACCTGAAACAATATATTACTGGTGTATACAATCACATAATCAGTCCACAGAAATACTAAACATAACAGAATTATGATTTTCTGATTATAGGTCCATGACCCAGAATTTAGGTAAATTCATAAGATTTCATGATGAAAAAAGGAGGATTGTAACATTTACGCTAAGTGGGAACCGCTCTTAGGTCAAAACACACCCAAAACATAATAGGAGGGTATAATTGTTGAACCTTACTGGGGGAATCTGGATGTGACTCTGGGCAGCCAATACCTAGCTCATAACAGCAACTGTGAACAAGTTTACTGAAGAAGGGGACCCCAGACTTCCAATTTAAAACAGCCCTAACCCACCACAAAACAACCCTCATCTTTCGCAATATGCCCCCAACTGAGCAACATCTACACCTGGAGCAATTCTTCCCTTTGGAACAGCATCATCACAGATTCTACTGATCAAAACACAACATACCAGCTGCTGCACTGAACAATTATTATGATCCAACTACCATGTTCCATTTGATCTCTAGGTAAGGATACACAATAGAAGGTACAGAATCAGTGAAATACAGCAATCCTCGGTTTCCAGTGCCCACTTTCACAATTATACTCTGCTGTAGTATGCTAAAAGCATCTGAAATTGTAGTAAACAGGTGGTGCAGCAGATTCATTCACTCAGACAGTAAAATGAGGTTGGTGGTCTCACTCTGGAGCCCAGTAAACACCCACTTCATAAAACCACCATGTGGTAGGACCGAATGGATTGAGGTTTGCTCAAAGAACTCACATATCAATTTCAACCTTGCATGTGTCAGATTTTCACTCCTCAACTATCCTGTAACAGACAGCACCGACTGCCAATCAACATGTAAACTGTGACTTATGTATTATAATTGGACAGGATGGCTGCCAATCAATATGCAGTAATTGGGAGAGGGACAGGCTCATAAAGAGACTTAAACCGCTTCTGTTTTTGTATACTTTGATACCAACAATAAAATATGCTGTTAGGGCTTTACAATGTAATTAGGATTAGACTGGAGGTTTTTTCCCTTTATTTAAGCAAACAGTCAGCTTTAACACTGACATTGAGAGGTACATTGTTTACTATAGGCCCCTAAACGACCTGTTTCAATTTAGCACTCTAAATAGGAAAACTCCAAGAAAACTTCAGACTGGAGGTTAAAGCACAAAAGCAGATGCAGTTTGGTTCCATCAGCCTGGTTCTGTATTTATTTAAAAAAAAAAAAAAAAATGCTGGCTGCTCATTCAAACCAACTTTGTGCTTCGTCTTAGCTCTTTGAAGGCAATAAACTCAGTTTCCACCTGTCTCCAGGGACAGGCCAATAGATCATCTGGATGAAAAATGTACCCAACACAGCAGAGTACCTGGAACACATACAGGCAGGCTTTCCCTATGCACAGTAATGCAGGCAGTTCTGTAGATTAGACAGCTTAAAAGAGACTACAGGAGAAAAGTCCCCTTTATGTGGTTTACAGCATTGTTTTTGATGGCCGGCTAGATTTTATAGTACATTGTTGGGGACGCTTCTGCAGCACACACACAGGCTGAGCTCTTTCTCTGTGATCAGCACTGTCCTATATTTCCTTTTCTCTCTCTCTCTCTTTCTCTCTGATAGACAGACTGCCTGCCTCACATTAATTCACTTCACACCATTCTTATCGATCCAAAGCTCAGCTCCCCAATTACATTATACATACAGCCTGTCTGCCTTCTTGCACCCACAGAAACACACACACAAAAAGCCAGAGACAGATCTCAGTTTTAGGTTTGCTTTTCACAGGAGAGAGCAAACAGGGAAGCATTCAAAGGTGACATTTACATAATTTCACTTTCTGTCTGGCTATTAAGCGAGGAATCATTCTATTTAAAAACAGAAGCTTGTACAAAAATAATCATTGCTTTGCTACCAAGGGACAGAGCTTGGTCAGTTTCCGCTCTTGTCTCATTTTATGATTGTACTTCCATAATGTATTGCAGGAAGCAAGCAGATCTGTTATCTAAGCAGTGCCCATGTGAGCGTTTGTTTCTCTTTAGGGTGTTCTAATGGGAATGGAACAGGTCGTGCTTTGTGTTGGATTTAAGTGGAAGTGGACAGAAATTGCAGAAAGAAAAGATATCTAAGAATTTTAAAATCGGAGCTCTGTGCATCTGTTTAAGAAAAAAAAAAAGGATCAAAAAGCTACCACAACCTGCACACACTACTGGTACTGTACATGTATCATATAAGAACACTTCATTAACCATGATCCATAAAATACAAACTGTAATTGAAGACTATTGAAACACATCTCTAGTGTTTATAATTTTTTTTTATTTTTATAATGTAACCCATTCCAACTCTGAAAACTACCTCATAGTGACACCTGCTGGGAGAGGCGTGCCAGAACACGTGCAAGATCATTCCTAGCTCAGTAAATCAACGGGTTTTCTTGCATGGGCAAAATGACATTAATTGGTGTAAATATGAGGTGTAAGAGGTGTAAATATGTAGAAAAATAAATAAAAATGAAAAAGGAATTTAATTACTTTTGAGTCAAGCTTTCAATTAAAAGGCATCATAGCTATTGTACATGCTTTATGAATGTTAAGCTTCTGAAAAAAAGGAAAAGTTTATAGCAACATTGTTCATGAAGTGCAAAAAGAATAAAAGCTCTAAAAAAATTTAAAAAAACCTGAAGACTATGAAACTGGCTGAGTGGAGGTAATGCCCGCCCCACCATTCACATGCATGCTGCATTCAGCTAGTCTGAGTTCCTTGCTAGTTAGCAGTTGAGAGTACACTACTAAGGCATATGCTTCCATGGTAACAACTAACTCACAGCATGTCAACAAATGTACCCATACAGCCTCTTGAGTAGATACATGTGTCACATATCCCTCAACTTTAGTTCAACTTTCAGTTCTTTCCAGAGAACATTTTCTATGACTCTCCCCAAATGAGTCTCTGGTAATAATGCACCAATACAACAAAAACATTATTATGACATGCATACAGGGTCATTAGAATATATTCCAAGTTAAAAGACCTACTAAAATAATGAAGCTATGACCTTAAATAAGAGGAGAATAAAAAATAAAAAAACTACATATATACATATTTAAGTTTTGTTTAAATGTTAACTATGTACATACAGATCTTCAAACTCCAATACTGTGACACACAAACAACAACAACAACAAAATAACCTATATTTTTGTTTTTGCAGGGTATTCTATGATTCTGATGGGAATAACTAAACATTTTACTTTCAGCCAATAGAATAACAAAAGGAACTGCACCCATCTGCTCAATTTAATGTTTATTCTACAATGTAGAAAAACTGAATAATGTTTAAATAATTGCTTTTATTTTTGGAAACAATATAATATCAAGTTTCTAGTGTGCCACATTGTTTTTTTTTTATTTTTTCAATTCACATACACATTATTTACACATTATAATGGAAGCTGTATGAAAATCTGATGGACAATATATACAATATGGCAGGAATGTGCACTTTTTCCATAGACATGCTTCGTTATACTTAATTTTGACTTAACACAAAGGAACATGGGAGATATATATATATATATATATATATATATATATATATATATATATATATATATATATATATATATATATACACACACACACACACACACACATTTTTTGCAGAATGATACAGCATAAAAAACTACACTTCATTTGAATGTTGCTGAGTCCTCTCTGTACGGTATTGCAAAAACGCATTTCTTTCTTATTTAATGAACATCATTACATTTTTGACAAGAACTGGTGCTGTATAGATCTGCACAATACTCAGGCATTTCAGAGTTTATTCGTTTATACATAGAAGCCATCGTATGTGCAAAGAAATCACGCTTTATATCAGCAATGGCCATTATTGGGTTAAGATGTCTGAAGTTTCATGCAAAGTGCTGAATCTTCACCAGGACCAAATCAGGAATGGAGAGCTGCAGAGAAAGCAGTCTGGAACAAAAAGCCTTTTTTGAGTCAAGTTGATCTCAAAGGTATTTTTTTGTTTTTCAGTGCATCACTAATTGTGGAGGAGTTGGGTTTTACTGGAAACTGGTGATTTCTCAAGCCGCATTGGTACTGCTTTTCCGTATTAGTGTGTATTATATATTCATGATGATAACCTTCCACTGGGGAAATTTTCAAGGTTAACCAATGCAATTACTACTCTGATGAGAGTTGGGTTCTCTCACTCCCCCTGCTTCAAAAAAGACATGCACTTTGTTTAGGTTAAAGGTGGACAAACCTATTCCCAAATAAAACAATCACGTCTGGGGGTTTGCTCGGGATAAATCCCTGAGCAGTGCTGTTTAGAACTAACTGCACATTAGTGGCTTTCTAATAGTGAGCTTCCTCACACAAAAAGGAGCCCATGTTTGGGGCTGTTGAAAAATATAATATTAATGACATAATCTTAAAACAATGAAAATGTTTTAGTGCATGTGCCTATGTGTAATAAAAACACTTCTCAAGATTTATTTTCTACTAGTTTTTGTCCACAGATAGGGGAGTACCTTTGTGTTTGTGCATCAACGTGTGATAATAATTTCTGTTTATTTGACTAAGATTCCAAATTATCATTACACTATAAAATAAATAATTTATTTTTAAATCACATTTAAAAAATCCACAGTGATGTTATATATATACAGTACTGTGCAAAAGATTTAGGCAGGTGTGAAAAAATGCTGTAAAGTAAGAATGCTTTCAAAAATAGACATGTTAATAGATTATATTTATCAATTAACTAAATGCAAAGTGAGTGAACAGAAGAAAAATCTAAATCAAATCCATATTTGGTGTGACCACCCTTTGCCTTCAAAACAGCATCAATTCTTCTAGGTACACTTGCACAAAGTCAGGGATTTTGTAGGCATATAGTCAGGTGTATGATTAAACAATTATACCAAACAGGTGCTAATGATCATCAATTCAATATGTAGGTTGAAACACAATCATTAACTGAAACAGAAACAGCTGTGTAGGAGGAATAAAACTGGGTGAGGAACAGCCAAACTCAGCTAACAAGGTGAGGTTGCTGAAGACAGTTTACTGTCAAAAGTCATACACCATGGCAAGACTGAGCACAGCAACAAGACACAAGGTAGTTATACTGCATCAGCAAGGTCTCTCCCAGGCAGAAATTTCAAGGCAGACAGGGGTTTCCAGATGTGCTGTCCAAGCTCTTTTGAAGAAGTACAAAGAAACAGGCAACGTTGAGGACCGTAGACGCAGTGGTCGGCCAAGGATGCTTACTGCAGCAGATGAAAGACACTTCATGCTTACTTCCCTTCGCAATTGGAAGATGTCCAGCAGTGCCATCAGCTCAGAATTGGCAGAAAACAGTGGGACCCTGGTACACCCATCTACTGTCCGGAGAAGTCTGGTCAGAAGTGGCCTTCATGGAAGACTTATGGCCAAAAAGCCATACCTCTGACGTGGAAACAAGGCCAAGCGACTCAACTATGCACGAAAACACAGGAACTGGGGTGCAGAAAAATGGCAGCAGGTGCTCTGGACTGATGAGTCAAAATTTGAAATATTTGGCTGTAGCAGAAGGCAGTTTGTTCGGCCAAGGGCTGGACAGCATACACGAATGAGTGTCTGCAGGCAACAGTGAAGCATGGTGGAGGTTCCTTGCAAGTTTGGGGCTGCATTTCTGCAAATGGAGTTGGGGATTTGGTCAGAATTAATGGTCTCCTCAATGCTGAGAAGTACAGGCAGATACTTATCCATCATGCAATACCATCAGGGAGGCATCTGATTGGCCCCAAATTTATTCTGCAGCATGACAACGACCCCAAACATACAGCGAAAGTCATTAAGAACTATCTTCAGCGTAAAGAAGAACAAGGAGTCCTGGAAGTGATGGTATGGCCCCCACAGAGCCCTGATCTCAACATCATCGAGTCTGTCTGGGATTACATGAAGAGAGAGAAGCAACTGAGGCTGCCTAAATCCACAGAAGAACTGTGGTTAGTTCTCCAAGATGTTTGGGCCAACCTACCTGCCGAAGTTCCTTCAAAAACTGTGTGCAAGTGTACCTAGAAGAATTGATGCTTGATGCTGTTTTGAAGGCAAAGGGTGGTCACACCAAATATGGATTTGATTTAGATTTTTCTTCTGTTCACTCACTTTGCATTTAGTTAATTGATAAATATAATCTATTAACATGTCTATTTTTGAAAGCATTCTTACTTTACAGCATTTTTCACACCTGCCTAAAACTTTTGCACATATATATATATATATATATATATATATATATATATATATATATATATATATATATATATATATATATATGCATACATTTCTGCTGAAATTCTATTTTGCATTTGTTTTCACTGAACTCTGCAGGTGCAGAATCATATAATTTTCCAGGGTGTAAACTTATGCCCTTAAGAAATGGTGAAATTATATCACACTTCATTGCCGAGATTATTTTTTGTATATTGTTTGCTTTAAAACAAACTATATATTATATCAACATTTACTGTATGCAGAAATGTGTTGCACTGTTAAAAACAAAATATATTTATTAGAAAAGCTAAAGACAGGGAATTCGGATGGACAGCAACTATACAGAAAGCAAAAGGAATTTTTAAAAAAGATAAATACATACAGTAAGAAAAGAATAAAGAAAGGGCACGAACTGAACTGAGGGGATGTGAATTATACATGACAAGACCCAGCACGACCACAGCTAACAAAGCCCAGAGGCAGCAGTCAAAGCCCCAGGCCTGGGCATCAGCAAGTTAAGAGGGCAACTAAGGTCAACTGAAAGTGTGCAGAGGGCACCATTTCCATCAGTTTGACAATACATCCAATGCCATATTAATACATATTAAAACTCTCCTTTCTTCTTGCTCCTTTAGAGTCAACCGGTCCCACTTGAATTCCGGTTTAATTCCTTCTGAATAATGTCATAGGAAAACATGGTGTCCTTTATATATATTTAAAACCACAGACGCGCATCACACCCCCACCCCATCCTGATGTACATTAGGACATCTTCCTACCTGGGGCAAAAATATGAACACAAATTTCAATATTTTAGGACAGTTCTAAGGGGCTGATTTGAACCATTTTAATGAGAAAAACAGTGGCTGATCTTAATACAGCCACCCTATAACATCTTTCAAGGGAATGTATTGACCCCATTATTAACATTACTCAACACAATCAGAATATAGTGGAAGGATGTCTGTAATAAATCAGGGCTATGAGCTGTATGGAGGTGGCATTAGGATTCACTTTGTTTTAATTCTAAAATAGCACATTGATTTGGACAAAACACTGACAATCCTAACTCAAATAATGTGGGGTAGGTCTATTGTGGTTGAATTCATGAAGCTAAAAACTAAAGGGAGGCTGACCAAAAACATTTCCTTTGACTAATTTAGTTTTTGAAATGCAGGGATGTCTTTGTTTTTGTTTTTGTTTTGTTTTTTTAATTTAAAGTCTAGTACTATATAAAAAATAACACACTCCATTTTTGTCCTAAGCATTATCACCCATGTTTTGGTTGATAAAAAAGAAAAACTATAAAACAAAGAAAGATCAAATTCAGTGACCCTGCAACCTTGTACCCCATAGAGGTCACTCAGCATCACTCCTGTGGTAACAGAACACTGACCATCAGTGGTTGCTACGGTTGCCACTCCCTAGAGTCACAGTCAGCCTCCTTTCTGTATCCCTGCACTCTGCCAACCGACTGTAACTGACAGCACACAATTCCAGTTCCAGGAATTAAAAGCAAAACCACAGAACTGCAGCTTTTTAAATTGAGTCTAAAATGCAGGAAGTGTAGAAGACTATGGTATTAACTATTTTGCCAGAATTCTTTGTGTCCTAATAATTCCTAGAATGATACAGTATTTCTCCCTTGAGTCTAAACCTTTTTTTATTATAACAAAATTATTTTTAGCAAATGTAAAGCAATCATTTTTTCTTTATTTATTAAAATTAAATTGGACATAATGCACAACCAGCTAATAAATATGTAAATATCCCTGCTTCAGTGCTAATCGGAATAAATCATTTAAAAATGTGCAGTTTTCTGAGGAATGCATTTTCCTAGGCTAGTAGTAATACTTAAATAATCTATTAGCTCTCTGTAGTCAATAGTTTTAAACCCAGCCTATGCAAATACAAGTAGCACTGTCAGTTACAATCAAGGCATTCTATTTATTCTAATCTCGAATGTATTCTAATAGTCTTAACTTGTCTTAAAACAGTTTTAAGTAATATGTAACTACAATGATATGTACAAATACATTTTTTTCACTTAACAATATATTTATTTGTTGTGCAAGACATGCTTCAATAAGTCTGAAAAATTCACATTCAAACATTATTTAAATATGTGGGTCTAAGGGTGCTGTACAGCCACTTTTACAAAAAGCAAGCACATCTATTTCATCACAAGTCATTATTTATTATCTAATTATTTATGTTCTAATATCCCTGCAACTTGTCTCCTACATTTCATTTAATAATATTTTAGTGGAATGTACAGTAACTTCTAGGTTTAAGAAATGTTGACTTTGCAATACTTTTTTATCATTGCATTCCAAACCTTATTCAGAAAGTACCTGTACAGCAGACTGCAACCGACCATCTATTGGGAAATGGAGTAGAAGCACAGTTTGCAGCTATCATGTTTAAGATATTAATTTATTATATAAAACATAGCATTGCAGCCCACAGCAGCAGTGAAATACCAGCCTATGGGAGCTCAAGTTTGAGCTTGACAGACGAGTAAGCTAGCTTGTTGGCCTGTCTGCATAAAAAAGGTCATAGCCTGAATTCTCACTCTGTCACACAGATAATTAGCCCAGCTCTTCTGCTGCACAGTGCACAAAAGCAGGGGTTGGTAGACTGCAGGGGAAACTATGACTGCTCCAGGCCCCATATCTCTTCATAGGAGCTGCTCTGTTGGCTTTTCAAGGGCAAAAAGGGGGGGTATTCTGATATTCCAAAGTATCAGAAGAATTTATTTTAAAGTGGCACATTCCTTTAGCTCTGCTCAACAATCCTAACAAATAAAATCTTGACAAATCAAGTTACCAAATGTATTGTTATCTGTTTGTGCCTCATATGTTATTAATGTCATAATTTATCCCATTTTCTGTAATAACATCAATAAAACAGGTTGCTGGACTTGCGGCACAGTGTCAGAAAATATTCCTTCCCCCATGCTTGACTAAAATCCCTCCAGGGATATAATAAATAACAGCCACATTCATAATATTCTGGCCATTAGAGGAGAAATTAATCTCACATTGCACAGCACTCTGATGAATTCAAATCACATGCAATTTAAATAACAAGACACTTACAGAAAATGGCAGCAGAATAGTGGGACCTTATTCTCTCAATTTCTTTCTTCTTTAGTCCCACACATGCCCAGTTTATATCCCCAGAGATAATTAACTAATCGCAACAAACTAGCTTATGCATCATTAAACTAGTCATTTCATGTAAGATTTCGAAATGTCACATTTTTCAATTTGTCAGTTTTTCATTAAGTATGTGAAAAACTGCAAAGCGGTATGTAATTCAGTATGTTAATGTAACATTATTCAGCAGGTTTCATTCAACTTTATGAACCAAAATTAGTGAATTCTATAGGGTAATGCAAAACTTTTGGTCACAGCTGTATAGGAGACAGTACCATAATAACTGTAACGGTCACCTTTTTGCATTGAACAGACCGACGCCACTCTTGACACAGGACAGAGCTACAATATTATTTGCCAGACAGTACTACTGCTTATATCACAAGTTATTACTGTTGCTAATTCATTTAGTCAGTAAATAAAACCTGATAGCCAGCCAGTGGTTGGAAGATCCTTTGGCTAATTGGCTAATGGGTTGAGTGGTCCTTGCATGAAGAGGAGCAAGCAGAATTCCCTTGTGACCTTACTCAGAGGCTCCCTACTTTATTAATGTACAATAAAACGTTGAAAATGTCATCTCTCTATCTATCCATTCACGTATTGGTACATATGCATGGTGCACTCCATATTACAATGTACAGGTCAGAATATATTATCAAATAATAACATCAAATTGACTTTGGGCAATACAAAATCAAGGAGAGGCTATACAGAATTTATAAAATGGTAAGAATAGACGGAGCAATGTCACCATACCAGCACAGCAAGGAACATTTAGGACCACTCAGCCTGATTCATTTGACAAGCAATTCACTTTGGTAGGGGTGGGGTACCAATAACACACTCCAGACAGACCCTGGAGATGCTGCCATATGCCACCGCCGTCAGTCATATTTGGTAAACGCCAAGCTAAGTCATAAAATACTGGAACCACCTCGAGTCTTTAAATGGCCAAACTCTGGATGATTTTTTCAACGCTGCAAACATTTGAACTGACAGACTCAGGGCTGCTACTAGTTGCTAGGCCAACCGCCTCTTCCCAGCTTCTGCCAACATTCAATTGGTTGGCCTTTTTGTTGTGCATAACTGTACCTTCACTTCGCACCAAAAGAAGATTTCCCTGAAACATGACATGATGTGTTTATTTAGTCCGGTTACTGCTGACAGCAGCAGATATTACTGCAGGCAATGGTTCATTTGTGACGGATTGAACCGGATCCTAGATCCAGATCCAGAATTAAACAGTTTTTTATTTTTTTTTATTTTATTTTTTTAAATTTAGTCGTTGCCAATTATTTTTATTATTTTCTCCCCAATTTGAAATGGCCAATTATTTTTTAAGCTCAGCTCACTGCAACCACCCCTGCGTTGACCCGGGAGGGCGAAGACGAACACACACTGTCCACTGTCGCGTGTGCCGTTAGCCGACCGCTTTTTTTCACACTGCGGACTCACCATGCAGCCACCCAAGAGCTACAGCGTCAGAGGACAACGCAGCTCTTGGGCAGTTTACAGGCAAGCCCGCAGGCGCCCGGCCAGACTACCGAGGTCGCTGGTGCGCGGTAAGCCGAGGACACCCTGGCCGACCTAACCCTGCCCCGGTGATGCTTGGCCAATTGTGCGCTGCCCCCTGGGAGCTCCCATCCACGGTCAGCTGTGGAATAGCCTGGACTCGAACTCGCACCGTCCAGACTATAGAGCGCATCCTGCACTCCACGTGGAGCGCCTTTACTCGATGCGCCACTCAGGAGCCCTAAGGATTATACAGTTTTTCATATTTTCGGATGCAACACCTATGAGTAAGAAAATTACTAGTTTATTACTAGTTTATTTTTTCACAACTCAAAACACCGAAATGCCAAAAACCAAGTGCTTGTCGGTTCTGTTCATCAGATTAGTTGACCCGCCACTGGTATTGTTAAAACCTGAAGATTATGTTAAAACATAGCTAGGCAAAAGTCGGAATGCAGTTACCAACACCATCAAAAAGGCATGAAACGAACAAGTTGTGTCTATAACTCTAACTACAAAGGTTACAATACATGTCATACATGAAATGAATGTGCACACACTAGGCTTCCATAAAAAACCATTTAAATAGTCTGAGACTCACCCTGTTTAGTACAAATAACAAAAACATTTATGGTTTATAAAATGTCTTCTAGCATGGCCAGCTCAAATCTGACAGTGAAACGAAACTTCAATATGTAGGGCACATGGACATTTTTTTTTTTTTTTTTAACAGATTGGATAATAAAGGAATTATGGCCATATATACAAAATGTACCAAAACCAACTAAAAAAAAAAACATTGAAAAATGTGCACAATAAAAACAAAAAAAAAGATGCAAAAAAAAAAAAAAAACACATTCAAATTATTTGTGCCAGAGACCCTGCTCATGTGGTGCAAGCTATACACTGTGGCTTCAAGCCCTGCAAGGTGGCGACCATAGCAACCTAACCCTAACATCTGTAGCCACAAACCCCAATCAAATATATATTTATTGGAAAATAGGTCCTTATGCCTTTGATGTCGCCAGTTCTCTTCTTTTGTAAAGATTATGGGAGGTCTGTCTTACAGCGCAGCAGTAACATTCACGGCTCTCTCGACATAGTCCAATGTCGGAAATATACAAATAGGACCTCGTTTTAAAGCCACGAGTCTCCTCTTTTGAATGGTTGGGCTGTCTCTTACAGTGCCTGAGTAAAAAGACTTAAAGGGCCAGGTCGCAGGCAGGATTTTTAACATGGGGCAGACCCTAAAGTGTCCCTGTCTCTTGATTTTTAATGTTCAGCATTTATTTTGATAAAGCAACAGATGTTTTACTGCCCAGTTTTCATTGCAAAATAGATGGAAACCTCTTGAGTATAAAGGTTGAGACACTTATATGTATGGGTTTTCAGAATTCCTAGTGGAAAAGTGGGCAAGAACCCTGCTCTGAGCTACTGTATCATGATGACCAGAGATCCGGTCACTACTTAACATCAGAATGGATAAGCATTTGAGACATGGTCTGAACACATCTACTGAGAATTAAATACTTTTACAGTTTTTATCTGGTTTGGGTGACCCATAAACAACATGTGACTGAAGGTAGCATCTGTGCTGCTGGAAAATGTAATGCTTAGTTATGGTTTGTGGCACACACTTGTTAATGCCAATATAAAGAGGACAAAAACTAGTAAGATTACATTGATGAGCTGTGGTTAAAATGTTATTCAGCATTGGAAGTAATTTTTTCACACTATAATTAAGTTGAGGCATTTATCAATTACAGAAATGTTGGTTTTGCAAACAGCAGGGCTTCCTAACCCTGGTCCTAGGGACCCCATGTATCTTCTGGTTTCCATCCCAACTGAGCTCTCAATTACTTAACTAGACTCTTAATTGAACTAATAATTTGTTAAATTAGACCTTTTTACTTGTTTTCTTAAACAGTTGCAGATTTTAAGTTAGCTATAGCATTTTATAAGTTAAGTAAACCAGAAGACACATGGGGTCCTCAGGACCAGGGTTGGGAACCACTGGCATACAGTGTGTGGTCTTTTCTGAAGATGGTAATGAAATTGATCACTCAGGCCACAGAATGCAGACTGTATATCAGCTTAATTTAACATAATAATAATAAATAAACCAAAAGATCTTTCCTATGTGAAAACCTGTTTACAGTGTTGTGATGTTGCACATGAATCTGTCTGCTTGGTGAAAATTATTTTTTTCTCCAGTGGTAATAATACTTACGTGAAATGGCGCTGTCAACGTATTGTGGCAGATACGGTGCCCAAAGGTCTATGGTTTCTTTTCGTCCTGTCTGCTCAATTCTTCGCAACTCTGCCAGCAGCAAGGCCTGGGCAGCCTCTCTCACCTAAGGAACAGCAACGGAGTAAATTGATAGATCGATAGATAGATCGATAGAGACACACACACCACAATAAATTATAATAAAAACTAGCCTGCTGAAAATGTTGTTTGGACAAAAATCAAACCAGTGCTTAATACAATATGTGTTTTTATTCCATCGGCTATGTGTTATTTCACTTATAACTGCAGGGTTTGCCTTTAATATTGATTTAAAACTACAAGCCCTGGTGTTTAGGCTTGTATTTCAGGCGCTCATTGGGTACTAGAAAAGAAAAAAAAAAAAAAACAAGTACGCATTTCCAAGATTAGGTACAAGAGAGACAGCGACACATCCTCTTAATGGTCTCAGTACAACCCTGAGCGCTAGAGAGGCCATTTCTTTCTTCACACACAGTCTAGATCATCATGTCAGTACTGATTAAGAGAGCTTTGCTGTGGGTGTTGAGGCATCATTGAAACTGCTACCCGCCCATCTACTCTTAAATTTGAAATGTAACTTGTGAAGGCAACTGATGAGAAAATGTTTTGTTACTTTTGTCTGCTTTAAAATCAGCTCAAAAGTGATTGAAGTATGGTTAGGTAACTACAATCATGCCAAACTATGTGGTATCATGCACTTAATGCCATGTTACAAATGGTAACCTCAAGTCTTAGTGGAGAGGATTGAATAAAGCCATTAACAAATAAAAAGCTATGGGATTATTATTCAGCAAGGCAAAATAGACAAAATATCACAATTAAGCTGTACTGTGATGGAGCACTGCGTTGTTTTAACCCTAACTTATTCTCATCTTTTATGAATGACTGTCTCATAACACAACCAGGAAACTAAAAAATATAATAAATGAATGATAAAATAAAATCAAAATCTGTCTTCTAAAGATACAGGGTTTTTTGTAAGGATTCAAATAATTTTAAAAAAAGACTACAACTTTAAGAAGTGTGTGTCACACATACAGAGAAAACCCTGTGTTACTCTCTTAAAACAAGAACGTCCAATTAAGCTGTTGAAATCTCAGCTGCTGCCCTCCAGTCCCTCATATCTTTCTATTCAAAGCTGCACATTCAACAGAATTTCTGCCACAGCAGCAGAGGTAAGTGTCAAGGCCATCTAGTCATTTATCAAATTGTAGGTACTGAGCCAATATCCAGCATACTGCACTTCTGAAACAGAATAAGTAAGCAGACTCAAATTGGCGTGCCCAGGACATGACAATGTGTTCTTCATCCTGGGAAATTTCAAAAAGGGAATCGCAACTTTACACCAAACGTAGGACTTTCATTTTTCATCATGCACCTGACTATTAATTTGTCACTGCTGAGTTCTCTGCTTTTACACTGGGAAAAATAAACGTTGTCTTAAAAGAAATAAAATCAGATTTTTTTGTTACATGGATGAACCATAACTTCAAAGTCTTTAACCAAAGGGGAGTCTACTCAACAAAAGCATGCAGTTAATCTAAGGCTGCAGACAGGTACATTTGTCAAAAACTTCTGTGGTAAATAATCCTCAAATAAGATACAGTCTGTTCATTTATACAGCTTCATTAGGTTGAACACAGTGGAGTTTATTTAACTGATCTAAACAGTTGCACATCTACTGTAAATAACAGGCACTATATAGAGTGCTCCAGATAAGGTTTTGGGTCATTGAGTAATTTACTCTCCAATTTAAACACTATGTGAGTAAAATGTCTTTTGGGGGAGTGAAATGCAACATCACCTTGAAGTACTGAGTACCAAAGGCTGATGTAGTTGGGGTTATAAATCACATTGTTGAACTCTAAGTTACAAAAAAGGAAATTAATAAAAACAAATGGTAATTTGTGTTATACCAGTACTACTAACTGTAAATCAGCATACCAGGCTGATTTACAGTAAAGGAATGGAGAACAAAAAGGAAAATATATATATATATATATTTTTTTTTAAACTGGGACACTACACCTTTAAATATTGACTCAAATGTATTAACTGCTATGTTCCCACTTGCTATATCCCCACTTCTAATTGGTAAGTGTAACAGTTTCTTTCCCCCTAGAATGATTATGCCTGTATATCTGCACACTTTAAACAAAGTGTCAAAGCTGTTAAACCTCACACTTTTGAGCAAACGTCAGTTCTTACCTCCAAGCATCGATCTTGCCACCTGCGGGCTAACATTTCCAGTAGCGGAGGTTGGAATTTGTCTAACCCCAGCAAATCTGGGAGCATGACACAGTGCATAGCAGCTAGCTGACTCCATCCTGTCAGGGTATAGAAAACAGCAAAACAAATAAATAAAACCACCACCCCTTTTTGTTTCTGCTGTTACCAAACATATTCATGTCTACAACTTAATAAAACAAATTTAAAATTGTAGGAAACATCAGTGCTCTGTCATTATTATTTCACTAAATGACTTGCACTGAGTGTTAAGGGCTAGTGGATTAGTGAAGGATCCTTTTGTATTATTCTCCTTTTTCAACTTTACAATATCGATACAGCATTTACGACACGGAAAGACACGAGCCATGCGTCATGTGCGCATGCTCGGTGTCCGAAACACAGTACCTGTCATGGTCGCTCTGACTCAGTCACTTAGGGTTTTTCTTTTTTTAATGTCAGATAAGAGCAATGACTCAAAACGAAACCCAAGCTGTGAACTCTGTCACACGATGAGTGGCTTAACTTCAGGCAATCATATTTCCAGCTAGGAGTACCGCATATACACACTGAATACGACATTGAAAGCCTCGAGTCTGTGCTTTTAAACAAGCCAGGTAGGTGCCTGAGTAATATGCATGTAACCACCGGGGCGTCAGCGCCCCAAAATCAACAGGCTGAGTGTAAAGAGTTAAATAAATATTTGCATAAGTACAATATAACGGGTCATTTTTGTAAAAATATATTATCCGGCCAGAGTCAGGAACGTAACCCCAATTTATAACATTGTTCCTATGGGAAAATGTGCTTTGACTTACGACGCTTCGACTTACAACGCGACTTTCAGGAACCAATTGTGTTGTAAGTGCGAGGACTGCCTGTATATATATATATATATATATATATATATATATATATATATATATATATATATATATATATATATATACACAGTACAGTGCAAAAGTTTTAGGCAGGTGTGAAAAATGCTGTAAAGTAAGAATGCTTTCAAAATAGACATGTTAATAGATTATATTTATCAATTAACTAAATGCAAAGTGAGTGAACAGAAGAAAATCTAAATCAAATCCATATTTGGTGTGACAACCCTTTGCCTTCAAAACAGCATCAATTCTTCTAGGTACACTTGCACAAAGTCAGGGATTTTGTAGGCATATAGTCAGGTGTATGATTAAACAATTATACCAAACAGGTGCTAATGATCATCAATTCAATATGTAGGTTGAAACACAATCATTAACTGAAACAGAAACAGCTGTGTAGGAGGAATACAACTGGGTGAGGAACAGCCAAACTCAGCTAACAAGGTGAGGTTGCTGAAGACAGTTTACTGTCAAAAGTCATACACCATGGCAAGACTGAGCACAGCAACAAGACACAAGGTAGTTATACTGCATCAGCAAGGTCTCTCCCAGGCAGAAATTTCAAGGCAGACAGGGGTTTCCAGATGTGCTGTCCAAGCTCTTTTGAAGAAGCACAAAGAAACGGGCAACGTTGAGGACCGTGAGACGCAGTGGTCGGCCAAGGAAACTTACTGCAGCAGATGAAAGACACATCATGCTTACTTCCCTTCGCAATCGGAAGATGTCCAGCAGTGCCATCAGCTCAGAACTGGCAGAAAACAGTGGGACCCTGGTACACCCATCTACTGTCCGGAGAAGTCTGGTCAGAAGTGGCCTTCATGGAAGACTTGCGGCCAAAAGCCATACCTCCGACGTGGAAACAAGGCCAAGCGACTCAACTATGCACGAAAACACAGGAACTGGGGTGCAGAAAAATGGCAGCAGGTGCTCTGGACTGATGAGTCAAAATTTGAAATATTTGGCTGTAGCAGAAGGCAGTTTGTTTGTCGAAGGGCTGGAGAGCGTACACGAATGAGTGTCTGCAGGCAACAGTGAAGCATGGTGGAGGTTCCTTGCAAGTTTGGGGCTGCATTTCTGCAAATGGAGTTGGGGATTTGGTCAGAATTAATGGTCTCCTCAATGCTGAGAAGTACAGGCAGATACTTATCCATCATGCAATACCATCAGGGAGGCATCTGATTGGCCCCAAATTTATTCTGCAGCATGACAACGACCCCAAACATACAGCGAAAGTCATTAAGAACTATCTTCAGCGTAAAGAAGAACAAGGAGTCCTGGAAGTGATGGTATGGCCCCCACAGAGCCCTGATCTCAACATCATCGAGTCTGTCTGGGATTACATGAAGAGAGAGAAGCAACTGAGGCTGCCTAAATCCACAGAAGAACTGTGGTTAGTTCTCCAAGATGTTTGGGCCAACCTACCTGCCGAGTTCCTTCAAAAACTGTGTGCAAGTGTACCTAGAAGAATTGATGCTTGATGCTGTTTTGAAGGCAAAGGGTGCACTTTTGCACAGTACTGTGTATATATACAGTACTGTGCAAAAGTTTTAGGCAGGTGTGAAAAAATGCTGTAAAGTAAGAATGCTTTCAAAAATAGACATGTTAATAGATTATATTTATCAATTAACTAAATGCAAAGTGAGTGAACAGAAGAAAAATCTAAATCAAATCCATATTTGGTGTGACCACCCTTTGCCTTCAAAACAGCATCAAGCATCAATTCTTCTAGGTACACTTGCACACAGTTTTTGAAGGAACTCGGCAGGTAGGTTGGCCCAAACATCTTGGAGAACTAACCACAGTTCTTCTGTGGATATAGGCAGCCTCAGTTGCTTCTCTCTCTTCATGTAATCCCAGACAGACTCGATGATGTTGAGATCAGGGCTCTGTGGGGGTGTGGCAGTCTGGCTCGCAGTGGTGAGTGTGATGACGTCACGGACCAGGAAGAAACTGAAACCACAACAATGGATGGGCGGGCGAAACTGAACGCAACGGCGTTCAGTTGATTTTATTAATAAACAAACAAAACAAAAGATTTAAACAAAACAACAAAACAAAAGGGCACGAGGGCCAAACGAATAAACAGACAAACAAGTAAGTGGCGTGCTGGCTAAACCAGCACGTTTTAGCAATTGTTTTATGTCGTCTCTCCGCTCTCTCTCCGCTCTCTACTCCAAAACTCCACACCGCAGCACAGACAGCTGTCGGTTCTATACTCTGGCCGAGGGGTTAACTAGCTATTAATTATCTTATTACCCTCGGCCACAGTCTGCATCGCGTTTGGTAAGGATGCATGACTGTCAGCTAGTTAAATAATCAGTAGCTGATCAGTCATGCATCCTCACGGGTTTTAAATATACATATAAAAGACGCGGCGCTTTTACCCGCGCCAAACAAAATACAAATAATAATAAATAGGGGGACACTCCGCCACAGGGGCCATACCACCAAACTTGCAAGGAACCTCCACCATGCTTCACTGTTGCCTGCAGACACTCATTTGTGTATGCGCTCCAGCCCTTCGGGCGAACAAACTGCCTTCTGCTACAGCCAAATATTTCACATTTTGACTCATCACTCCAGAGCACCTGCTGCCATTTTTCTGCACCCCAGTTCCTGTGTTTTCGTGCATAGTTGAGTCGCTGGCCTTGTTTCCACGCCGGAGGTATGGCTTTTGGCCGCAAGTCTTCCATGAAGGCCACTTCTGACCAGACTTCTCCGGACAGTAGATGGGTGTACCAGTGTCCCACTGCTTTCTGCCAGTTCTGAGCCGATGGCACTGCTGGACATCTTCCGATTCGAAGGGAAGTAAGCATGATGTGTCTTTCATCTGCTGCAGTAAGTTTCCTTGGCGACCACTGCGCTCACGGTCCTCAACGCGTTGCCCGTTTCTTTGTGCTTCTTCAAAAGAGCTTGGACAGCACATCTGGAAACCCCTGTCTGCCTTGAAATTTCTGCCTAGGAGAGACCTTGCTGATGCAGTATAACTACCTTGTGTCTTGTTGCTGTGCTCAGTCTTGCCATGGTGTATGACTTTTGACAGTAAACTGTCTTCAGCAACCTCACCTTGTTAGCTGAGTTTGGCTGTTCCTCACCCAGTTTTATTCCTCCTACACAGCTGTTTCTGTTTCAGTTAATGATTGTGTTTCAACCTACATATTGAATTGATGATCATTAGCACCTGTTTGGTATAATTGTTTAATCATACACCTGACTATATGCCTACAAAATCCCTGACTTTGTGCAAGTGTACCTAGAAGAATTGATGCTGTTTTGAAGGCAAAGGGTGGTCACACCAAATATGGATTTGATTTAGATTTTTCTTCTGTTCACTCACTTTGCATTTAGTTAATTGATAAATATAATCTATTAACATGTCTATTTTTGAAAGCATTCTTACTTTACAGCATTTTTTCACACCTGCCTAAAACTTTTGCACAGTACTGTATATATATATATATATATATATTTATATATATATATATATATATATACACACATACATATACATACACACAGGCAGCAATTCTCTCTGAACAAATGTCACCAATAATATAAAAACAGTGCTATTTGTACCCATTATATTGCCACCCTGCTGTCCGCCATCTGCCAACTTCCCAAGCCAAGCAAACGTAAATATAAGCATTGTAGTTTCCCTCCTTGAAGCGCCAGCGAAATAATCATGGCCAAGTAAAACAACAAAGTTATGCAGTTAACCTTTGACTCGCTTTCTTAATTCGTTGTTACCTGAACATCCATAGCAATGTCATCAACACTCCCGCTCCCAAACCAAAACAGAAAGTACAAAATGGCGAGTCGACCATACATTTAACACCAGAAATGTTCGGAAATGTTTTCTCACCTGAGGCATACTGTTAATCCAAGGACAACTGGAGACATTGTAATGGATAAAAATAAATGGCTTACCCCGATGGAACGGGTCGATTTGTTTAACCTGAAAAAGGCTTGACGCAGTCTAAAATAAGTGACTTTTATAAACCACAGTAAAAAAAAAAAAAAAAAAAAAGTACGGTAAGAGGTTTGTTTACGTGCAAGTTTTGCACAAATGAAGGCTGACTTAAACTAAAGCATCAGGTTTGTAAACAGAAATTTTTTTTTTTTTTACTTTTCGTTTAAAAAAGTGTTTGCCTGTACATATTCAACATTTTTTTTTTAACTGCTTAAAAAAGAATGCTGTTGAGCTTAAATTGCTTTGTGAAATAAATAGATGGTGTCGTTCAATAGGGGATAGTATTCAGCAGGCTTACAGTCGTTTCACAAGCACTAAAGTTTAAATGACCAGTACAGTAAAAAAATAAAAATAAAAATTGTACGCTTTGTTTTTATGGTTGTTGTTTGGGTGATTTGACACTAAATGAGTGTATTTTTAAAAAAAATTATTTTTCATTTTTAAGTATAAACAGTTCCTCAAAAGTAACTGTGTATGTTTCATACAGATGGGGAAAGATGATAAAACGACACTAGTAGACCTACTGTTGTAAAGTAGGTATACTAAGGCATGTTTACACTGAAGCAATTTGCCATGCCTGTGGCGGCACTGATGTGGTATCACTTTAAGTGTAATTGGAAAATGGCGGTAAAATGCAGCCACACTTTATTCCGCCACTGAACCACCTCGAGAGATGGTTCAGTGGCGGCACAGTGTAGGTACTGAAGCGCATTACTTTCAGTGTAAACTGCAATGTCGTCACAGCCACCACATTTTGCGTTCAATGTGGATTTCCCCAAGTAAACGCAATTTCCTGTTCCGCCACGTGTTGATTGAAGAAATAAATCCAACAAAATGGCAAGTGACCCAGGCAGTAATTGGTCCGAAAAGAAGTAAGGGAGTTTTCAGTGGTGTAGTCCTAAATCTTAAAGTACCGAACGCCAATTAAAATATATATTTTTCTAAAACAAATTATAGGAACTCACATTTTTACAAAAAAAAGTGTTATCCTTCTTAAAGTAGTACTGTAGTTTGTAATAGAAGTACTAATGTTCTCTTCAGTGCATCATAAGGACAACTGAATCAGAGGATTGTGTGGGAGATTTCACTACAAACATTTAAAATGCGCTGGTTATCAAAAGAAGAGATAAATGCACAACTTGATGGAACTGTGCAAGATGCTAATGTGTACTCCACAATGACATGTGGTGTTCTGCGTAATAAAAAGCAAGTGATGGCTAAATTCTATCTGTATGTCTTCCAATCTTTTCATTAGTCTATTGTGATATTCAGAAAGTAAAGTGAAAAATATCATGCATACCATGACAGGTACCAACAAAGGCATCATGGTTTTGATCACGGTACTGAACACTAGCAAATTATGTTAACGTGAGTTCTGTGTAAATGGGGTAAGCTGCCAAATTGCAGACACTGAACTGGCAATATTGATGTGTGTAAATGGTGAATTTAAAAACGAAATGCGAATCAGTGCAGGCTGATCCTGCATTTCATGTGGAAATACAGCTCTAGTGACGTTTTATTATTTAGTACTTTAGTTTTAAAAAATAGGTTTTATTAAAATTGCTTGTCGATACTGTAATTGTAAAACAAAACAAAAATAAAAAACTTTTGAATTTATTTATTATTATTTGTTTATTTAGCAGACACCTTTATCCAAGGCGACTTACAGAGACTAGGGTGTGTGAACTATGCATCAGCTGCAGAGTCACTTACAATTACATCTCACCCGAAAGACAGAGCACAAGGAGGCTAAGTGACTTGCTCAGGGTCACACAGTGAGTCAGTGGCTGAGGTGGGATTTGCACCGGGGACCTCCTGGTTAGAAGCCCTTTTCTTTAACCACTGGACCACACAGCCTCCTTGCAAAAGCAGAACGCTGTGTGTGTGTTTTTATGTTTTTTTGACCCTCACTATAACGCCATCCTCGCTTATTGCCCGTTTTTGCCCATGGCCCTTACCAGGCGGTATAAAGAGGGTTGACTGTATATACAGTTGCAGTCAAAAGTTTACATACCCCAATGGAAATTTATAATTTCTAGAAATTTCTCAAAAACAAAGAATTTTAGAAAAATCTTGTGTAGCATAAGTTTTGCTTTTGTGCATGAGGAAGAAATAGATGTCTACAATTATTTATTTCAGCATTTTTTTTGCAAAACTCCAAAATGCTAATTCAAAAGTATTCATACCCTTTGATGCTATGATAGTATTGTCTAAAAGGTGCTAGAAATTTCAATATGATAATGCAGAACCTAATTCTAGAAAAGTCTAGAAAATGCTGGATTGTAGGTGAACATTCTTAGAGTATAAAAGGTTTAGGAATAGGATGATTGCTGTCATTATCAATAAGTCAATATGGGCAAAGTAAAGTGCTATCTGAAGACGTTAGGCAGAAAAACATTTCTTGTCATAAAGCTGGAGAAGGATACAAGAAGATTTCCAAGCATTTGAGTATCCCAATTTGAACTATTGTATCTATTATCAAGAAGTACAAGCCTTACAGTACTGTCACAATGCTCCCTCGGTCTGAAAGAAAGAAGGTTCTTTCACCATGAACAAGTAGAAGAATTGTGAGGAAGGTTAATAACAATTCGAGATTGACTGTCAAAGATATTCAAAGTAAATTGGCTGCAAGTGGGACTGGGGTTTCCATTTCAACCATAGGTTGAGTATTGCATGGTGAAGGTCTCAATCGATTAAAGTTTGCAAAACTGCATTTGAATGATGGATATGAGTTCTGGTCAAAGGTTTTGTGGAGCGATGAAACAAAAATTGAGCTATTTGGTCATGCTGATAGTCGTTACGTTTGGAGAAAGTCTGGTGATGTGAAAAGAACACCATACCTACTTTCAAGCATGGAGGTGGTAATATCCTTCTATGAAAGAAATTTAGTTCCAATACATGGTAAAATTGATTCCATTGCATACCAAAACATATTGGCCAATCCAAACGATCCAAAGCACACATCAAAATCTACTTTAGAATGGTTAAATAAAAATAAAATCAAGCACAAAAGCAAAACTTTTTCTACAAAAGATTTTTCCTATAATTATTTGTTTGAGAAATTTCTAGAAATTATACATTTCCTTTGGGGTAAGTAAACTTTTGACTACAACTGTATATACACACACTGAGAAAAAGCGCTGGCATCCCTATTAACCATTTGACCTTTATTTTCACACCAGCCTAGAGTTCATGGGAAAACTTTACCATCATACTTCAGACCCAACCAAGCACCTGGAGAATTCTGCAACCTGGGAAAAACACTGAAAAACTGGAGAGAGAGTAACCAGAACTGAAGCGTGTTAACTGAAGCAAGCAATTCACACATCAAATGTTTGGTGTTGCCAGGATAACAAGGAATGACAAAAACAACACAACACAATGAAACACAGCACGCATGGTTAATGAGAAACACAAATGTGCAGAAAAGTGAGCGAAGAGCTGTTACAATCAGGGAAAGTACCTTCATTGACTGAGGGGCAAGTATGTAAAGCAGAGCCAGAGTGAACAGCCTCAGGGCCAGTAGTAGCAACAGCAGCAGCAGCTTGCAGAGGAAAGGAAAGATAAATAGAAAGAAAAATAAAAGTCCAGCCATTTAAGAGGAAGAAAAATTGAGTTAGTGATTATGTGGAAAAGAATGAACTAACAGACAGTATTAATATACTGTAAACCCCTTTTTATTAGCATGCCATTAAACACCTAACTAAAATGGCTGCTGATTTAAAAAAAAAAAATGGAGGCTATAAAGAGGTTTATAGTACAACCTTACACCCTGCAAAAAATATATATATATATATATATATATATATATATATATAGTCCAATATGAAGGGATTGGTCTAAGTTAAGGTCTGGGTAAAGTATATATACAGTATATATTTATTTATTTATTTAATTCAAGTCATGATACAATTTCACAACAGTTTAGTTTTTTTTTTTTTTTTTTTATTTATTTCTCTTTAGTTACTGGTAAATTTAGTTTAAAATGTATGTAATTGTTAAATTATAGTGATGAGCATACCATTCGAAACATGCATTTTTAAACAAATGTAATCTTTCTTTTAAAGGAGAAAGTCAAATTCAAATATTGTTACATCCTTATTACAAAAGCTTTCAAGGAGCTTTTAATTCAAATATAATACTCTTTTTTTAAGCTTTTTGATGTTTAATGTAAACATTGTTAAGTTGTTTAAGGTTAAATGTATAATCTATGTTCTTTTGCTCGTCAAAAGATATCTAATATAGCCTTTTACAAGTTTGGAATAATACATTTGTTTGAAAGATAAACCCGATGACATTGAGAAAGACTTCTAATCAAAAAATATATTTTAATATTAGTGCTAAGATAGCCTAGTGTAAAATCAAACCAGCTGAATATTTAAATTCATATATCCCTACATATAACAAAGATTTAATATAACTAACACGATACCATAGCAATACGAATAAACGATTGTCAGCATGTCAAAGAAACATGTTCAGCAGCTAATCATGACAAAACATGAAACTGAAAAGCTATAAGCATGCAATGGTGGAACCGTTGCTTTGTTTGTCTTAAAGATTGTATGAAGTGAGTAACACGACTCCATAGGCAACATTTACTTCTGCTTTACATTTATAAGTAATGCGAAAACATTTATTCAAATGCATTAATTTATACATTTATTTCATTATGAGAAAACAACAGTATCAGCACTGCAGTTTATATACACTGATCTGATAATATTTAGTACCTGATGTGTACTGTAGGCTTCTGCCCATTTGATAAATTAAATGTACTTTCATAAGATTTGCTTGCATCTTATAAAAACAGGTCTTTCACTAGCAAAGCAACTTCCAATTATCAAACTAAATCCTGGAATAGTACAACTGATAGCAAAACCTTCAGACTTGTTTACTTAAGCCTCTGAAGAAGATTTTTTTAAAAATACAGCTATTGCAAGATAAATACTTACACTTTTATTGGATTGTACAAGCCCTCATTATGATTTTTTAATTTTATTAAATATGATAGGGCTGTTTATTTTATTTCACATCACTAAAAAACATCTTTGCTTATGAAAAGAGTCAGCGGCCAAGGCATGAGTTTTCTTGTTAACATCCGCAGTAAATTCTGAAGGGTTTACGCCGTGGAATGAATTAGCATATGAAAAAGGAGAAAGTCCTTCTGGCAACAGTGCCTCAACAATTGAAGGTTAACACCAAGATTTAGAGGTCACTACATTACACTTCTTTCTGTAGTGAAAATAACCATAGGCCCTGCATAAGTGGACACAAATAAATCCCCAAGCATTACTCTATAATGGTATCACAAAAGGACCAAGCTTGTGTACAGATTTGGTACTGTGATGTAAATGGTCTATTTGCTTAACTTGTGGCCGACTCTATTTTGTCCATACAAGATATCTGCATGACAACTAGCTTTTAATTTATGTGCCACACAGATGCACACCCTAGGGTGTTACAGCCTTGTAAGTATTTTAAAACTGCATGAAAGGCAATGATTTTGTAATATTTAACCCCATTAAAATGGTCCACTGTACAGTCAGACCACATATATGAAATGAAAAAAAAAAAAAAACTATTACTACCTAGGTTCAAAACCTTTATGTCTAAATAAACGTCAGTCGACCCTCCCACGGGGGTTGCCACACACCCTGCCCCAACCTGAGTTGGACGCGTCTGTGGTGATGACCTCACTCCTGGTGACGCTGCCCAGCGCTACGCCTAGGCGTAGATAAGCCGGCTGTTTCCACCAGGAGAGCGCTTGTAGACAATGATTTCACACTGTCACAAGCTTGTTGCAGTTCAACACCGGTTGACGAACCATGCTGTTGAGCCAGAGCTGCAGAGGGCGCATATGTAAAAGACCCAGGGGGTCGATGCTGCAGCCATCAAACCCAGAAGCCCCTGGAAAACCACTACTGGAAGTACCCGGCCAAGTTGCCAACTCGAGGCAGGCGGTTACTCTCTCCACTCTGTCCTCTGACAGGGTGGCCAACATGAGTTCTGAGTCCAAATGCACTCCAAGATAGGTGACTATCAGGGCGGGCGCTAGTCGACTCTTTGCATCGTTCACTTTCAGACCTAACCGATGTAAGTGGTTGGTGACGGATTCTGTGTGTTTGTGTGCTAGTGCTGGAAATCCTGCGCAGATGAGCCAGTCGCCCAGGCAGTTGAGGAGTTGAACTGGTACATTATGCCCTGAAAAGCAAACCTCAAGTATTTTCTGAGCGCTGGTTTATGGGGATGTGGAAATAGTCATCCTTTAGGTGCACCAAGGTGAACCAATCGCCTGGCCTGATGGACTGCAACAGTTGTTGCGTAGTCAGCATTTTGAACTGTCTCCGACTCAGGAACAAGTTTACCTTGTCTGAGACCGAGAAGTGGTCTGAGGCTGCCACACCGTTTTGGCACTAGAAAACACCTGGAATAGAACCCCTCCATTGGTGTTGGAGGGGTCTACTATGCAAATGGCCTATTTCTGCAGCATGACTGCTACCTCCCGTATCACCTGATTGACAGCTTGGGGGTCTGTGATCAGGTATGTTCTTGTCACACCCGGAATGGAGGGGCCATTTTGGAATTGGAGAGAGTAGCCAGTTTGCACCTTGTTGAGAACCCAGGTGGTGCACTGGTTCCAGTAGTCCAGGTGTCTCCTGGAGAAGAAGCCCTGGGTTTGTGGCAGCAATGTCCTAGGACTGGTGCTTTGCCTGAGGCACAGCCTGTGTCTGTTGCCTATGCATGCTTAAAGGCTGTGTAGGCTTTTTTAGAATGACGTCAGTCACTCTGAAATGCGGGTTCCCAACTGTGACCACATCGGAAACCCTGTACAGCGAGTCCATTGAACAGGAAACCGCTACGGCCGTAGCCGGTGTTCACCAGGTGAACTGTATATTCATACAGCCTGACTCAGTTATGTGCTGCAGGCCAGGGCACCTGCAAACCTGCAGTCACCTGCTCAAGGACATAAGCTTCTCCCAAACTGTGCCACCGCATGTCAGCCTCTTCATCGTTTGATGGGAGAACTAGCTAGTCATCTACCTCCTCGGAGGCTGCGATAGAGAGCATGTCATCTATCTCATCAGGCACAGTTTACAAGGGTTCAGATGGAGTGACTGGTGATACTACTGCAGTGATGTTTGAGCTCAGTATTTTGACAGCTCTGTAAGGCTTAAATGCTGACTTGAAACCACATTCCATTTTGAAAAACTGACCCTATACATTTATGTTTCTATTAGCTCAGTTTATTACAAATGAAGGCTAAAAGACACTGTAAAATTATTCATGGACACTGGGAAAATGTTACCATACACAGAGAACAGGTATATTTGAGAATCTCATCTAAATCCATGGTTGTCAGGTGACATCTTGTTTGAGCGAAACTGTTTAAAGTACGGTGTTGAAGCTAATGTAATAAAGCTGTGAAAAAAGTATTTTAAAACACAAAAAAGTGTTTTCCTCAAATTTAAGACTCAAAAGGGGAAGCGACCTATAAAGCGATTTTTACAGTAACCCTGGGATCTATTCTAATGATCTATACAGATCTAAATATCTAATTTAAGGATGACATTAAGATCCATTGCTGTTTTGATCACTACAAATAGACACAATTGACGTTAATGAATAAGTCACACTAAGGATTGATGGGCCTCTGTGCTCAGTCTGGTTGCCAATAGTTGACTTGAGTCCTTTGTGTACACTAGTTCATATCTAGTATGTTTCTGTTCTGTTTGTTTTATGTATTTTAAAAACATAATTAAATAAATAAAACATAAAGATATATAGGAGATATATCTTTAAACAAGGGAACACTGGATCAATAGCGATGGAGGTAAACTTCCTGCAGTTTGCTGGGACCAGTATTAAAATAACACAAACTAAATAATAAATGTCTAGACTTCAGAGACACTCAGCACTCATTATTGGATTATTCTTGTTTGTGGGTATTTATAATTCTCTACTATAAATACATCGGCATTGCACTCTGATTCTGTACGCTGAGGAGACTTCATTTATTATTTTGCATTTTATTTGTATAAAAAAAATGCACACTGAGTTAATGAACTGTGCAATTAAACAATAAATCAAGGTCGAGAGTTTGCATTTACAGATGACTAAACCCCAGTCTACTGTTTTAAAACATTCTTTTGCTGGCACCATCACACAAATTTTTAGCATTGTTCTTAACCCTGTGAGCTGTACGTTTTTTCCAATACCTATTACTACATAAAGAGATTAAGTTGCAATACCAGGTTGGTGCTCCGATAGCACTACAGCTCACAGGGTTAAGAACAATGCTACTTCAAAGCTTGCAGGGTTCAAGGACAGATGTTGACAGGCTAGGTTGGAAATTTCTCATTTTTATAACTTTAGCCTCTGCCTCTGTCATTTTCCCTGCATGCTGCACAGAAGACGGTACTTTGTAGTTACCTTGTTTGATCTGTCCTTGTACGGCTGAACTGGAAACCTGTGGGGACATCTTTTTAGCTGCCTCTGGGGTGCCTGGCTTTGGGGGCCTAGAAACAACAACACAACCACATATTAATTGCATGACTGCAGGGTACATAAGCATCTCATATGAGGGTGATTAACATCTTCCTGAATTCAAATTTAAAAAGTACATAACCATGCATAACTTCAAACCATACCACCAGCTAGAAATGGGTGTTTTTCTGATAGAATGGTGTTTAAACATGAAGTCAAAAGAAATAAAAAAATAAGTAGTGGTTGTAAAGTGTAAGAAAGTAATTATAAAAGTATGTATTTTTAATGGTTTGTATGTATTTTTAATGTGTGGTCTATATCATATGTCCAATAGGTAAATACAATGTGGAAGTGAAGTAGTACATTTTTTTTTTTATTGGAAAATACCTGTAATTCAATTTGATTGAGAGAATCAAAAGAATGCCATGTGCTGTCTCTATCTTGCATAAACCTAAACTTAAATGTCACTGCCTCAATATAATAACCACAGAGTTCAACGCTAATCTAAGGTCAGTGGCACATTTACAGTAGAATGTCCTAACACATATGAAAATGACAGCAGCAGCAGATTTAAAAATGACTTCCACATAAGGGTTCATTTTTTCTTGTCCGATACCCAGTCTAATTTAACTTACAGAATCAAAAATCCAGTTGTGTATCGAATATGTCAAATTTTAAAGTGTATCTGAAAACCAAGTCTCATCACCACAATATAGCAGTTTTACCTCACAGATCACAGTGAAGGCAACCGAAGCTGGCATTTGAGAGGATTAGGACATATAAATAGTTGAAGAAACAGCAGCAGACTAAACAACACTGACAGTCTTTTATTGAGACACCCAGGACACAATTCAATTGATGATTTTCTGCAATAGATCTAAAAATCAGCAGTGGATTAAAATATTGCAAATCACTTAGACAGGGGCTTTCTGTATTAGGGTTATGAAAACCAAGATCAAGTGATTAAACCCCTACTTTGCCATAGAGACTGCTTCCTTGAACTCTTGCTTTATTGAAATTTCTGCTGAGGTGCTCTTTCAATCTAAAAGAACACCGCTTAAACTGTTGGATTTAGTTGTTCTAGTGCCAGATGTACTGAACTGTGACAGGACTCGCACTATAAACTAACTCAAAGCAGTAAAAAGAAAAGCTCTTCATCAGAAAACTATAGACTCCACAAAACTCTATTATTTATTATATATATCACCTTAAACACTGACCAAATGTAACTTTAGGAATTAAACTTAAATGCTTGCTGTGAATTTTGATTTACATAATTATTTTTTTAGAATGATCGCAATAACGCAACCAAATTATTAATATTATTATTTTATTAACAGCTTACATGGTCAGTACTTTAATTTGAATTATAAGGAGTAAGAATTATACCAGGAGTATAGGTGTTTCTTCAAAAAATTAATAATACTGCACTATAGTTAATACAAATATGAAACTATGAACAACATGATATTTATATTTACTTATGCCTATCATCAATCTTCATGGTCTGAGAAACAGGAAGTAAAAATACTGTTAGTATAAGATGTTATAGTTAAACTCCAATTCATCACTGGGAAAATGTATAATTTGGAGTTTACAGCTTAACTCTTTCATAAGCACCGTGTCCATTGTTTGATCCCTATAAACTGCTGCTCAGCGGAATAGACAGTAGTATAATACTTCTTATCCTAATTGATTTAATTTACACTGTTCTACTGGTTTATCACCAATTCAGACACAGGAGAACAAACAACACATTAACAGAGTCCTTTTAATTCAAACTAGGTAGAAGCCAAAGATCTTGTGATAAACATTTTTCATCTTCAGCACGCTATGGGTTTTCAGTTAAGAAATAAAAGGAAGTCAATTGGTTGCTGCTACCACTAAAGCACAGCTGGTCCAAGAGCAGATGCTGTGCCAGCAGGCAGTATGTGGATTTACTGCTCGCTAACTCCATGGGTTTTATTTAACTGAATGCACACAAAAAAAAATGAGTGTGTGTATAAAGCCTACGTCATCAAATTCTCAATAAGTGCAACACTAGCCTGCCCCACAGTCTTGTAAGATATTAAACCTGGCTGAATTAACCCATATGATAACATGGAGTTGAAATCGATCATTCACACTACGGTACAGTTCACAAGTCAAGCAACAACTATAGCCTCTTTTTGTTTCACATTAACTTCTGTTACTACATGCAGCTAACCTGTCTAAAAACATAAATGGAAATAATAAGGATGTCCCTGGCAACACTGTAGCACATATTTCATATTGTTGAAAATGAAAAGTACCAAAACTGTGGTTTTAATGTTTTTGTCTTTGTTTTAATTTAGTAATTCCAACCGAGTTATAATGAATGCAGCGCTACTTTTATGTGGAGCAAAAAGGCTGGGACAACCCGATTAGTTTTTGGTTTTTTACCCGAACAGTGAGAACAAGCAGTAGAATCAGCACAGATTAGAAAGATGTGAATTTCAGTGAATGCTAGATGTAGATTTTTTTTTTTTTTTGTTAAATAATGCTGGCTAAAAAAAGAAGTCTGTAATTCTGACAAGACAAATGTGCCTTCATAATGTTTAACAGTTATTTAGTTAGTATTGTATTTGTTTCACATTATAAAGCTGTTTCAGTTAATGGTGGCTTTGAAGGTGATGATTGGTATTGCAACAAAGGGAGCTGTAATATATATGAAATGTATAAACACACCTGTAATAAAAGAAAACACAAAGGGAAAAATCCAGACTACATACAAATCTTATAATTATATATCACATGGTTAAAGCTGTTTGTTGTGTTGCTTAGTAATAGTAGTAGCACAACGTGTGATTGTGCAGAAATTGATTTTTGTAAGAACTGCATGTGTGTGTGTGTGTGTGTGTGGCTGTAAGAAAATTGAGGCCTGTGAATTTGTAGCGGAAACTGCAACTTTTAACACAAACCACAACTTTTTATAGTTGCCGTAACTTTTAATGTGACTACAGTGTTTCTATTATTTATATGTAATTTCGTGGGCAAAATAATGCTGAAAAATAAACTGAAACAGAAAAGGAAACGTCACTCTCACATTGTCTTTTGCTAGTGGGGGATTGGTATGCCTTGTCATCCTCTCTAGCCAAATCAGTGATCTTAGCAACGGGAAGGAAGACTGTGGGCCATGATGCAAGTACTGTATTTACTTACTTACTGTTAAATTTTGTGACTGAAGGTTTATTGCCGTTTTGCAAATACTGTAGTGGCTGTTCAATTTTGTGAGTGAGCTTTTACTGTTATGCAAGTACTGTATGTTATGCATCATTATTGTTAGCTGCAACTCTTCACTGGTAATGAAACACAGCATAAAACATTTTATTTCAAATGGTGATAATGAGGGAGTCTGAAGAACTTATGTCCTGGTTGTCTATTTGTATGTTTTTTTCTTATTGTTGTTTGTGAACAAATGTACAAATATCCATCTTGAAAGCAAGTACATGTAAACTGTTGTTTTTTTTTTATAAACTACGGCAGATTTCAATACCACTAGAAAAATGTCTTATTCCTATTATTTAAAGGCAAAATGAGACTTGCAGGCATTGTTAGAAATCAACTGAATATGACCAATTGTACCCAGCCCGAGTGGTAGAACCCAGAGTCAGAGGATCATGTGCGCAAAGCCCTTTTAAAAAGGTAACATAATTTGCAGTGGAATATCATGAAATGTACAACTGATTTAGGATGGCACTAATGTATGTGCAAATTGATGGGAATGCTTATTGTTTTTTTGTTTTTTGTTTTTGTTTTTTAAATACCTGATTGGAGGCTTCTTCATATGTTCTCCAACAAACGTTGCATTGGTCATACTCATCAAAGTGTTGGCTAAGGAGATTACAGAGAGGAGGTGCTGTGTGGTAACAGCTCGAGACACACCGTATGTGCCTTTTCCCAGCATCTCAGACACAGACATTTTCCTGCCCATTGCATCAGCGGCCCCAGTGCCATCCTGGCCACAGAGTCCTTGAAAGTGGGCAGCATGAGAGACATGTGGCCTCCTCGGGACAGCAGACCGAAGGAGACCGGGCAGTGGGGCTTCAGCATGCCTAGCAGGTTGAGACAGACTTTGTCAAGCATGCTGTTGAGCCCCCAGGCGTGGAGGCAGGACATGAAGAGCTTGGCGGTGTCCATTGTGAGGTTGTATTCCAGCTGCGTCAGGGACTTGGACTTCGCATCTTCCTTCCTCTGCCTCCTCAGCTCGTCGTCCTCATCCTCGTCGTCGTCCAGCAGGTGCTCTTTGATATTCTCTTTGATGGTCTCCTTCACCTGCTTGAGCAGCACAGCCGCCCGCTTCCCCGCCAGGAAGGAGCCCCCCTTATCAGCACCGCCTGGGGCCTTCTGCAGGCTCTCGGGAGAGATCAGAGTGGGGCAGGGCCTGGAGGCTTCCTCGGTCAGCAGCTGGATGATAACGGCCTCCACATCAAAGAAGAGGACGTGCATGTCAGGGTCCATCAGGTTTGTCTTCATAGCCTGCACCATCAGGGAGTTGTGCGAGTATTTAGGCAAATTACCCTGGAGAGGAGAGAAAGGAAGGGGGGGGGTGGGGGTGGGGGGATAAAGAAAATTAAGGCAAAGTCATACTTCCAGACATGAGTATGAGGATACTTTAAACTATTTCTTATTCTTCATGTATAAACCATCTAACAATCAGGGATTGCTGGCAAAAAAAAAAAAAAACTTTGCACATGTGCAACAGAAACTGCATGTGTTCACTATAGTACAGTTACAAAGATATGTCCCACAATTTCTGTATCCTTTTAGAAGATTATTATGTATACAGTAGCTAGACAATGTGCCTAGAGGACACCACCACTACCGCCATGTTGCACTCATCTTTAAGTAAATACACACACAGAAACACAAGTATGCATAAACAAATACAACACCACAGTTGTGATACCTTTTAATTATTTAGTTTTACTAGAGACTTTTATTTCACAAACAAGGACTGATTATTTCAAACAGGCGATTTGTCATGCATCCATTTCTCACAATAAATAAGTAGTAACATCTGTCATATTGACCAAACCGAATCCACAAAATTGGTCTCTTCACATTTAGCACCTTTTATAATCCACCACTGGACACTCAATAAGGACCACACTTAACTGAGGGCAAGGAGGCTGTTGCTATTACTGTGTTCAAAAGGTCGTTAGCACCTTTAATAGGCAACAGAGATCGCTTCAATTATCAAAAATCTATGCATTCTTTGTTAATGTGAAATTTTAAAGATACATATCCTTATTCATCACAAATTCCAAGGCCACAATGGCACGAAGTATCAAAACATAGCTTTTAAAACATATTAAAAGTCTTCTAACGATATCGCAGCTTGGATATATTTAAATGTTCAGAAACCAGTTATATATATATATATATATAACCTTGTAAGTCAAACATGGCACATTGTAACAAATGAAACAAAAGAAAATGAATCTAACCGATAACCACAGCCTGCACCACAAAACGAGAGGGAAGCGAGTGTGAGATTTGCCCTAACAAAATGTCATTGGAGGTTTATGCAGCACAGGGAAGGCACTGCCAAGTCTTTTAACACCTTAACTGTAAGAAGCATTATATTTTAGCATTAAATAAGTGTCACTGAGACAAACAAACAAACAAAACAAAAATTCTTTTTAGCACCTCATTCTTAAATACAAAATGCATAGCCATCTGGAAGACTTAGTCATGCTGTAAAATTAAATGTCATGAGTGATCTGTTACTACGCAGTGATGGGATACATAAAATACAGAATCACAGTACAAGCACATGAGAATTTACACGGTCTTCTTTCTAAACAGTATCAAAACTCAATGTCAATTGACATGCTATATATCATGTATACACACACACACCACTACTATAAAGAAAATAACTTGTGTATGTTTCAGGCAGATATATGTCCTCCTAATCCTGTTGATAGCATGTTTCAATCAACTACATCTTCCAGCCTTCCTTTTGCACACTGCTGATTAGCTATATTCAATATTGCATATGTCTAGCGAGTGTTATGTGGCCCAAACACAGCATCACATTGCTTTGCTTTCTTCAACAATGTATTAAGGCACAGATTAAATGCATCTTAAGGTGTATGATTTGCAGCATGGAAAATGACTGCCCTCTTCAGTGCTGATGTTGTAACTGCTAACCTTTGTTTTCACATCACCAAATGACTGTATACAAATATGATCTTGTTTTTCCAGCTACAGGATAACCTGTTGTATACCATTAAGTGGACATTTAGACAAGAACTTCCCAGCAACAAAATATAACCAACAGCTATGATCCTGATGGCCTTCATGGTACAAATATGCCTTTTATTTTAGTATTTTTTTTTTTTTTTAATAAATGTTATTTAATGCTCAATTATGAATTAATATTGTATATTAACTGCCTATATAAAATCAGCTTTTGAAGATGTGGGAAGATGTCAATTGGCTCCATAACATTTTACAAAAAGCACACAATTGCCAAGACGCATTTGGTTTAGCACTGAAAAATGCAAGCGTTGAGTATGCCCAGTGCTCCAGACAAGGTTTTGGATCTGGGAGTAACTTACCCTCTAATTTTAACACAGAGAGTAAAATGCAACATTACCTTGAAGTCATGAGTAAATCTCGATAAATACTGTACTCTTTAATGATAATGGCGTAGGCATTAAAGAAGAGCCTTCCATTTTAACTGCAATGTTACTTTGAACTACTGTACAACCACACGTGTGTTCTACAAGGTTCTTTATCGCCTCAGAGCATTTATTTCGAGGTATCACACTGACTCTGCAAATTAATTATGTTACTTGAACATTAAATTATTAAACTCAGTGAACATGTTACAACTTCGATATAAAGCCAATAAGGAGATGCATTATTAAGTTATAAAACAGCTTGTTTCATATTATAGGCTCCTTTTCTTTAGCGGTTGCCTCTGGCGATGGTTGCAGTTGGATTTGTAGCTGGACTGGGATGTGCAGCGTCGAAATTTCTTACTCTTACTGTGATTGGCTGCAAAGACAACAGGGCTAGCCAGAGATTGGATAATGTTTGTTGGGTTTGTTTTCTTGAGTAGTTTCCTAGTAATTGAAGACATTGTATTCTGGGAGATGTAGTTGTTAGTGGAAGTTTTAGGGGAGGCAGGTGGGGAGGCAGACAAGCTGTGCAGCAAAATTGCTACGAGTATTTTTACGCATCACATTTTAATTTTGTGTATATTTCGGATTGTTTAATGTGTAAAAACAGCAGGTACGCAGTTTACCTCGACGGCTGTGTATGCCATTATTTTATTCTGCATCAGGGTCTCGGAAGCAGCCATTTCCAATAAAGAAGGTGCTTAAAATACATTAAATGGGGGACAAAGTGGTGACTACTGCAGCATTATCCTTGATCAGACACAGTTAAAAAAAAATCACTTCAATTTAAGCACAGTACCAGTAGCTTGATATTACCAAATTATAGAGATTTAGAGACATTTAAACATCTGGAGGACATTAGTGCAGTATTGAAAAACCAACTGTAACAATACAATTGAATCAGTAAACTGTCACTGAAGTTTTTATTTCTTTTTTTCCCATTAAGATTTTAAATCCGACTTGCGTAAAGCAAGGGTGCAGGGTAATATAAATCGTAGTGTTTGTGAATGCTGTCCCCAGGCCCTATTTTTTTTTTATTAGAAAAAAAAGTAATGAGAAACTACAGTAAGACAAGATATTACATTAGCTCAAACCCATTCACTTAACCAGAACCAAAGTCCAATTCAGATACTGTGCAGGAAGTCTGGCTTCACAAGATTATACCACCTTGTCATAAATACGTTTTGTTAGACAGGAAGAAAGAAAGTATGCAGTCCAATTTACTAAGAGCCATACAAACTAGAAATGGGAGTTTTTTGTGAACAAAAACAAATAAAATAAAAAAAAAACAGGCACAAAAAGGTAAAATGTTCTTGTACGGCACGCACGACTGAATTTAATCTATAAAATGTACAGAATATACATGTGTGCTGAGTATAAAGGCAATATCTTTAAGTGTTAGGTCTTTAGCACCCGAAAACCAAAAAGTCACAATATGACAGCCATCTTTGGCCACAGGTCAAAATTGAAGGGTTTCCGCAACAACTAAAATTTGCCAGCTTAAAAATAGTTTATGAAATATTGGCAATAGCAGGGGCAACGTTTGACAGACTCATGCAAGCTACCCTTATGTGGATGCTAAATTGGTCAATTAAAATTCTGAGCTGTATTTGTACCACAAATAATATATAATATAATTGAGAGCCTAGATGACAGCAAGCATTCTATGGTCATTATCTGTCATTACATTTCAACAGAAGTGTTTTTGGTTCTGTTAAGCTTTTGTCCTGTGGTTTGTTTTGACAGGAGAAGCTGTAATTTTAGGACTAAAGTGCAGTACTGTGACACATCATAATTTGACCAGAGGAGACAAAATATCAGCCTAAAGAAAGGGGCTGGATGGTGCAGTGGCTTGTCAATTGAATAGGAAGCCTTCCTTTCACTTCTCAACCAACAGTTGGATTCCTAGATTGTTTGTAATAATGAACAAAAGGTCTGTTGGGGGCCTATGCAGTTCACGACCATCACAACAAGCACTGCTGTATTTCAGAGTGCACAAGGATTGGGTGAGCACAAACACAGGACCATTTTACTCCCTAGCTAGAATGGGAAATAATCCATCATTTGTCAAAAGCACAAGCATTCATTGGAAATTAGTGGCATGCTAGTTTTTGGTACCCAACAGTGCCCGTTACAGCTGCCACCTAAACATGAAGATTAATCTTGCCCACAGAACATACTGTAACTGCAAAAGACTGTGCTGAACAGTACCCCAAAACCCTCCATGAGGACAGCCGCTGACAAAACATAAAACAGTGCCTACCAGCCTCTATGCAAAGAATGTTGGGGCTGAAGAAAAAAAAGTTAGAAAGCTAATTTTAATTCAACAAACTAATTTAATTGTATTTATTTATTTACAGAATTAAGAGAACAGCAGTACCTAAAACACAGGCAAATAGAAACGGAATCACTGACTATACAAATCTGAAGGTCGTAACACTGGCAAATATAAGTCAAAAGCAGGGGTGAAATTCTGCCGGTACTCACCAGTACCGCACTGGGACTTATTTTGATGCCGGTACTGCATACGGGACTTATTTAATCTGCTTTTCATCCAACGCAGATGCATTCCATCCACTCACACAGTCCAATAGTGCAGCGTTTCTCAAATGCGCTTTCATTCAGCACAGTTTGTGCTGCTTGCATTGTGCATGAGTCACGAATCTCTGCCCATTTCGCTTTGTGTCAGTGCTCATTCGTTGATCAGCGAGAAAGACTTTAGCAGTGCAACGTGAAAACAGTGGTATGGAGTAATTATCATTGTTATGAAGTAATAATTATTTTCTTTAGTGTGGTGGAGAAAATATCTGAAATATTCTGAACATTAACGAACATTGCTGCACATGAATTGGAAGGCAAAAATCCATGTCAGTGTTCGCCATAAATGACATAGTTGATAAATATTAGAAATAATTATCTTAACGAATTTTGCCTTGCACTGATTTGCCAGAATTTGCGCAAAAGTTTCTAAAATGGCAAGTAATGTGCGGGACAGTAGGGATCAACATTAACATGCACATCTTAAAAAAAAATAAAATAAAAAAAATAAAAAAAGGCAGAAGTATTTGTTGACGACTGTAAGTCGCCCTGGATCTGGTCATCTGCTAAGAAATAAATAATAATAATAATAATAAGTAAACCAGAGCAGAAATGATATTACTTTATGAAAATGTGTCTTTTGCCACTTTGTTTCTTGTGCAGAAACCACAATACCAAGGATATAATAAAATAAAACGTCTACTTTTATACTGTTTCTGCCTGTAAAATATTTTTCTGGAATAGAGCATGGTAATTATCTACAAGAACATATTATTGTAAGTAGGGGTCTACTTAAATTACTGTAAATTTATGTATTTTTCACGGGTAGGTTATGGAATAAAATTAGGATTTTGCTGACCTGTTTAAACATTAAATAAACCCAAGTAGACAATATTGCAGAGAACTATAAAAGCCTAGAAATAGTGGTACTTGCTTCCTTACTAAAACAGAGTGCTGTCATTTGTTAAAGTCAAGCATGCAACATCCCCCAGCAGTTTCTGCCGACATTCTCTGTCTGGTGTGGACTTGCCCATACATTGAGACTGCACGTTCTGCATCCACTGAATTGGTTGGAAGTGTAAGGCAAAGCTTTGCCAAGTTATACAGATGTGGAAATCGATTAGAAACAGTCCCAAAACTCAGTACCGAAGGGCATCCGGCATACTTTAATAAAGGCATCCGACATACTTTAATAAAGGCAATATATGCAGTACGTTCATTGACATGTTATTTGTCCCATCCAATAATTTATTTTATTATTACCGAGTCAAAACAAGGAAAACATGCTTATTCGAGTCTAAAATTCTAACTGTGTTTAAAAAGTAAGCAGCAGATTGTTTGAAGCGAAGTGGTTGTTCTAGATTGTACCTGTAGTACTGATTTAACTTGGGTACAACCGACAGGAATCCTTTTGTCTCGCTGACTTTCCAGTTTGTTTTCTGAAAGCTGTGATTCTGAAGCTAAATAGAGATCAATCGGATTTTCTCCAGACACATTACAAGATGTGCAAAACAATTACCTCCATCTGCAAGTACAGCTTCTTTGGGAAATATCTTGACACGATCATCAGCGAAATATACTTTGCTTTTTTGCTTTGTCGTCCATTTCTGGTCATTTACCTTCAATGCTTAAAACTAGATTTTAGCGACCTAAATCAAAACAATGCAGCACTGACTTTATCCCACCCCCT